>LR749591.1:0-375213 GCA_902729485.2 Mus minutoides | reverse complement strand
TGGAAGTCCAAGGATCTAGCAGTTACTCAGTCCCACACGGTGAACAGGCGAAGGAGCGAGTGCCAGTCTCCCTTCTTCCAGTGTCCTTATATAGTCTCCAGCAGAAGGTGTAACCCAGATTAAAGGTGTGTGCCATCATACCTTTAATCCTAGGAGATCTTGAGCTCGGGGATCTCTGTCTTAATCTCACACCTTTAATCCTAGATAATCTTGAGCTCGGAGAACTCTCTGTCTTAATCTTCTGGAATCCATAGCCAGTATGCTATCAAGACCTCCATACCAAGGTCCAGAATCAGAGACTTCTATATCCAAGCCTCCAGGTTAGGGTCACTGGTGAGCCTTCCAAATCTGGATTGTAGCTCATTCCAAATATAGTCAAGTTGACAACCAGGAATAGCCACTACAGGCATTGAGACAGAGCTGTGCTGTTTCAGGGCTACAGGTCCAGATATGGTCCTTGGGGGCTGGGACCTCAGCGTGGCCTCAGGCAGCATGGCAGGCTGTCCTTGGAGTTCCTAGCTCCTGCTCTCTTTATAGCTCACAGACCATTCCTCTTCTCTTTCCCTCCCAACTCTCCACACAGACATTTTCATTGTTGTGGTGCCTCCCCGACCCCTGCACATTGCCACGTGGTGGCAGAGGGTGTGTTTCTGGGTATCTCCCGAGCACATGCCTAAGTAGGGACAAGCTGGGGTTGTAGCCCAGCCAGTAGAGCGTTGTCTAGTGTGCCTGAAACCTTGGATTCTGTCACTAGCATAGCATAGATGGTGGAGTAGTGCTTGCCTGAACAGCACTCAGGAGGTAGAGGCAAGAAGTTAGCAGTTCAAGATCAATCTTAGCTATATGGAGAGTTTGAGGCCAGCCTAGGCTAGAAACTTTACCTTAAAAAAAGAAAAAAAAAAGTGGAGACCTCCCACCTTGCACAGACCCTGTTGTTGTGAGGCTGTGACCGTGGGGGAGCTTGTGAGGTGAAGGGTGAGCAGAAGGAGCTGTAACCAGAACTGAGAACACTCCAGAAGCTGGTGGCTCTGCTCACAATTGCATTGGGGACACCAGCAGACCTTGGGCAGGTAATAGTGTCTGTCCCTGCACTGAGTTTGATACTCTCTCCCTCTCTTCCTTCTCCACTCCCCACCAGGGGACCAAACCTGCTTCGTCCAGGGTGGAATTGGCCCTAGTCTAACTGCGCTGCTCTGGACTCAGGGCTCTCTGTGGGCAGAATTACCTCCGGCCCTATGCCACCAGTTCTCAGTCAAGTGTCCCGAGGATGCCATCAGTTCTCAGTCAAGTGTCCCGAGGATGTTACCAGTTCTCAGTCAAGTGTCCCGAGGATGCCATCAGTTCTTAGTCAAGTGTCCCGAGGATGTTACCAGTTCTCAGTCAAGTGTCCTGACCGAGGATGTTACTGTGCCACTCCCCAATCTGCACTTGAGAGGCCACTTCCTCCTGGGGCCTGAATCTGGACTTCTGGGAAACTTCCAGGAGCCAGGGAGCGGACTCTTGGCTTCCTCAAAGTGCAGCTGAATGCATGAGGCCAACAGTGCCCCTCTATTAAACCTCTTAATGGAGGAAGGTGCAGGCTTAATGACGGGACACATTCAGAGAAAGGCATTGACAAGTGATTCTGTTGTGTGAAATCAGAGTGTACAAACTGAGATAGCTAGGATGCTGCCACCTGGCGTAATCTGGTACCCTCCCTTCTGTGCAGCCCGTCCATTGGAGCGTCGGCAAGCACACACGCTGGGTGTGCACAAGGGAAAGCCAACCCAGCCTGTCTCAAAGCACAGCTGCTTGAAGTGCTGGTTGAATTGGTTCTGAAGCTCGAGCCCCCCAAGGGAGGTATGCTGATTAATTAGGGCCGCCGCCGCCTGGGCTGGGGTGTGGCGTTTTCCTCTCTCTGTGTTTGTCATGGCGGACAGGAATAATTCTCTCCTTACAACTTCATAAAGTACACTAATTTAAATGTATAAGTTGATATATGCTTCCGTATATAAATGTGTATGTGGGGCTGGTGAGATGGCTCAGCGGGTAAGAGCACCCGACTGCTCTTCCGAAGGTGATGAGTTCAAATCCCAGCAACCACATGGTGGCTTACAACCACCCGTAATGTAATGAGATCTGACGCCCTCCTCTGGTGTGTCTGAAGTCAGCTACTTATGAAGAATAATAAGAAAACAAATCCTTGGACTGGAGAGACCAACTGGAGTGAGCGGGACTGTCCGGAGCGAGTGGGGCTGGCCGGAGCAAGCAGGGTCGAGCGGAGCGAGCGGGGTTGACCAGAACAAGGAAAAAAAAAAAAGAATCAAACCTTTAAAAAAAAATGTGTATGTGTGCGTGTATCCACACATCCATCTACATTCATAATCCTGGCTATTTTCAGACCCAAGATAATTGGCTGCACCCCCACCTTTAGTCACCTTATCTCAAAAGTGATTGTTTTCTCTGTTCTTATTTTATTTTATTTTTGAGACAAAGACTCACTCCACAGAGTCCAGGCTAACCTGGAACTCACTGTGTAGCCCAGACTGTCTCAGCTAAGTCTTAGCCCAGCTAAGTCTCTCTAGCCTTGAGATCACAGTTATGAGACTCATGTCCCTTGGTGTTTATATCAGATTTCTTTTGTTCCTGCTTTACCTCCTATAACGAAGTTGCATACACACTGATTTCTGGCTTCCGATTCTGCATTAACGTCCGGGCAGTTAACTCACATGGCAGGGTGGCTCATTTTTTTTGCTCGCTGTCCCACTGTATGGCAGAAACACAGCTTACTTATACATTGTTCTGTGGATCGTGTGGGTTGCTCTGAAGTTGGAGCTATAATGAGCGAAGCTGCTATAAATAGTCTTTTACGTATCCTTTGGTGGACTTGATCACACCTACCCATGCATTTCAGGAGAGGGACTTGTTGAGACCAAGGGTGGGTGAATTTGGCTGGTGGGGTGAGTGAATCTTGCTCATCATACCCTGAGTCACACCAAATCGAACAGTCTCTGACATGTGTGAAGCACCATGCTGGGACCAGGCAGACACAGAGCTGTCCAGGAGCGCTTTGCTTCTGAGCTAGGCCACTCAATACCTAATATAACTATAACCGTGCCCCTCGTCATCTAATGTCGCCTCCTCCCTCCCTTCTCTCACCTCTCCCCTTCCTCCCTCTCCCTCTCTGATGCTAATCCTCTACTGAGGATTGAACCCAGGACCTCGAAGACAAATACACCTCTGACCCAGGCCCCCACGGAAGCTTTTCTCTTTTCAGTGACGTCATTAGATATTAGTTTCTTTTAGAGTTGAATAACTTTTTTTAAAGAAAGATTTATTTATTTAAGATTTATTATTTATTTGTTATATGTAAATGCACTGTAGCTGTCTTCAGACACACCAGAAGAGGGCATCAGATCCCATTACAGATGGTTGTGAGCCACCATGTGGTTGCTGGGGTTTGAACTCAGGACCTCTGGAAGAGCAGTCAGTGCTCTTAACCACTGAGCCATCTCTCCAGCCCCTGAGCGTTGAATAACTTAATCCCCCAATTATTCCTTGACTTTCCTGGGGTTTGCTCAGTCTTATCCTACCTATGTCCACAGAGCCATCTCTCTAGCACTGAGACTTTCTGTAGCTGTCTTCGAACCGATCATCTATACTCAATAGAAAAGGCTTGGATCACCTCCAGTGACCTTTGCCCCGGACTTTTGGGAATCGTTTCTACTTTACTTGTGGCTTGTGCTGACTCCCCGTGGGACTCCTGACTGGTAAACTTGCCTATTATTTTCACACGTTCACACTTCTCATTTCAGGGACACGGGGCTTGTTTGTGGTGGATGCGCAGTAAGCGCGCGTAACGTAGGAAAATGTGACACACACTGTAGCTAGGGACACTGGGGTGTTCTGGTCTTTAAGTCTCATGCAGCCCAGTCTGGTCTAGAACTTACTATGTAGTCGAGGATGACAGACCTTCCTGCCTCCACTTCCCCAGTGCTGGGTTTACAAATCTGTATCACGTGCTGCGGATTGCACCCTGAGTCTCTTGTGTGCTAGGCAAGTACTTTGTTATCTGGTATACATCCTGGTCCCTGCCCCTCAACGCAAAGATTGTAGGTTTTTATTTAATTTTAAATTACGTGTGTGTGTGTGTGTGTGTGTGTGTGTGTGTGTGTGTGTGTGTGTGTGTATACCGGTATGCGTACATGTGTTCAGGTGCCTGTGGAGTCCAGAAAAGGACATCAGATACCCTGGGGCGGGAGGCACAGTGCTGGAACTGGACTCTGGTCCTCTGCAAGAACATTTTAGGCTCTTAGCCACGGAGCCATCTCTCTGGCCCTGGCACTAAGACATTAAGACAACGCCTTTGGAATCTCTCTACCCTGAACCATGAGAGAAAGAGAGAGTGTGTATGGTGGTGTGGGGGGAAGGACAGCTCTTATTTTCCCTGTGGAGGATCGAGCTCCCTGAGCAGGGCCTGAGTTGAGTTAGTTTGTCCAGTATTTTCTGCTCTGGTTTGAACACCTGTTAGTGTTTCTGGGCTGCGTCCCCCTCACCCCCCATTTCCTCTCTCCCCCCACTCACTCTGGTCTTTTCTTCTCTTCCCTCTTTTTTTCCTTTTGTAGCACTGGGCATCAGACCCAGGGCTCTGCACACGTGAGGCTCTACCATGTCCGTCCTTAGTCCCAGGATCGCCTAGATTTCTGGAGTCTGTAATTCCCCGAAGATTCGGGGCCTGTTTTTCTGTTTCCATTCCAGTCTATTTCAGTTGCACACACTGAGCGTTTGTTTATTAGCTGGTCCTGGGTCACGAACAGTGTGGTGCTTACCTGTAGATGGCAGGCAGACACTGAATGATGCCGTTCAATACGCAAGGCTTTCGGAGCGGGGACGTTGCTCCGAGCCTTTTGGTAAATCACTACTCTAGGGACTACTCTGCTTCCATATCTAGAGAGTGAGGTTTGCGGATGCTTCGCTGACATCTTGTGATGCACTGAGCTGTGCTGGTCTGAAGTGTATTCACCTGGCCCTGACAGGGGAAACTGAGGACAGGGTGGCTGGAAAACTGAATGTGGGTTGCAGAGCTGGTCCAGGGAAAAGACAAGTCTGTGTTTACCCCCTCACAGATGGTGCCAGAGCCCTCCCTGGGGGCCTTCACCCCCCATTTTCTTTGTCTGTAGGCAGGCTCTCATGTGCCCTTTTGTGCTGAGCCCCCCTTAGCAAACACCCCCACCTACAGGCAGGTCCAGATGGCATCACCAGCCCAATTCAAATCACTGCCCTCTACCCTTCTTTCTCTGCAGGGAACCCCCCTGGCACTGTCCCTTTTGGTGCCCTAGGGCTGCAGTCCCCGGGGAGTCCCTTGCCTCTCACTCCAGGTCTTGGCTGTCTGGGGATGAGGTCTCCAAACGTTCCAGAGCTCAGCGAGCTTTCTGTCAAGAAGCAACCCAAACCAAAACCAACCAAACAAAACCACCTCTCACAAAATTCCATTTCTAGTCAGGATGGTCCAATGGGCCAGATTTACCTCTCTGCCTTAAATGAAGAAAGAGCAGGGGATGTGAACAACATAGCTATTTTCAGACACTAACTACTCAGTCGGAGATGCAGGTTGATGATCGTTAACAGACTGAGAGCAATGTGGTGAGCCCTGCCATGGCTAGGTTTGTAGCCTGGGGAGAGTTCCCAGCCAAAGAACAAGTCAGGGGGAGGGCGGGGGGGGGGGCAGCATCCTTCTGAGCACAGGGTGGGGCTAAGTGCAGGAGCCAACCTGGCTGTCATTCTCAGGGAAGGAGGGATGGAGGTGGCAGTGAAGAGCCACGGTGAGGGGGTTGCAGATGGCCCTTTGGTCCGTTAGTGCCGCTCTGAGAGCTACCTGAAGCCACAGTTTCACCCTAATGGATCAGACAATAGGAGCCTTGCAACTCTGACAGGTAGCAGTTGGTGTCCTACCAGTCAGAAAGGCAGGCTCTGTCTTCCCGGGACACCGGGGCAGCCTCTGGGAGGCATTGCTTCGGGGGAAGTCCTAGACTGAAGGGTACTTCTGCTCTTATGAGAGCCTAAAAAGACATGTTTCCAAAGGATAAGACTCTTTTCAAGCAATTTGACTTTATTCCAGAGAAAAGCTCAAAAATATTCTTCAGTAATATCAGAGTAAGTCGGGCACAGTGTTCCCACGTGCAGCCCTGTTTGAGTCTGAAGTGTCCCCCACAGGCTCCTGTGTTTGAACTCCTGTCCCCCCAGAGGATGGTGACCCTTTGGGGGCTGTGGGGTCTGGCTGGAGGGGTAGGTCACTGGAGATGGGCCTTTGGAGCCTGGCTCAGCTCTGGCCTGGGCTCTGCTACCCGATCTGCTAAGATGTGAACAAGGCAGACCCCGGGCTGCAGTCAGGACAGAATAGAGCCTCAGAAATGAGCTCAGACAAACATCTCTCCTGAAGAAGTTGCTTCTGCAGGGACTTTGTCACAGTGACAAGAAACATAGCTAGTACCAGCCCCAACCGCTCTGCGCACTGAGAGAGGAGGCTGCTGCATCCAGAGGTTTATGATCATCTTTGACAACAAAGGCAAAACAAACAACAAGACAAAACAGTAACAACTAAACAAAGACAGCAAGTCACACACACACACACACACACACACACACACACACACACACACACACACTCACACACACAGCCTCATACCAATTAACAACTACTCAGATTGAAAATAATAGGAAAATTGGACCATAATGAAGAGGAAAATCAATCGGTCAGAGCAGGCCTGGAGACACAGATGACAAAAATCAATAAATTAGAACTCTATTCCACGTAGAGGAAAGCAAACATATTAGGGCAAATTGGGCGTGGGGGCTGGACTGGAGCGATGGCTCAGTGGTTAAGGTCACCTTCTGCTCTCGCAGAGGACTCCCAGAATCTACATGGCACTTCACAACCATCTGCAACTCCAGTTCCAAGGAATCTGATGTCCTCTTTTGGTCTCCTCAGGCACTAGGCATACACGTGTTGTGCAAACAAGCAAACATACATGCAGGCAAAATACCCAGACACATAAAATAAATAAGAGTAAAGATCCGTGGGACAGAGCCACTGGTGTGAGGATGTATTTTCAGCAGCTCAGAAGGCTGAGGCTACAGAATGAGTTCTAGGTCAGCTTGGGCGATGTAGGGAGCCCACATCTCAAAAGCAATCGAAGAGGTGGTCTGGGGCTTGCCTGGGCTTGTAGAAGGCCCTAGGTTCAGTCCTAAGTGTGGTAACCTGAGATAAAAACCTGCAGTGTTTGGGAAATTGTACTAGATGGTCTTAACATGGGCTAGACACCCAAAGAGGAAAGAATGTAACAACACACTAACAAACTCATCAAAAACAACACACAGAAGCAGGCTGTAAAACTATGGGCAGAGCATCTGTGAGCCCGGAGGTGGTTTCAAGAGGATGTTTTTTTGTGGATGTGGGGTTCCAGATGGAGGGGACCAAAAATGTGAAGAGATAATGGTGAAAAACCTTTCAAATTTGAGAACTATAGTCGAGGAGTGCAGAGCCTGCTGAGAGTCCCAGACCCCACCCCCAACCCCACCCCCGGCACTCCTGGTTCGCACTCAGCATCTGGGTAGTGACTGAGCACACTGTGGCACATGGGACTTGGTGGCTCCGCTCTCTTCTTCCCCTCCTCTAGTTGCTTGTCTCTTGCTTAATAGGTCAATGTCGCCCTGATCACGCAGGGTGACTCTGAGTTGGAAGGCCGCATCATCTTAGGCCTAGGGAGCCAGCCATTGCTCTAGTCTGTACTGTGTGCCTCAGGTGCCTCAGCCTTTTGGGAGTCTGAGCGTGTCTGGGGGTTTAGAGACTTAAGGTCACATAGGGCAGTGATGACACACACCTTTAATCCCAGCGCTCAGGAGACAGAGGCAGGTGGAGCTCTGAGTTCCAGGGCAGCCAAGACAGGCAGAGAAACCATGTCTCAAAAAAAAAAAAAAANGTTTCTGGACCTATTCTGGACTTTCTCTTCTGATAGGTCTCATCGTTGCTAGTTGAGAGGCAAAAGCAGGCAGGTCTCAGCTCCCTTGTCAGGGCCAGAAGGCTCCTTTCCGTGGTTCCCTAGAGTGCTCAAACACACGTCTGTTTCCATTGCTGTGAAGAGAAACCAAGACCACAGCAATGCTATAAAGGAAAACATTTAGTTGGGGCTGCCTTGTGATTTCAGAGGTTTAGTCTGCTATCTCCATGGTGGGAAACTTGGTTGCATGGAGTCAGACATGGCGCTGGAGAAGGAGCTGGAAGTTCTACATCTTGACCTGAAGGCAGCAGAAGGAGACTGTGTCTCCCACTGGACGGAGCTTGAGCGTGTTAGACTTCAAAGCCCGTCTCCACAGTGACACGCTTCCTCCAACAAGGCCACGCCCACTCTAACCAAGTCACATCTCCTTATAGAGCCACTTCCTCTGGGCCAAGCACGCAAATACATGAGTCTGGGGGCGGGGGGGGGGGCGTTCCTATTTAAACCACCACAGTGTTCAAACTCCTTACCTTACTTAGCATACCAGACCTTGGCTCATAGACCAGTCTTTGGAAACCCACAAAGTAGACCTATGGTCCCGGAATTAGCATGGGTAGTGGGCACCCCCCAAATGACTTTTCAGATAGCACATGCGTGATGGTAGTTACGTCACACTGTATGGGATAAACTCTCCAAAGAGCAGAAAGCAAGTGGATGTGGACATTGGCCTGTTACCACCCGGGTCCCTTCCCTCAAAGCAAACATGTTCCAGAGACAGTGCATGTCTAAGCACATACATATCCAGACGTGTGTTTCAGCACGAGAACAGGCCAGGTGACATAGGCAGCTGTACAGAACTAGAGGATGGCTGGGCCCGGGGCCTCTTGGATGTGACTCATCTTTTTCAGATCCTTATGATGTCAGCAAAACCAACTTGCCAGGATTTAGAGCTGCCTTGAAGAGAAACCTCTGGGCATGTCTGTGAAGATGTTCCCAGAGTGGTTTGGCTGAGAAGGGAAGATTCACCGTGAGTACGGGCAGCGTCAGCTCCACGGGCTATGGTCCCAGACTGAGTAAAGAGGAGAGAGAGAGCAAGCAGAGCTCCAGCTTTTATCTCTCGGCTTCTCAGATCAGTTCCCTTTGCTCCTGTCACTGAGCCTGGCCTGTGACGGTCCATTCCCTTAAACCTCGAGCCAATACAAACCCGTCTTTTCTTTTCCTTTTGGACATGGTCTCACTAGGTAGCCCCGGCTGACCTGGAATTTGCTGTGGAGACCAGGCCTTGAACTCACAGATTTGCCTACCTTTGATGCTGGAGTATCTGACTAAAAACATACACACCATCATGCCTGCTTCTGGGCTTAAGTTGCTCTTGTCAGCTATTTCTACCCAGCGAGAAGAAGAATCAGCACTGTGTGTCTCTGTCGAGGGCCTGTCCCTCTGCTGGTATCTTGTCCCGGCTGCTGTGTTTGCTGAGGGGTTGGGTCACACTCTGCAGCTGTCCAACCAATGTCTCCTTATCCTGTGAGACCTTCTGAAGTGCTTTGCCCTGTAGGGAGCCTTCAGGCCTCTGTGCCTGTCCCTTTGGTCCACCTCTAAGCTTTCCATACTCACACATTCCTGCCCCTCCTCTCTTTCCTGACTGCGGCCATCAGAGGACCAGGTTCACTGATGAGCGATCCAGTCCCAGGGCTGCCTGGAGCCATCCATATTCATAAGTGATGATGATGGCACCCTGGGCAGCAGGCATGCTGTCACTGTTTTTCCAGTTTGGGTTCCCTGCCCTAGTGACCTGGGGGTGGGGGGAGACGGGCCCTTGTATAAAAGCTGGAGGGAAAGCTCTCTCTCTAAAGTTATCTAGAAGGCAACGACCTGCCATAACGAGAGGCCTCGGTACATGTATGGACCATTCCACTAGGACAGAGAGATATGACCCTGTGTTTTCCTATGGGGGTTGCCTGCAAGTGGACGGCAGGCTGAGCTGGCTTGGTGGAGCACGCCTGCCAGAAGCAATGTGCCAGGCCAGTTCCTCTTCATCCGTGCAGAGGGAGCAGGTGGCCTGGGTTGCAGGGAGGGGGTAGGGAGACCCCTGGAGGGAGGGGCATAGGAGAGGAAATTGAAAAAGCAAAGTAGGGGGATAGCTTGGGGTATGTGGCTGGCCAAGCAGTTGTTTAATGAGTAAATGTGCCGGGAGCGCTAATGAGCTGTGCTCATTCATGGTAAGCTGCCTCTAGGAGCGGGGAGTCCGTCAGGCTCTGAGGTGGAGGAACCAGGGATGGGAGCCAACTTGGGGAGCTGCCTGGCTACTGGGGCAGGGCCTCCCATGATGGGCTGGCTGGGGAGTCTTTGTCCTGGGCCTGAGCTGCCCTCCTTCCTCCCCTCCCTTCAAAGGAGAGGCCAGGCCTTGCCAGGCGTTGACAACTTGGCTTAGGGCCTGCTTGGAACTCACTGGCCAGGCTAATCTGGAAGCTTCTAGTGTAGAGCCTAGCTCTCAAGAGCATGAGCAAGGTTGATCTTGCACCCCCGCCCACCTCCTCTCACCCCTCCCCATCCCCGTTCTCCTCCGTTCTCCCTGCTACTCCGAGGACTCCAGGGCATGTGGCCCAGTTAATCAACACTCTCCCCTTCCCCACATGGGTCCTGGCTTCTAGGAGCCTCTGAGATTATGGGGTTGGGAGGAACAGCACTGGAGCAGAAGGTTGGAGGCGTACATAGTTTGGGCACTGTCTGTGATGGGCCTACTAAGTGCCAGATGCTGGGGTTGGTGCCAGAGGAGGAAGCGAGGGAAGCAAAGGGGTGGCACGTCAGGGGAGGGACACCAGTGTGAACAGCTTCAGCTATTGAGGAATAGACAATTCACACACTAAAGTGTGAGGATTTCCTAGTACTGGAGGATGGGGGTGGGGGGAAGGGGGAAGTCCTTAGAGGACAGGCTGGCTTTCTGGGAAAAGAGGCAAGTGGCCCTTTTGTGTTCAGACCCCGGTGGTAGAAGCTCTTGATATCACACTGTAAGGACTGGCATAGAAAGCTCCCTCCCCGAGTTACCAAATTTATCGTCAAGAGATAGATAGAGCTGGGATGGAGAGCCCATGCTCTGATCAGAAGTGTAGTCCAGAGCTTGGCAAGTCAGTCATTCAAGTGTGTCATGCTGACCACAGGGCCTTATGCAGTATATAGTAGAGTGACTGGAAGAGTCTGGTCCAGAGGGAAAATAACCAAGCATCCAATGGTTCCAGGTGGGTCCCATGCCTCTAATTGTGCGGTGACTTCAGTATCTCACCACCGTGACAAACTGCTCTCATGCTGGGCTTAGGTTCTGCTCCCCTCCCCAAGACGGGGGATCCTGCAGCAGCTCCATTAGGGGTCCTTTGACTCTTGATCATCTGAGCCCAGTTGTGTTATCCGCACATAGGGCCCTGACTCACGGAGCTCAGCTCAACATGAACTCCAAAGCTTGTGTGGTGTTTCCAACAGAGGAATGCTCGACAGAGCCATCTCTCTTGGGAAAAGTCCTTCTCTTTGAGTGCAAAGCTTTGGAAGGGATGCACATGGAGTGGTATAGGAGGAAGAGGACACCCACAGCGACACTCAGATCACCAGATCAACCCTGTTGATCAATGGGATGACAGATGTCTCAGCCAGATCTCCCTCACATCCGGAGCTCAGCTCTTTAGAGACCCAGCAAGCCACAGCTGTCCTGTTTTGGGGGGGCGTTTTGTCTTTTCTGGGGTTGGAGGGAATTCTGTCCCTCTCTGGATTTCCTATTCACACCCACATCCCCAACTCTGTCAGAATAAGAAAATTCCTTGCCCATGGGGCTGTGAGGCCTGAGGTCCTGTTCAGGTGCTGGTTGACTGGGTGGTGTTTTTTTCTTCTAAACAGGCAGTGTGTTCTCTCCACTCTGGCCTTTTGAGAGGACCAAATATTCCTTTTCTTCTGTTTCCATCTGCCAGATGTTGAGAGGATATTTGCTGGATTTCCAAGGTGGCTTCTTTCCTATTGGTACACCAGTAGAGAGGCTTGTGTAGAAAACACCTCCTCTCCGGACTTACAAAGTCCTGTCAGGACTCCTGTCATCCCAGCTGGCTGGCTTCTGTCCCCGGAAGAAGTTGGGTTCTGCCATTAGGGAGAGTATGTGTTGAAGAGGAAGACTAACCTGGCCTGAGGCTTTTATATTCTCTCAAGTCTCTTCCCTCAAGGTCCCAGGCTGGGCAAGGAAAGGCAGCTTGGAGAGGCCACCTGGGACCAGAAGCCTCACCAACAATTGACAAAGGAAGTTGGTGGGGCCTGGTGATCTCTTCAGCCATCAGGGAAGTCTGTGGTCCCAGGGAAGGGAAGGTGTAGGGGAAAAATCTTTTTGCTCCTCTGCCCTAGTAGCTGAGGGTACTGAAGTGACTGGTCTAAATGTACACATTATTGCAGAGTGTGTGTGTGTGTGTGTGTGTGTGTGTGTGTGTGTGTGTGTAGCCCACAGAGCAGGTCCAGTCTGTAACCCCCCCCTTCCCCGGGCCCCCGCAGTCCTTGGCGCCTGAGAGGTTGCACCTTTGAAACTGTATGCCAGCGGCTGGACCTCTGCTGCAAGCAGAGAAGTGATGGGGAGGAGGCGGGCGGTGGTCCGTGCTTGGGGGCAGGGCGGGAAGGAGTCTGGCCCTGGAAGTGTGCTTTTCGATTGATGGATGACTGCCGGGTGTGAGCGAGCGTGCGGGTGTGAGTGTGTATGTGTGTGTGTGTGTGTGTGTGTGTGCGCGCGCGCGCGAGGTGTGTGTGTGTGCGCGCGCGCGCGGGGCCTGCCCATTTTCCTCCTCACAGCAGTCAGTTGGGAGCTGGAGGGAGAGGGAGACGCTGGCAGCGAGCACTGGGAGAGGAGCTGAGCGTCCTCAGTTTAAGACGCCTTTCCTGGGTCTACGCACAGACGCTGTCGCTGGGAGCATCTAGGTACCACTCGATCCGCAAGGGCGCATCGTACGATTCCCCCGGCTCTTCGGTCCCTCGGTGGGGATAGTACCTGGAGCTAGCCCCGGACGGGGATGGTCAGCGGCTGCGGCCGTCTGGCACGCGAAGGGGACACGGGGAAGGCACCATGGCGCTAACGCCCCAGCGCGGGTCCTCTTCGGGGCTGAGCCGACCGGAGCTGTGGCTGCTGCTGTGGGCAGCCGCGTGGCGCCTGGGGGCCACGGCGTGCCCCGCCCTCTGCACCTGCACCGGCACTACGGTGGACTGCCACGGCACGGGTTTGCAGGCCATCCCCAAGAACATCCCACGGAACACCGAGCGCCTGTGAGTACGGATCCGCCCGTCCACTGGGACTCCCTCCACCCCCACGATCCCTGGTTGCTTTCCCACCCTGACGGATCAGAGGGACCAGAATCGGGTGGGGGGCGCTAGACTGTTGGGCTCCGTCGCCAGTAGAGGAGTCAGTGCCTTGGTAGGTTTTTAGGAAAGCAGAAACCAGGAGCGCATTTGCAGGTGCCAGATTCAAAGGGCCCTGGAAGCATCCTCAGCCCTTCCTCACACCTGCTCCTTGCGATCTCTGCTCTCCGCTGTGACAGGTCCTTCCCACTGCACAGCACTTTATTCCTCTAGGGTACCTGGAGCCTTCCTGGCACCTAGGAGAAAAGCTTCCCACAGATGCCAGGCACGGCGGTCTCCTTTTGGACACATGGGGCTTGCTGGGTTCTGAGTGGGCAGGTGGATTTGGGCTCCAAGGGCTCACTGCCACGGAGCAGAAGTTTCTGAACACCTATTCTACCCATTCTTTGGTCCCAGAGCCTGGATAATTCTTCCCTTAAAGGTGTAAGCAACCTACCCTCTCCTTCAGTCTTCATCCCGAGCCCAGGCAGAAAGACAATGGGACCCGAGGGCCTTTGGTTTGGGTTTTGGGGAATATGACATCGGAAGCCTTACAGAGTGAGATGAGTCCCGGACTGCGAGCTCAGGAATGATACTAGAGGCCAGGAACTCGGACTGGGACATAAGGTTGGAGACACTGACAGTGACAAGTCCTAAAAATCACCCTTCCTTCCCTCTTGTTCTCTTGTACTTCTGGGTTTTGAAGGAACTCCACCCTTTCCAGACCTGCCTCATGAGCACGGTGGAGCATGTGTGATACATTTTCTCTTTTCCTGCCAAATGTGGTCGGTATGAAATTCTGGCACCTAAGGACACCACGGCAGTGTGAGGCCGGGGGTCTGCGGGTCGTGTGAGTGGAATTTTAGTCACACACAGGGCCTTTGTACACTTTCAGAGGTGACTGTACCAGGAGTTTTGTACTCATGTGTTTGCGTTCTTTTTTTTTTTTTTTGATACTTTGGGGAAGGTTAGTGGGTTCTTTGAAACCATGCTCCTCTTTCTGCCCACACTCCTGGGTGACTACAGTGATCTTCAGAAAAGGTCTACATATTTTGATAACTCAGGAGCATACTTTCATGAGTCTCAGCTGGCCAGAGGCAAACCCTGGGGAGAGCTGTTGCCTACATCAAACTCTGAACTTCTGTACCGAGGCCAGCAATTAGTGAGTACATGCTTGCCCCAGACTCTTTCTCGGCTGGGTTTGAGACATTCCCGTGACAGTTTCAGAGAATTTGCAATCTGCATGCAATCTAGTTGGGAAATTGGCGTATGTGTGCGTGTGTGTGCATGTGCGCTTGCGCACCCATGTAGAAATTGGGGTGACTGAACTGAGTTTCCTTGAATCAGCCTCATGGACCTAGAGAGAAATTAAGGACGAGCAAGTCTGTTTGCAGGACCTCTGAGGTCACCCTGGCCTGTTCTTTCCGGATAAAATTTCTGTCCCCTGCTTTACCCAGAGGTATGTTTTTTCTGGGCTGTTACCCTGGCAGCAGCCCACACAGGAGACACATGAGGCCCTCTCCTTTGCTTTGGCACCTCGACTACTCAGCATTCTTGTTTTCCCAATATCCTACTACCTTGACTGCTTATGATAGGCTCTGTTTTGCCTTTCATGAATTCTTTAGTCTTTTCTAATCAGTGAGATGGAAGTGAATCCTGAGACAGAACAGAGTTGGGGGTAGCCCAGGGAGCCAGAGTATCTGGGTTAGAAGCCCAGCTCTGTGAATTATGGGCTGTGTGACTTTGGACAAGTTACCAGACTTCCCTGAGCCTTAGCTGCTTTCTATTAGGAAATGGAGTTTGGGCTACATTGGGTTTCTGGTTCTTGTGGCAATGGAAGGTAAAGTCTGAAAGAAGCTAGGTAATGTTCTGGTGCTCATTCAGTAAGGTGCTATTATGGTAACAAAGGGAGACAAGTCTCATGTTTATCAAGCCAGTGCCTTCTCTCAGTTCTGAGGCCCCCCAAAAGAGTGAACCTGTCTCTGCCTTCAAAGGGCAGATGGTATGATGGGTCAGACAGGAGATCGTTAGCAGGAAGATACAGGGAGGGGCCCAGCTAGCCATGTGATGGGGCTTGAGAACACAAGGCCAAGAAGCCCTTTTGGGGGTGAAGGGACTTCTTAGAAGGTGGGGAGTGTTGTTAGGGTAGGTGGGTTTTGCCAAGCAGAGTCCAGGCAATACAGGCAGGAATGGCTGCCTGAACACAAAGCCTGTGGCTGGCCATGACTGGTGTAGCCTGCAGGTCAGATTTTCCCAGGGGCTGAATCACACCGTGTCCAGAGAGGAGAGGAGCCTGGGTTGTAAAGAGAGATTGGGAAGGGCTAGGAAGGCCTTTCTCCAGCTTCACATTCCCTAGACTGGGTAGAAGTCTAGGGCAAGCATCTTGGGGAGCTAAACAGGTGTGCTGGTCAGAGGCTGGCCAGCAGCTCCCCAGGTTGGGGAATTTCTGAGGCTGTGTGCTTACCTTCTGTTCTCTGGGCATTTCTGGTGGTCGCCCAGGGGACCCAGCAACTTTATGACTATATATTTTGTAATGCTGGTTTCAGACCTGTTCCCCCAAGTGGGGAGACATTGCTCTGGCTTTCTGCAGAGACCTCTGGAAGAGCTTGTGTAAGGCCCAGCGCTGCTATGAAAACTGGCCAAGGGCTGGGTGAATGAACAGAGAAGCATACTAAATAATTCACCGCTATAGAACAATTATAGTGGAGAGCAAGGACGGAGGAGACCTGCCAGCAAGACCCCGGAAAAGTCATGGCTTTGTGCTCAGAGGGCGCCCAGGCTCAAAGGGTCCATTCATGGTGGCCAAAGGCTAACCTTTCTCCTTCCACTTAAGAATCTTCACTTTCAATGTTTGCACCAGAGTGTCCAGGAATGTGAGGAGCAGGTTTAGTTTGTGTGGGCACTGCTCTTCCCTACTACCCTGGCACTTGTATGTCAGGGAGCAGAAAGGGAAAGACATCTGCCAGACCTTCTGTCAAGTCATCCAAGGCTGGAGAGGATGCTGATTGCCAGCCCCCTCTTCCCCCCACCCAGGTGAATCACAGTCTGTTTCTTGTCAAGCTGTGAGACTTGCTTTCCTGCCACTATGTTCTTACAGCCCTTTTGCTGGTTGGTCTACCCCACCCTAGCTACATGCATGCTGCCAAGATCTATGGATTGCCCTGAAGCTGCAGTCAGTAGGGCTGGATGGGTACATCCATGGTTTGGGGAGTCCATTTGGAATCCATATAATGATGGAATTGAGGCCAGAGGCTGAAACCGTATTTGTCACCAGGGTCTGGCTAGGTGAGCCACTGTGGAATCCTATGACAGAGAATTTTACTGAGCAGGAGAGTTGGCCTGGCAGCAGCAGCAGTGTGTGTGTGTGTGTGTATCTGGCTCTCACTGGCAAAGATATGGAATCCACTGTGCTGTGCTCTGAGTGAGTAACTCCTATAGATCCAGGGGTAGTCCTTTTCCTGCTTGAGACTCTGTTTCCCACAGATAAAGAGGATACTGGCAGTTTTGCAGGAAATATTCTGGGGTTCAGTGGCACGTGGGTGATATTCTACCTTCCCTTGGCCTGTGGGAACAATGGTTCCTATCCCATCAGAACTTCACAAGGATTCATTCATACTGCCTTTACTAAGATGCTTCATAAGGCGTCCTATGTATGCTAACACTGTGAGAAGCCCATGCTAAAGGCTAGAATGTTCAGGTGGCGTGGGAGGTACTTGCTGAGGCTTGGCTGTGCTGCAGGCTGCTCTTCCTTGGCTCGAAGCATGTGGCCATTGTACCTGGGCAGTTTTTCCTTTCTCCCCTGCAGTTTGGACACAAGGAGAAGGGGCTCTGCAGGGTGGAGGGTTGCAACCGTACTGCTCTGGTAACGCCTGTCTGCTGTTTTGTTCGTCTTGCTCTGCCTCTTGGCAGCTGGGACATCCTGCGGGGCTGCAAGGCTGCATTCCCTCATTCAACAGATAGCTGCTGTCTATTGAGCTCTCTGCATTGTGTGGCGTGGACGGAGAAACCGCCTCTTCCCAAGTTCCTGTCCAGCAGGGGAGCCAGAAGAGTGGTCTGATAGGGAGATAAACACATAATTGCAAATTGAGATAAGTGCTCAGGAAAAGGGCACTCCCTCAAATCCTGGGGTTTTTTTTTTTTTTTGCCCATAAAGTAGGGGACCTGCTTCAAAGGCTGGGCCTGGGTATTGAACTGCATAATAGGCAGAGAGGTGCTGTGTGCCTCACAGAGCCTGGCAGACAGCAAGTGCCCAACAAATGGGGCGATTATCATTGCTATTAAGGTGACAGAGAGCTCCAGGGACATAAAAGGATTCAGAGACCACTCAGTGCTAGATCCTGGCAGTCTGTACCCTGGTCTCTCACCAGGCAGTGGCGAGGAGCCCTGGATCACACCGGAATATAAGTATGCTGTCCTTTCTCGGTACCCCTTCGGAACAACGCGCCAGGAGGTGGCCCATACTGCCCAAAGTTGCCATGCTCTCTTGGGGACCCGTGTGCGGCGTTGGGGACAGGCAGCCCCCTGCGTTATCCGATATCAGGAGCAGCAGGGAGGGCGTTTGGCGGAGTTGCCGCCTCCAGTTCTGTGCCGGCATTAGCAGCTCGGCAGGGCTCTTGCTTAATGGGATTTTCTTCCCAAATGCTGTAATTATCGCCATACAAATACTTATTACCCAGAGCAGATGACGGCCGGGCCTTGGGCAGTAGCCAGGGAGCTGGGCTGTGCTGGAGGTGGAGAATTGGCTCCTGTTTTTGATGGAGCTTGCCACCCCCTCCTCCCCTTTCTGGAACCCAGCCCGTGGCCAACAAACAGCTGTTGGGCACCTGCCTTGTGTGCATCGCATCAAGAGAGGTCCGGGTATGGGCTGGTTCCTCTGAGAGCTTGCAGCGGGGTGGGAGAGAAAGAATAAGTCTGCAAGGAGACATCTGTAGGGACCCGGAGCACAGCAACTTTCAGCACAGGCAGGCATTGGTGTGACAACGGCCTAGTTTTAATCTTGGCTCCATCAGCAGCCACCTGGGAGACTTAGGGCAGCTCAGCAGTGACTCGATTTCCTGGGACCAGTGATGACATTTAGCTTGTAGGACTGTAACATTTGAAATGAAATAATTCGGGTAAAGGGCTGAGACTATTGTGCAGCCTGTAGCCAGGGAGGAGATGAGTGTTGATTGATTGATGGGAGACAGAGGCACTCAGTGGTGGCACTGGGGGGGGGGGGGGGGGGGGGGGGGGGGGGCTGAGAGATAGGGCGGGGCTGGAGCCAACACTGTCTGAGTCTGGAAAGCAGGTGGAAGGGAGGGGAAGAGGGAGGGTAAGCACATTTGGGGGCACACACAGAGGAGAGTGCCACAGTTTTCGGGGTGGGGAACAGATCCATCTGAGGAGTGAAGAATTTCATGGGTGAATTTTAGGAGGGCATCAGGCTAGGGGGACTGAAGAAAAGGAGAAACTGCCAGCAAGCTCACAAGGAGTTTCTGTGCTCACTATACTTTGTTCCTTTTGTTAGAAAAGTTGCAACAAAAGGGGTGGGGGAGTCAGTTGTGTCTTCTTTTCCCAGAGTGAGCCAACTGTTCCTGTCATTCCACTTCCTTCCTGAAAGGCCTCCCGAGCTGACACTTAGACACACACACTCAAGTGCAGTTTTCAGCTTTTTGAGGCAGGATGTCACTCTGCAGCCAGGCTGGCTTTGAACTTATGATCCTTGAATCTTGCCCTCCCAAGGACTGTGATGGGGGGACAGGTAGCACCACACCCTGCTTCTTAATTCTTTTTTCCTCTGAAACATTTAAGAATAGGCTAGAGGCCCCATTTTAAGTATTTGTGTGTTTTCTAAGAGCAACAAGTCTTCCAACGACATGATACTGTTTACCTGTTCTGTTCTTCATGTTCAGTTTCTATCAGCTGTTGTGTGTCTTATCAACACTTTTCCAGGTTCAGAATCTGACCCAAGACCCCACTAGCGTTTGGAAGTCCTGGCTCTCGGTCTTTAATTAGGGTGTCTCCTCTGGCTTTGGTCTTTTTGACTTTGACATCTGGCCTAATAGGCCAGCTATTAGGCAGTGTGCCTTTCAGCTTGACTTTATCCAGTCGTTCCTCAGGGCTACATCCCATTTTAATTCTAAATAAATCACACTGTTTCCTACTTCGTGTCCCATGAGAAAACACACAATATCCGTTTGTTCTGGCCTTGTTGATTTTAGCTTTGATTCCTAAGTACGTAGTTGTCTGGGGTTATCGGTTTTCTTCTGTGTTGTTAAGTAATTTCTGGGAGACATTTTGAAGCTGTGTGTGTGTGTAACCTGTTTTTCAGAACCTTGCCCTGAGGCTTCAGAGCCAATGGCTGATTCTTGGTCTCATTTTTCTCTTCCCTGTTACTGGTCAGAAGGCTCTTGCCTTCTTCTCCATCTGTGTGTCCATTTTTAATAGACTTGTGTATTATTGTTTTATTTGCTGGATTCTAGTTTGTTATCATTAATATTTGGTGTTCAGAGTAGATCAGATTTGGCAGGTAGAAGTCCAGGCTAGCTCATCTGGTGTCCCGTTAACAGGCTCCTTTGAGCATTGGCCGTAGGTGTCAATTGTCTCGGGCCAAGAGGGGAGAGTAGGGATTCTTCTGCCTGGCTCTGGTGTATGATAGGTGGAGTGGTTTTAGAAGGTAGCAGCCAGCAGTGGGGAGAAAGTTGACTATGTGATTTCTGTAACTAAGATTTTTGTTGTCTTTGCTACAGTTTTATCCTATTTTTTAAATTAAAAGCCCTTTCCCCTAAAATGGTTTTAGTTTAATTCATAAAATAGTTGAATGAATTAGAAATTCAGATAGATACCATGTACGCTTCAACCAGCTAACATAGTGCAGTTAGCCAGTTGAGGCGTTAGCATAGTTATGACATTAATAACTAAGTAATGGGCTTTCTCCCTTCTTTCACCCACAAATTGCCCCCTGAATCCCAGGGGTTCATACTGTATTTAGTTACATCTCTCCTCAGCCCCCTTCAGTCTGACGACGGCCTTTTGTCTGTTTTGGCTTTTCATAACCTTGACTTTTTGGAAAGATCATTGGCTAGTTATTTTGTCTAAAGTTTATTGATTTGGTTGTCGAGTTGTCTGTCTGTCTAGTTTTTAAGACAGAGTTTTACTGTTTTCCTACCTGGCCTGGAACTTACTATGTAGACCCAAACACAGAGAGATCACTTAACTCTGTCTCCAGAGAGCTGGGATTAAATGTGTGCCCCACCCAGCTTGCATAGGTTTTTTTTTTTTTAAATGGTTTTGTTGAGCCTGTGTGTTTTCTGGCAAGAATATCATGGGAGGGGGTGTGATATGTCCTCTGACTGTCCCATGGGTTGACCCCTCTGTGTGACTTGTTGTCCCTAGCCTTCATATACCACAACTGTTACAGACTTTCTACAGGAGTTGAAGTTGTGCATGGAGAGGCCCACAGGCCCAGCCTAGGAGAGCGACTACACACAATCTAGCACAAAATGCACACTCCTAGACCCACCCCAGAGATTCTGACTCTGACGACTCAGATTTGGGGTGCACAGAATGAGATCTGGGAGCACTTGCTGTTGGGGTCTCCTAGTGAAAAAGTGTACCCCTTGATGCCACAGCAAGACTGCCCTGTAACTCTAGCCTGCACTGAGAGGAGGTGAGGGATGAGCTGGTGGCAAGGAGGAGCTATGCTCTGAGGGAGCACTGGGTGGAGTTGGGGAGGAGGATGAGGAGGGTAGGGCCATCCACTCTCTGAGGATGAGGGTCGAGGCAAGGGCTGCTGGTGGATGGTGGGAAGGTTAGGGCAGGGAGGGCAGCACTCAGGCGAGCAGTCCCAGAGAGGCACTTGTTTGTGTTACAGCAATGGTGGGGGGGAGGGTCATTGAATGATGGGGTCGGGGAGGGCAGGCGGCAGGTCAGAGAAGGGTGGACACAGAGATGCATCTTGAAGTTGCCTGTGGTCACTGTTTACACCCCCCTCACGCCAGACTCAGGGCAAAAATGCCTTACAGTTTAATCTACCCTCTTAGTCTTACTCAGCAGTCGTGGAGACTGTGTAAACCAGCTTTACAGAGAGGTGGAGCCATCTGCAGCGGGGATAGGACAGCTGGCCGCTCAGTGGTTGGCTGAGAGTCCCTGAGTCGTGAGCCTGGGAGCTGTGTTTGTGTGTAGCTTTTAAATTTGACTGGAGCCTGCTGTTCTTCAGATGTTAATAAGGCCGGCTCCCGGTTCACTCACTCAGCACTACAAAGCACCTGTCAGGGCCGCGCGCTGGGGCCTGGAGGCCACCTGGTTGCCCGCTCCACCATTGATCCTGGCCTGTGCACATTTGGGGTAGACCCAAGGAGCCAGCTGGCATAGGGAGGGGGCATCTGGTCCAGAGGTGGAAGGAAATGAGGAGAGTTGGTAGGATGCGGGGAGGTAGGTGGCGGGTGGAGGTCAGCCCAGCGACTCAGTGACTGGGTGTGGGGAGTGACTATTTGGGGGTGGCTATTTTGGAAGATCCTTGATGCAGAATGTTTGTGTGGGGACAGGTCCCAGGTCGGAGAAGGGGATTAGTGGGAGTAAGG
This sequence comes from Mus minutoides, assembly GCA_902729485.2. Taxonomy (NCBI): domain Eukaryota; kingdom Metazoa; phylum Chordata; class Mammalia; order Rodentia; family Muridae; genus Mus; species Mus minutoides. The sequence continues at coordinate 353,327 of LR749591.1, read as the reverse complement.
CCAGGCCTCAGTGATGAAGGGACCAGGTGAAGATTGACTCTCATAGAAAATGACATGGAATTGGAACTGAGTTAGGCTAGACTCCCTCACTCCTACTGGGATTGCTTCCATTAGAAAAACATTCCCAGACAGAAATTAACACCTGTTGGTGAGGATGGGCTTTGGTGAGAACACATCAAAGGAAGCAGCTGCTGTGCCAAACAGGATGGCAATTTCTCAAAAAATTAAAAATAGAATTACTGGCCCGGCATAGCGGAACACGCCTTTAATCCCTGCAGACAGGAGGCAGAGACTGATGGGTCTCTGTGAGTTCGAAGCCAGCCTGGTCTAAATAGCAAGTTCTAGGATAGTCAGAGCTACATAGTGAGACCCTGTCTTTAAAAAAGAAAAGAAAAGAAAAGAGTAAAGAAATACTGTATTTAGTGATTTGAATGAGAAAGTACCCTATATGCTCATGTAATCCAACAATTGGTCCCCAGTTGATGCACTGACTGGGGGAGCATCGTCACTAGGCGTTGAGAATGCAAAAGCCCTATTTCTAGCTCGCTCTCCCTGCTTTGTGCTTGTGGTTTGAGATGTGCGTTCTCAGTATCTGGTTTCTGTGGCTATGTCTGTTGTTCATGAGATGGAACTGTAAGACAAACAAACCCTTCTCCTATGAGTAGCCTTGATCATGGTATTCTGTCCTAGCCATAGAAAGCGAACTAATATACTTCATGACCCAAAAGCATCGAGAGCAGAAGCCTTGAGATCTGTTTTATACACTTACATCTGTGTTCATAGTGGCACTATTCCCAACGACCAGAGGCTAATGGAGGCACAAGTGAGGAATATACCTAACAGAATGTGTCATTTAGCCTTTGATGGAAAGCGCTCCTGCAGCTGATGCGCTTGTGGCTGGCTGCTTTCACTAGCAGGGTTTCCTTGCTCACCTAGGGCCCACCTAGGAGAACAGAAGGCGCTGGAAGAGAACAGATTCTTGCCAAGAGGCACATATATGTCTACCTGGAGAATGCATATGTCAAGTGGGTTGGGGGTGGATTGTAGGGTAGAGGGATCAGGGAAACAGAATCCACTGAGGCCATTGCTTCTGGAAACGTGTCAGATTAAGGAAGATCTACTGCTGCACTCCAGAAAGCCTTTTGCAACACGTGTCGTGTGCTGTGTTAGACCCTGGAAGAGATGACGAAATCAAATCAAAACAAAACCAAATCAAACTAATAAAACAACCTGGCCTGTGTTTTCAGAAGCTCCTTTCTGGTCCTGGGGCTGGAGTAGTGAGAATGTAACATCAGTTCAAGACTCCTTCAAAATCCCCTGTAAAGTTGTCACTGGTTTGGGCTGTGGAGTGGGGGATGGCTCTGTGGCTCTGGAAGAGGAAGTTTTGCCACCGGGGAAGGGAAATTTGGAAGAGGGAGGGCATAGCAGATGTCAGACTCAAAGGCTGTGCCACAGGCCTTGAAGGGTATGGAGCTAGGAGTTGGGAATCCCTTAAGGAAGGCAATGGGAGCTTATAATGTATGGTACGAAGGTTTCGTCTTGATTCTAACAGCAGTGGGGAAGGGTGGGATAGAGAGTAACTTCAGGACTTACATGAGGATCAAATTGACAGCTTGTAAAGACTCCCCTGGCTGTGGCTTTTTGAACAGACTAGAGAAGAGCCAGCCAGGGTGAATGTGGGGAGCCGACTGGTATCTCTGCAGGAAGCTGGCACAAGGGTGAAGGCCTGAGGTGGGCCTCACAGGCAGCTAGACCCACTTGCAGGTGGCTTGCCAGGCTCAGAGGGCCCCAGGACAGTGCTGGGAGGGCCAATCTTCTCTAAGCATCCCCACGCCAGCAGTACCTGACTGTCCAACCAGGGAAGACCTAGGTGCGACAAGCAGTCCAGGGACTTTACATCATTCCTAGTGAGAGCTTTCCAGCACCAGTGCAGGTTTGGCTCACCATAGGAGTGTTCTAGTCCCTAAACAATGGGGACAGCTGGACCTTCAGAGTAGTGAGGTATTATGGGGAGCTTGAAACTGGGCTGAGCCTCGCTACCCAAGGATCCTTTCTGTGTTTTCACAAACTCCCAGATACTGTGAGTATTCCTGCTTCCTGAGAGGGAGGGATCAAGGGTCACAAAATCCTTCTGGTTTGGTTTTCCGCACACAGCCATGCTTTGGACACTTTTCTCCAAAATCTTTTTTGCTGTTCGGGTTTTTATTTTAGCCTAGGACCACATAGGAACTGGCAGAAGTGAGGACATCCGCTACCAAGGTGTGTAACCTTCTTTGAGGAATGATAGGGGTGAGCTCATTACTCTTAGAAGAGAGAGGTATGCTCTGGTGTTTAGCCTGGAGTCTGAGATGAGAGCACTGGTTCCTTCTGCTTTGCTGGAGCCTGCCAATCAGTACCAGCTTGGCCTGGGGACCCCACCCACGACCCTGGAGGAAAACAATACCATAGTAAAAATAGTCACAGCTGGTCATCCTCAGATAGGGAGAGCAAGCGGTGGGCTGGCCATTTGTTGTCCTTGGTGTCTTAGAAATATGAAGTCATTTAAACTGCACCATACCTCTAGGAGAGGGATATTGTCATCATCCTCATTTTACAGATAGAGAAACTGAGGCACAGAACAGTTAAGCATTATGCTCAAGGTTGCATAGCTCGTGTGGTAGCCCGGCCCAAGTCCTTCCTCTCTAAGAACATGCTTAGCTGGGTGGAGTGGGAGCCTCCTGATACTGTTGCTTAGGCAAACCTCTGAGTCTTACCACGGGACTCTAGAGCTCACAAGTGACCTTAGCTCTGTCTAAGGTCTTACCGCCCTGGCTGAGGGGACAGGGTGATGAGACAGGAGGAGGTCAGAAACGTCAGGCTTGGGGCTGGTGAGATGGCTCAGCCGGTTAGAGCACCCGACTGCTCATCCGAAGGTGATGAGTTCAAATCCCAGCAACCACATGGTGGCTTACAACCACCCGTAACAAGATCTGACGCCCTCCTCTGGTGCTCTGGTGCGTCTGAAGTCAGCTACAGCATACTTATGAAGAATAATAAGAAATGAATCCTTGGACTGGAGAGACCAACCGGAGCAAATGAGGCTGTCCGGAGCAAGCGGAGCCGAACGGGGACGGCTGAAGCAAGCAGAGACGGCCGGAGCTAGCGGGGCCGGAGCTAGCGGGGCCGGAGCGAGTGGGGCCGAACGGGAACGGACAGAACGAGCGGGGCCAACCGGAGCAAGTGGAGCCGATCAGAGCGAGCTGGGCCGGCTGGAATGAGCGGGGGCCGTATGGAGGCGGCCGGGAGCGAGTGGGGCTGGCTAGAGCGAGCAGAGCCGGCGGGAGCGAGGGGGGTTGACCGGAACAAGGAAAAAAAAAAAAAAAAAAAAAAGAAACGTCAGGCTTTCTGGCATGGAGGTGTGTGTGTGTGTGTGTGTGTGTGTGTGTGTGTGTGTGTGTGTGTGTAGAACTCCTGCCTGGTTTCATCTTTGCCCCATCATCTATTGGCTGTGCACCACTGGGCAAGTTGCTTCACTATTCTGTGCCATTGTAGGAATCAGTAAGGAGAGGTAGGGGTGGGGCTCAGTCTGAGGCTGAGAGCTGTCCTAGCGGGCACACTACCTACTGCTCTGGCTGTGGTGGTCTTGGGTGTGTGTCTGTGTCCCAGTGGCATGTCTGTTGGGAGAGGGTCTCCATGGAAACACTCTGGGATTACCTGTTGGAGGAATAGAGGCTCTGATGCTGTATATTCTAGCAAGAGGCCATGGTTGTCCTGCTAAGGCAAGGGCTTCACAACCCTTGTCAAGGAGCAGGCTGGGGCTGAGGCAGAAAACCACCAGCAGGGACTCCTGGAAAAGAGGCCAGACTTGCTTTACCATTTGAGACATCATGCCTTGCGTTGCTGTTCAGTCTCTTTCAACGTGGAGATGGGTGATGGGTAGGACGGGAGGAGAAGGGACTGGCTGACGCACGTATCCCAGTGTCCTCACCATCTCAGTGAGAAGGAAGACATGCAGGTGCCAGATGTAATCAGAAGTTCCTGTCCGCCTGTCCACTTCCACCTGCTTTCGTGGGGATTCTGTGCTTGGGGATTCCTGAGTTGCATGTTGGCCCTGTCTTGGGTAGGCAGGTTCCAGAGTTTGTCTTTCCTCTGTCAGCAGTGTCCTAGGAACACACTATAGCCAGCTGCCTTATAAAACAGCCCTAGGAAGTCTTCCAGAAGTACTTGTGAGAGAGATTATCTCAGGTAGACAAGCAATATGTGTGTGTATGTATGCATGTATGTATGTACATATGTGTGTGTATATATATATATATATATATATATATATATATATATATATATATATATATCAGATTGAGAGAAAATATTAGAATGCCTATGGGAATTATCCAGAATGGTTATTCTTAGTAATATGCAGTTTTAATTTTTTCTTTCTTTTCCAGGACTTAAAGTTCACATGTCCCTAATTTTTATTTTTTTAATTAAATGTTTTTATTTTAAAATTTAATAAGATTTTTAAATGAAATAATTTGGATACTGCATTGGCTTATAAAACTTAAAGTGCAGAAAGTAAACTGAAAAGATACTAAAGTCACCTTATATCTTACCACTTATCAGTTGTAGCTATTAATGAACATGTGTTCCCCAGGCTCACCCCCCCCCCCATCCTACCCCCATGCACACATCTGTGCATGTGAGTGAATGTGCATGTAGTAGTTCTCACGGAATACAGGTTGTCTTTTGACCTCCTGCCACATTCTGTGTGGTGGCAGCTCTGTCATCAGACAGGTTTGTAGTTCACAGTGTTTGTTTGGTTTTCTGAAATTCAATCAAGTGTTGGTTCCATGGCTGACCATTTGAGTTTTATTGTTTACTTTTCTGTTGCTATGATGAAATAGCATGACCTAGAGGAACTTATAGGAGAGTTTATTTTGGCTTAGGAACCAAGAGGAATCTATAATGGGAGGAAAGGCATGACAACAGATGAGTGGAGCAGGAAGCTGAGAGACCACATCTCCATCCACACAGATGGAAAAGAGTCAAAGTGGAGCAAGGTGATGAGCTCTTAAAGCCACCTCCAGTGATATACTTTCTTCAGCAAAGCTGTATCCTTGAAAGATTCCATAACTCCCCAAATAGTGCCTCCCACTGGAAACCAAGTGTTCAAAACCCTGAGCCTATAGGGCACATTTTCACTTCACTGCAATTGTTTTACATTTGCCCTTATAACCAACAGATAAGTACCTTTATAACGAGAAAGACAAAACGGTCATACAAACCTACCTTGTGCTGTGAGGTTTGAAGCTGAAAGTTTCATCATGATGGCTCAAAGGAAGGCTGAAGTACTGCCTTCAGGAGTCAGTTAGCAAGGGTTCCTGAAGGTGCTTCCAGGGTTTGAAGGAAAGTTGTGTTGCAGAAGGTACAGATGAGTGGCCATTCCAGGAAGGAATGTTTAAATTGGCAAGATCAACAAGGCCTGTCATCACATGACAGCATTTAGGATGAGGATTTGGGTCTGGGTTTGGGGCACTTACTCATGGTCTGGCAACTTAGAGCACCACTGAAGCTCCTCAGATCCTACTATAAAAGGCATGAGGACAGAAAGTCCCAGACATGGGGCATGAGCCAAATGAACTATTGGCTTGTCAGCTTTGATTGACAGCTTGGGCCCTAAGGGTCACAAGGTCATGACTATGGGTTCTGTCATCTCTCAGCTGTTGTCTTTGGGAGAACATCCAACATCTGAGAACTACAGTTCCCTCATCTGTTAGATGGTCACAATAGCAACTTAGGTGAGAACCTAGGTTCTTGGGACCTGTGGAAGCAAATAATACACACAGTTCTTAGGGGAAGCAACTGTAGAGCATTGTCTAGACGGCATACATCTCAACACACTCCTGGACAAAGGAGACTTGGTTTGAACTTATGGTCATACCTGGAACTTTTGGCTACTGTTTGGCTAAGTTAGAAGAAAGCCTTATACTTTATAGATGAACGGTGTGTGTGTGTGTGTGTTTGTGAGTGTGTGTGAGTGTATGTGTGTGAGTGTGTATATGTGTGTGAGTGTATGTGTGTATGTGTGTGTGAGTATGTGTGAGTGTGTGTGTATGTGTGTATATGTGTGTGAGTGTTTGTGTGACTGTGTGTGAGTGTGTATGTGTGTGTGAGTGTGTATGTATTGGGGTGGGGCATTTAGGTTGATGAGAAGCATGCAGTTTACAGTGACAGTGGTCATGAAGAGGAGTCAGTATGGCTCCTGTCCCAAGGATGGGTTAGACACTGGCTGGAGGGGACAGATAGGTCTGAGTGTGTACTGCAGTGGTTGAGGCAGTACAAGAACTTTCCCCTCAGAGTGGCCTGGCTTCCTGAGGCTGAGCAGGGCCTTTCTGGATAGAGACTGACAAGCACTAGGAGACTGGGTGGGAAGGGGCCATATGGCCTCTGAGGTGTGGTCTGTGTCTAGCATGCCAATGAGGATGGAGACATGAGTCCAGGATATGTTCCAGTTTCTGGAGATGGGCCAGAGAAGGGCAGAATTGACCTTGGAAGGGAAGGCAGAGCAGATGCCCACGATGGTGGGAAGAGAAGCCATAGCATCAGTAAGTAGGTCTGGTCCCTGGGATGAAGCAGCAGACTCAGTCTTCTCTACTTCACTATATCCTCCCATTAGCCACCCCAGGAAGGTCTATGGGCCCCTTTGTGAGACCTTCGCTGACTTCTTGCTTTTTCTCTGCTTGCACTGGGTTTGCCTGGACCCACAGTCCCCAATTCTCAGGCTGTCTCTCACTCCCCTCAGACACTCACTCCCCTCAGACATGCAGGCTGACTCAGTAGGCTCTTGCTTGAGCTTTTTCTTCCTTGTCTTTTGGTCCTCAGTTCGAGTCTCTTTTCCTCAGGGTTCCTGAACTGCATGGCTCTCCTCTGCTTCTCTTGTCAGAATATGAACCATTGTCATTCGTGATGATACTGTGGCTGTCCCCAAGGGCAGCCATGGTCCTTACCCACCCGCATACCGGTGTAACACAGTGAGGCTGTCACAATTGCTGCCCTTTATTTTGGGGCTGGGAATTCTGAGGTTTGGCTAGGATACCCCTGTAGGGCTCCCATGGCCTGCTTCCAGATTCTTTGCTCTGTGACCTGACTCTCCATCTAGGCTGAGGCCCCAGAGTGGAATCATGTTTGGGGTTTCTGCATGCCTCAACAGTGAGCCATGTTGTTCCTGCTGCAGGAACATGGGATAGTCAAAGGCCCCAGCCTGTTGGGCTTCTTGGTGGGTGGCAGGGTGCAGGGAGAGGGGATATGCTGGGATTCACCTCACTGGTGAGGCAAATGGCTTGAGCTGAGCTGGGGGCAGGGGAGTCTGAGCTGAGCCCTGGGGGTTCACACCAGTCATGTCACTCTTTCCCTCCTCCTTTTTCTCCCAGGGAACTCAACGGTAACAACATCACTCGGATCCACAAGAATGACTTTGCTGGGCTCAAGCAGCTTCGAGTATTGTGAGTACGGGGCTCCCATCACGGTCTGCCTCTACCCTCACCCCAGCCTTGGGTCTGGAGTTCTGGATGGGAGTTTGAGAGCCATAAGCTAGCACAGGCATTCTATTGCAGAGTCAAGGGCCTCCTGAGTGGGTGGAGTGGGGTGATGTTGAGTGTCCTGACCCAGAGAGCTTACTGCCTCCCCCATGGCTGAGAAGACTTGGATGGGGACACCTCTTGGCCATTTCTGTCTCTGGGATGAGGGAAGAGCAGGTGGCATGGAGAGTCTATAGGTCTCTGCTCAGTTGTGCCTTCTCTGGTGGAACACAACCTAAATCTCAGCTAGGCTTCGCTCGGGCTCTGTAGGCTGAGATCCTGGATCAAGGTGTTACAGGTTGGTTCCTGATCAGGCATTTGTGCAGTGTGACCTTACATGGCCTGGCTCTGTGAGCATACAGAAAGGACTCACTAGTCCTTGAGTATCAAGGCCCACCCAGATTACCACATCACTTTAGCCCTGCCCCTAACAGCCCTGCCTCTAAACACATCATACAGGGCGTTAGATTTAACATACCGGATGGAAGGGTGGAGAGCACACTACAGCCCGCCATCTCCAATGGACTCCTCTTCAGCAGGGCTCCTCCTTAGCAGGGCCCCTCCTCAGCAGGGCTCCTTGGGCCCTGGTTGGGAAGGTGATGGGGAAGGGGACAGTATAAGACAGCTGTGACTTTACTCAGGTGTCTGAGGATGGAGAGCCTGTTGATTGAGGTGGCTGGCCAGCAACGGGCCATCTGCTGTACTAATCAGGCAAAGATGAGGTGCTCATGTTGGACCCCATGCCCCATCCCTCTGTACTCTGCTGATCTTGGCAAACAGGGTTCTGGCTTCAGTACCTCAGTTGGATTTGGAAGCCCTGCCCCATCCAGCGGGCAGGACTCATCATCAGCTATCCAGAGTCCCTCACCTTCTACTGTCTGGGTCGTAGTACAAGGGTTCTGGACCGCAATTCTTTCAGAACTGTAGACTTCAAAGTTTTGGGGGGGGGCTTTGAAGGAATGGAGAACCTTGTGGATAATCCTCCTTGATGTTTGGGGTGATGAATTACTGGAGTCTGTGATGCTCTAGAACCAACTCACATTGACCAAAGCTTTCTTCTTTCTGGTGTGGTGGTGGTGGTGGTGGTGGTGTGTGTGTGGGTTCTCCTTCCTTCCTATCATGCTTCCCTAAGGCTTTCAGCAGAGAGAAAAGTGTACCACCCTGCTTAAATCCTGCCTGAAGCCCATGCTTGGGGCTTCAATCTGCTTGGGTGTGGAGAGGGGAGAACACGGGAGGAAAGTGCTTTAGCATCTCTGGGATGACCACTCAGCTTTCCATCTCTTGGTGATGCCTACCAGTCAGATCCTATGAAACCAGTCAGATCCTATGAAACCAGTCGGATCCTATGAAACCAGTCGGATCCTATGAAACCAGTCGGATCCTATGAAACCAGTCAGATCCTATGAAACCAATCGGATCCTATGAAACCAGTCGGATCCTATGAAGCCGGGCATGTTGGGAGGGGGTGGGGGAAGATGCAGAGACCCATGGACCCAGGTGTTTGGTTGGCCCGGGCACCCCACTCCTTTCTTCAGCAGACAGGCCTAGGCAGAATGTAGGGGTGTTGTCTGGTCCTTGAGGCATATATGTGTGGACTCTGCCCGGTTGGTACGGCTTTCCACCACCATGTTGGCTATGTCTCTTAGATGCATGCTCTGGACCAAAGCACAGTGTGTACCCACTAGCTCCTTCTTCAAGTATAGCTGTGACCATTGGCACTATGCTGCTCTGCAAGGCAGGGCTTGCTGAGGGACATGAGTTGGGGAAATGTGTGAAGTTGTGACCATTTCAGCTGGATCTACATAGGGCCTGGGCATGGCTCCCTCTGCCCCTTCACCTCACCCTGGCCCCCCTGCAGCCCACATTGCCCTGGCAGAGTTTGTTGGGGTTCTCCTCTTTTCCAGCAGTTCCTAGGAACCCTTGTTTAGCATCTGTCTTAGTCAGGGTTTCTATTCCTGCACCAACATCATGACCAAGAAGCAAGTTGGAGAGGAAAGGGTTTATTCGGTTTACACTTCCATACTGCTGCTCATCACCAAGGAAGTCAGGGCTGGAACTCAAGCAGGTTAGAAGGCAAGAGCTGATGCAGAGGCCATGGAGAGATGTTCTTTACTGGCTTGCTTCCCCTGGCTTGCTCAGCCTGCTCTCTTATAGAACCCAAGACTGCCAGCCCAGAGATGGTCCCACTCACAAGGGGCCCTTGAACACTAATTGAGAAAATGCCTCACAGCTAGATCTCATGGAGGCATTTCCCCAACTGAAGCTCCTTTCTCTGTGGTAACTCCAGCTGTGTCAAGTTGACACAAACCTAGCCAGTACAATTGACCCCTTGTCAACTTGACACACAAATACATCACTAGTAAGCCTCAATCCTTAGTTCTTATTCAACCCCAAGATCTTAAAAAACTTTAAAAGTCCTACAGTCTTTACATATTAAAAGTTCAATCCTTTTAAAATATCCACTATCTTTTAAAATTCAACGTACTTTAAAATTCAGTCTCTTAACTGTGGGCTTCATTTAAAAACTTCCTTCAAGGGGGTTGGTGAGATGGCTCAGCGGGTAAGAGCACCCGACTGCTCTTCCGAAGGTGATAAGTTCAAATCCCAGCATCCACATGGTGGCTCACAACCATCTGTAACGAGATCTGGCGCCCTCTTCTGGAGTGTCTGAAGACAGCTACAGTGTACTTACATATAACAAATAAAATAAATCTAAAAAAAAATTAAAAAAAAGCAAAAATCAATCTCCAACCGTCCAATGTCTGGGATCCAACTCATGATCTTCTGGGCTCCTCCAAGGGCTTGGTTCACTTCTCCAGCCATGCTCTTTGTAGCACACACATTGTCCTCTAGGCTCCAGATGCCTGTACTCCATTGCTGCTGCTGTTCTTGGTGGTCATCTCATGGTACTGGCATCTCCAAAATGCTTCTGTAACTAGGCTTCAACACTAGCCTCTCATAGGCTCTCTTCATGGTGCTGAGCCTCAACTCCTTTTCATGACCCCTTCAGTCCTGGGCCATCAATTGCAACTGAGGCTGCACCTTCACCAATGGCCTTCCATGGCCTCTCACAGTGCTTCCATGGCCTCAGCTGCTCTGCATGACTCCTTCATGCCACTAAAACCAGTACCACCTAGGTAACTCTTACACATTACCAAGTCCAGTCACAGCACAAGGTACAACCATGGCTATCTCNCCCCTGGCTTGCTCAGCCTGCTCTCTTATAGAACCCAAGACTGCCAGCCCAGAGATGGTCCCACCCACAAGGGGCCCTTGATCACTAATTGAGAAAATGCCTCACAGCTAGATCTCATGGAGGCATTTCCCCAACTGAAGCTCCTTTCTCTGTGGTAACTCCAGCTGTGTCAAGTTGACACAAACCTAGCCAGTACAGCATCCTTTAGCTATTCTGTCTCTTTGCCTCCCAGGCAGCTGATGGAGAACCAGATCGGAGCTGTGGAACGCGGAGCTTTTGATGACATGAAGGAGCTGGAGCGACTGTGAGTATGGGGAGGGTATGGGGGTTGACAGAGAGGGTATCAGCAAGCTGATCTAAGATCTGGGGTGCTTAGAGAAGGGACCCCTGCCTGAGAGTCCATCGTGAGATGGTAATCAAGAGAAAAATGGAAGCCAACAGCCTTTCCCACCCTCCGGGCAGGCCTACTCCTTGTCCCTAAGAACACGTGGAGGCAAAGGTCACACAACTGGGATTCCTGCTGTCCACCACTCCTGAGGTGTGGCTGCCATTCATTGATTGGTGTATTCATAAATGAAGTCATTGCCCCTGAGGGAGAACCATGGGGGAGCCCCTGCCACCTGAGGCTTGCCCCCCACCCCTGAGGCTTGCTGTCTCAGGCACAGGAGCACAGCACAGCAGTGAGAAAGTGGAAAACACTCAGAGCTTAGGGTCTGTGTGGCTTGCTCCTGAGTGGAGCTTTCAATTTTGAAACTGGGTCTTGGCGAACTGTCTACATCTCACCTTGGTGATCACGAAAAGGAAAAGGACCTGGTGGGTGAGGACGGGGGTTAGCTCGTGTCTCTTTATGGTGTTCGCCTATCTGGTCCAGCAAAAGTGGTTTGGATGCAGATGTTAAGTGGGAGAGTCCCAAAGTTCATGCTCTTTAACCAGAAAGGTCACTTCATGCTAAGGAACTGACCAGAATAATGGCTAGAAATTCATATTTCTGTATGTATTTTGCAAATTACCAAAACTTTAGAAATAGCCATTTGGGTGGAGATAAGATACGGTCAAAACTGAAACACCATTGATACCACTGGGGTGTGCTCAGGGTATGAACGAGGCAGGAAAGACAGAAAGTGAAGACTGTGTGTGTGGGGGTGTGTGTGTATAGAGACAGATAGATAGAGACAGAGAGAGACACAGAAAGATAGACAGAGACAGGGAGAGACACAGAGACAGAGGCAGACAGAGAGAGAGAGAGGGAGAGACAGAGGCAGACAGAGAGGGGAGAGGGGAAAGAGGGGAGAGGAGAGAGGGGAGAGAGGAGAGGGGAGGGAGAGGAGAGGGGAGGGAGGGGGAGGGGGAGAGGGAGAGGGAGAGGACAGACAGACAAGCACGCACACGCACACAGTAGTAGAGGAAAAAAGGTGAGACCATTAGCTTACATATACCAAGAGGTGAGACAATGGGCTACTTCAGCTTTGCTCCCTCCCTCCCTCCCTCCCTCCCTTGATGCTATCACAATGAATTTCTATAGCAATTACTGAGCATCTTCTGCTGCCAGATGCTATGTGGAGCCCTTGGCCCTGTGGTATGTCACCTAACCCTGAGATAACTCTACCGCAAGCAGATGAGGTGTGTAGACCTAGGTGTCTAGAGGCTAAGCCACAAGCGCAGAGGAGGAGATTAGATTATTTTGCCTTCGAGGTTTAGACTACTAACGAGTCGAATCTAATTAATCTCTCTCCTTTCAGTTTTAGGTTAAAGAAAACAAAGCATTAAACCAATAGAAAGGGGCGCGTTGTCTCATTGTCTTTTTGCGGCTCAGAAGCCTTTCCCCTCCTCCCAGGCCTTAAACTGAGCAGTCAGCCATCCAGGGCTAGGCCAGATGTTCATTTTTGTGTTTGCTTTCTTTATAACTCTTACAATAAGATACCTGGCTCTGTGGGGCTGACTTGGATCTACTCCATTCCACCTCCCCTCTGGTTTTTCCAGGCCTTGGAGAAGAGGAGGTGGAAGGGGTCTAGGCTTGAGGAGGTGTGACCTGGGAGGGGTCTAGGCTTGGGGAGGCGTGGCCTGGAGAGGAGGTGGGAGGGGGTCTAGGCTTGAGGAGGCGTGGTTCGGAGAGGAGGTGGGAGGGGTCTAGGCTTGAGGAAGCAAGGCCTGTTGTACCCGCTGCTGCCACCTGAGGCCTGGCAGGGGCTTCCTTTCCCAGTCACGACTTGTCTCTGCAGACCTTGTCCCTTCTGTCTGCTTTCAGCCCTGGGCTGGGTCACCTCAGCGTGTCGGGTATGCACAGTGAGCAGCCAGTGCAGTGGCCAGATATCTGCTCTGGTTTGTGGGAGACCAGGGGGATCAGTTTGTGAAAGTGGGTGGGAGGAGGGAGCCAGAATAGAAACACTCAGTCTGTGAATATAGCGTTTTCAATTAAAATGGAAATGTACATTTATTGGCCCCTTTCCCAGTCTCACCCCTAAGAATTCGTTTATTCCTTTTGGTATGAGATAGTGACTGGCATTTTCTATGGCTTTATTCATCCAAACCACACACATAAACGTTGTGTGATTTTTTTTTTTTAATTTGGATTTCTTGAAGGTAGAATGAGATTTTTTTTCAGCACCTTGGAAGCAATTTGGGTGGAGAATTAAATCTTTTTACTGAATTCAACAGCTTTTCAATTGGCAGCTTTCCTTTTTTTTTTTTCTTTTTCTTTCTAAGATCTCTCCAAAGCAGCCAACATAATTTTCATATAGATGACTGTCTTCCCAGTGGCATTTCATTTATTTGTGAATGAAATTGATTGAATTGTGTAACCCTATTTCTAAGTACCTGTGGTGTAAACAAGGCTGAGAGCAGACATAGCCACTTCTCACAAGCATTTAGGAAAAGCAGATCCAGAAGCAGGAGTGTGAAGCCCTGCTGGTCACGAACTCTAAGCCATAGCCTGGGCTAGCCTGCTGCACAGAGGTCACGGAGCATGCTCAGTTGCCCGGGCAGTCAGTTATGGGGGATGTGTGCTGGGATGGGAGATGCGGAAGGGCGAGCCCCAGAAGCCTGCACGGCTTAGCTCAAGTTAACCTCTTCCCATCTTGGCATCACAATCTGCCTCAACTCTCAAGAGGGCAACTCCATGATGTCAGCAAGCCAACCTTGGGCACCTGGTAAGAGCCAAGCTATATGACAAGATGGTGGCATTAAACATTTCCCAGTGGGTTGCTGCAGGGACGAAGGTGTGTGCTTGAATGAGAGCGTCATTGTTACCTTTGAGAGGAGGAAGCCCGTATTTTACTCTGCTTCCATCCTATGAGGTGACATCTAGAAGCATCTGTCCTGGTGCCCAGAGTTGAGAAAGACAAGGAGGGCAGGAGCTCGGCTGCTCTTTTCTTTCTGAGCTCTCCTTGTGTCTCTTATGACGAGGTTCACTCCTTGAGTGTTCTTTGATTTTCCACTTTAAATTAGTTGTTGGATTCCCTTCCCTTCCCCCTTCTGAAGGTTTTCAAAAATTGAAGGCAGAAAAATGAGAAAGTCTTGGGGGAAAACAAAACAAAACCAAACCTAGCAATTACGAGGCAGTGTAAATACTGGATTAATTTATTGGACTGGGGCTAAGGGGCTGGGAGAGATCTGATGTCTTCTCTTGTTGCTTTAAGGCTTACATCGGTAGTCCCTTTTCTTCCAAGGCAATGTAGTGTTTCCCTAGGAACCTTCCCTTTAAGGTCAATTTCTTCCAGTTGGTCTCCTAAAGCTGTAAATCTGGTGTCTGTCCTGTGCTGGAACATGACAGCTCCCAGTGTGGTGGCAAAGGCCATTCTCACATATCAGATGCAAGATCAGAGGAGCTAACCTCCGATGAGGTCCTGCATGATGTGTGGAGTTCAGTCTCTTCCTCTCCCACCAGAAGAAGTTGTTGTTATTGTTGTTGGTTTTTTCCTGAGCTGGATCAGTGAGAAGAAAACCTGGGTGGCCTGTGTGTAGCACACTGTGCAGATGCCTTGCAGGAGACTTGCAAAATTCTCTCTCTCTCTCTCTCTCTCTCTCTCTCTCTCTCTCTCTCTCTCTCTCTCTCATTTATCAAAAGTAATAAGAAATCTCCTGGGGCTGGAGAAATGGTTTCGTGGTTAAGAACACTGACTGCTCTTCCAAAGGTCCTGAATTCAAATCCCAACAACCACATGGTGGTTCACAACCATCCATAATGAGATCTGATGCCCTCCTCTGGTGTGTCTGAAGACAGCTACAGTATACTTACATATAACAATAAATAAATCTTAAAAAAAAAAAAAGCACAGTAAAAAAAGAAATCTTCCCACAGCAGATGTGAATCCTTTCTGTGATCTCTGTCTTCCCATCAGGCAGATTCCAGACCCAGACTTTTGGCTCCTGCCTGTGTGTAGGGTGATGCTCTCCTAGAACAGTGGTTCTCAGCCTGTGGACTGTGACCTCTTTGGGAATAACCGGCCCTTGTATATCAAATATCCTGCATATCAGATATTTATATTGTGTTCATAACAGTAGCAAAATTACAGTTATGAAGAAGCAACAAAGTAATTGTTCAGCCAGATGGCACCGAGGTGTGAGGGGCTGTATTAAAGGCTCACAGTGGCAGGAGGTTGAGAACCACTGCCCTAGAAGAATAAAAACTCTGAAAGCACCACCTTGGGCATTAGAAATAAACATGTCTGGGGTGGAGCTCAGTTTTCTAGCATGTTCCTCACGTGCATGAGGCCTGGGTTTACTTCTCAGCACTGAAATAAAATCTCTGCTTGGCAAGGAAAAAAGCTGTCTGGAAAGGGGCCTGCTGGTGTTTGAGTTTCTTTCTCCTCTTAATTTGAGGTTTTCCCCTATTTTGATTTATTTATATATTTGTTTGCTGTCTTGAGTCAGGATCTCTCTGTTAGCTTGGCTGTCCAAGAGCTCACTATGTAGACCAGGCTGACCTTGAACTCACAGAGATTTGTCTGCTTCTACCTCCAGAGTGCTGGGATTAAATGATGTCTGTGCCACCACACCCAATGCAGAGTTTTTATATTTTTTTAAAGCATCCATTATCTATCTATCTATCTATCTATCTATCTATCTATCTATCATCTATCTACCTACCTATCCATCCATCTATCATCTATCGATCACCTATCTCTATCTATCTATCTATCTATCTATCTATCTATCTATCTATCTATCTTTCTGTCTCTCTATCATCAATTTATCGATCATCCTATCTATCTATCTATCTATCTATCTATCTATCTATCTATCTATCTATCTATCTATCTTCTATTTATATATTTATCATTATCTATTATCTATCTATCTATCTATCTATCTATCTATCTATCTATCTTCTATCATCTATTTATCTATCATCTATCTTTTTATTTATAATCTGTCACCTATCTATATATCATCTATTTATAATCTATCACCTGTCTATATATCTATCATCTATTTCTCTCTATTTCTCTATCTACCACCTATCCATCCACCCATCTATAATCTATCTATCTATCTATCTATCTATCTATCTATCTATCTATCTTCTATCTATATATGTATCATCAATCTATCGATCATCATATCTATCTATCTATCTATCTATCTATCTATCTATCTATCTATCTTCTATTTATAAATTTATCATCATCTATCATCTATCCATTTATGTATGTATGTATGTATGTATGTATGTATGTATGTATGTATCATCTATTTATCTATCATCTATCTCTTTATTTATAATCTATCACCTATCTATATATCATCTATTTATAATCTATCACCTGTCTATATATCTATCATCTATTTCTCTATCTACCATCTATCCATCCATCCAACTATAATCAATCAATCAATCAATCTATCTATCTATCCATCCACCCATCCATCTATTCTCTGTCTATCTACCTACCATCTATCTACCTATCTATCCATCTATCTAAGTTCACCCCTCTTTTGAGATATGGTATCAGCCTGTCTCAGGTTGTCCTGGAACTCATTATGTAGGCTTGCCCATTTTCAAGCTCAGAATGATCTTCCTGCTTCAGCATTCCATGTGCCGGGGTTAAAGGCATGCATTCCCTTGCTCATCCAAAAGCATTCATTTTTATTAGAAGTTATTTTCATTTAAAAAGAATCAGAGCAAACAATAAAATAAAAATAAAACCAACAACAATAACAAACAAACAAAAGAAAAACCCATCCAGCCAGTCAAACAAACCGGCACTGCCTTGGCAAGCATATAGGAAGCATTTAGGTGCCGGGATGTTGAGCAGCCCTACCTCATTAGGAGTTAGCTCACGTTTCATAGAGTCAAGGATCCAGCTCACAGCTGGGATTGTCTTGTGATCAGCTCTTGGTGGATCATGAGGGGATGATGGGAAACAAAGGAGAAAGGATGCGGTAGCATTTAGTTGAGGGTCTTATCCTCCTCAGTGCTGTATGGCCGAGTGGCCACTCACAGATGAGCAGTGCCTTAGAGAAGACGCTTCCCTGGGGGGCTCTACTCTGGTTCTCTGGGGATTCCAGTCCAGGTCCTAATGACTTGGAATGCAGTTCTTTCTGAGTGTCCTCTGCCATCACCTGACGCTTAGGTGACTCTCTCCTTTTACCTTTTCCAGACGACTGAACCGCAACCAGCTGCAAGTGTTGCCTGAACTACTGTTCCAGAACAACCAGGCTCTATCCAGACTGTGAGTTACACACGTGGGTTGCTACCCACCCTGTGTGTGTGTGTGTGTGTGTGTGTGTGTGTGTGTGTGTGTGATGGAGTCATTGGCTCTGACTCTGACCTTGTCCTCATGCTCCCTACTGGCAGGACAGGATCTGTGTATCACTGCCCAGACCTTTCTATTGGAGTCTGTGTGGGAGCTTCTCCAGGCAAGAGCTTGAAAGAATCCTAGTGCATCCAGCTGCACACACTGCTGCAGGTGGCAGGATTGTGGAGGAGGGAGGGCGTGTCTGCAACTGTGCTCACAGTCTGTTGTGGACACTCTGACACCCTTGTTGCTGCCTTTGCATGCCGGCCTTGGGTTGAACCTTTATTCATTTCACTAAGCTCTCATGAAGCTATTTCTATTTTCAGCTCTGTCTGCCTTCAGAATCATGTGCTCTGTGACTGGATTTAGTATCAATGGTGTAAAGCCATTGTTTTATTGGCTGCAAAGCCATCGTTTTTATTGACTGCTAGCTAATGTACTTCTACCAAGTATAAAGGATACTTGATAGTTGTTGCTGCATGGGTCTCCACGGTTTTGAGTTGTTCTGCTGTCTGTTCTGTTTTATGGGATCTGGGGTAAAATGGGGAGCCTCTGAGACTTACTTAGGAAACTCCGGTGCAGCTAAGTCTTCGTTTTGCTGCCTCTGTGGTGGGGAGTTCATTATTGGACTACTATCTTGCTCTCTAATAACATGTTTTTCTTAATTTCTCCTTCTATAACTACTTAGCACAACCATGCCCTCTTGTTAGTTTTTTAGAGGATTTTTCAAATTTTGAGTTGGGAGATTTTTGAGTCCTCTTAATGGTGGTCATCATCAATCTTGATAGCCTGGGGACCACTACAGGGAACGGGGGACAGTCCGGGAAACAGTACGTCCATCAAAGGTCAGATGGCCCTGGGTTTTCTCAGTGTAACTTTTTTGGAAGTCAGTGTTTCCTCTTGAGCTTTGTACTATGCTACGGTTGAGCTGGGGTGTGTAGCCATACTTCCTGGGTGGCCGGCCATCGATGTTCATGGCCCTGATAATGCAGGTTTTCCTGCAAGAAACTTCTGCACCTGGCACCTGTGACTGTGAGAAAGAAGCGTCCCACTGCTTTACGTCTGGGGGAGACAAGGTTGGAGAGGCAAACGATATCCTTAGAGTCCATGTGAAGCGACCTTGACTCCTAGCCCAACGCTCGTCGCGTTTCAGATTTCAATAGGAATTTCGGAGCAAAGGTCTTCCACACTTTAACAAATATTAAGTAGCCAGACTTTGTAACCAAACCGGCATATGGAAATCCATTCAAGGAGGGAGGAGCCTGGAGAAGAGGACACCTGCTCTTGGCAATCCCTTGGGCTGGGAGCCAAGCGAAGCAGTGGTCTCAAGCTCTTGTGGGAGTGGGGATGGTGTTTCCAAGCTCCATACTAAAGCCAGTACATTGAATACTTCCTGCCTTGCTTCTCAGACATCTGTTCCCTCTCGTTTGGCAGGAGGACATTTTTTTTTTTTTTTTTGGTTTTTTCGAGACAGGGTTTCTCTGTGTAGCCCTGGCTGTCCTGGAACTCACTCTGTAGACCAGGCTGGCCTCAAACTCAGAAATCCACCTGCCTCTGCCTCCCGAGTGCTGGGATTAAAGGCATGCGCCACCACGCCCAGCTCAGGAGGACATTTTTATGTAGGGCTACAGCCCATAGCTGACTCTGGGCGAAGAGAGATTGTTTTCTTCAGGCCTGTCTCGAATTCTGCTTCTCTCTTTGCTTTGGTGCTGGGGATGGAACCATGGGCCTCCTGCGTGCTGAGTACACGCACATTCTACTGTGAAGCTATGCCCCAGCCTCTCCATATTTCTGAATCCCATATCTCTGTTAGCAAGGCATGGGAGCCGGCAGGACTCAGCAGAGAATGCCTGCTAGCATGTTCCACCAACATCAAGCAAAGATTTCAAAATCATGACGGCGCCTGTGCACCTCCAGCATGAGCCATTTTGAAAAGGGCACCTTCTGTGGGAGGCGACCGGCTGAGCAACGTTTTATTGGTCGAATCCTTACTCCTGTGTCTGGGCTCACCCAGGCACCATGGCAGTAACTATATAGGGACAGATAAGGGAGTGTTTAAAGATTCAATTGCTGTTACTCTTTGCTTCATCCCCTTCATTTTCTGGTGACATAAACATCTGATTCCAAGCCCCCCCAGTCACAAAGCTCTCAGGTATGTTACCCCGAAGACTGGTAGGGGTGACGGTGGAGGTAGGGGGTGTTGTGTAAAGCATGACCATCAAGTTTCTAGACTCCCCAGGAGAGGAACTAAGGCGTAGCTATCCCCCACAGCTACTGAGATTCGAGGATGTTTCTAGTTCTTTCAGTTCACCTTGCTGTCTTGCTCCTTTCTGTGTCACCAAGAGCCCAGGAAGCTCCTTGGGTAACGATGACTTCACTGCCCCAACCATTTACATTAGCCACAGTGTTAACCCTTTTGCTACTTGTAACCACATAGATCAGATCTCTGTAGGGTCTTGGGTCCTACCCCTGGAGATTTGGGGATAGGGATGGTGTTAGTCCACCTTGGGCCTAAGGGTGGCAGGAGTTTGTGGGGTCAGATGGTGTAGCGATCTCTCTGGAGCTGTCTTCTTAGCTCCAGGTCCACG
Organism: Mus minutoides; assembly: GCA_902729485.2. NCBI lineage: Eukaryota > Metazoa > Chordata > Mammalia > Rodentia > Muridae > Mus > Mus minutoides. The sequence continues at coordinate 333,253 of LR749591.1, read as the reverse complement.
GCATTCCTTAAGAAAGCGAGTTAAGACCAGCACCAGGGACGTGTTTCTGGTCCCTCTGTTGACTTTCCCTTTGCTTTGAAGGGATCTGTTACTAAGCCTTTACATCTGGAGAAAATGAAAGACTTTCATGCGGGTGCTCTGCTAATCAGTGTGGCAGTGGACTTCAGAGAAACCAAATGTGCTGGAGAGGGTGTGGCCAGGGTGTGCAGGTGGCACAGTCCGTGGGCCAGCTGATCTTGTCTGTGCAGCTCACAGAAGCTTAAGTGTGTTCTGCACTAGCAGTCTCCCTGGTGTTGGGAAGTCTGTCCCCAAGAGGGGCTGTGCCTTGGATCACAGAGCAGTTAGACGTAAGGACTGGAATTAGGCATTGGGACTCTGAGGGTCCATAATGAACAGAAAGTGGGCTTAAACTAGGACTTGGAAATTTCACCACTGAGTATCCACCCCAGGGAGATAAGGCCCAGTATAAGTATGCATGCTGCAGCGATATTCAGAATATTGAAGGGAACGTTGAAATAACCTTAATGCCTCATATCAGGGGAGTGGTTAGACAAATTCCAGCATATCTGCTTGATGGAGTACTTAAGCAGTCATCAGAAATGGCCTTTGTGGGAGATGTCAAATCATGCAGATGTTTGTGATATCAAAAGCCAGAGTTGTATTGATCCCTGAATTACTCTAAATAATGCATGGAAAATGACTGCAGAATTCTAGCAGGGATTGACTGCGGGTGATTTTTCTCTTTTGTGTTTCCCAGATGTTCTCTAAGAAGGACGTATTGTATTTATGGTAGGAAACCTGCCAAGCTTTGAACACTAATGGAAAGCCCCTGTGTCTGAGTTAAAACTAACACTGGTGGGTAGGGAGGCAGAGCAGTGGTACAATACCGGCCTAGCACGTGAGAAGGCTCAGTGCCATAAAACCCCACACAAACCAGAGGCATGGTGGTGTGGCTTCCTTTAGCCCTGTGGATCCAGCTGCTCTTTTGTGGATCTAAAATAATGCCCACGTCCCAGGGCTGTGGCGAGGCTGATGAGAGATGAAAACTTTTGTGCCTCAGCATCGTTAGCACTGTGGCTGGTGGCGGGTATCGGGGAATACTGGACGTCCGTGCGGGGATCGCTCTGGGAGAAGCAAACCTAACTCCTACACCCCTCCCCTCAAAGTGACGTGATCCTTGAGCATAGCTTAGCATCAGTATGGGCTTCCCTCGTCCCTGCAGACACAGCCTGGTCTAGCATTCTCCTCCTTAGCTTAGAATCTTAGCATCATCTCTTCACTGCACAGGGACCTGTCCTCAGCTTTTGCTTCACTTTTCATTTAAAAGAAGGATTTAAATACCCCTGCAGAAATACCCAGAAAAGCCACGGAGGGAAGCTGGGCTGCCGGCCACACTGAAGTGTGGCTTGTGACAGTCCTCTTGACCTTATGGGTTCAACATGTCCCGCTGTCCAGGAGGTGACAGTCCACCATAGGTGCTGTCTGAGAGATGTGCCACACCTGAGTCTCCTGTGGGGGCGACTGCATCTGGCAGCATGGTTACCATGGTTTGGACCAACTTTTTACCTGTCACTCAATTCTCAGAGGGTATCCTTTTCATGGACTAACACAGGGCTCAGGTTTGGGGGCAAACATGTTTGAATTTTGATAACTTCTCTATAGTGGCCAATCGCAGACTTCCCTTGCTAGGCGGGGCCAGGTGCTTGTGTGTGCCCTAGCTTGTCTCCCCAGCTCTGACAGACGAGAAGCTCTCTGGGCTGACTTCATCCCTTACTCATCTTCAAATTGCTTTGGGCACCCAGGTTCTCTGGCTTCTGCTTAGCCTTGAAGCCCTTATGCATCCGGCCCAGATTGACTTCTTGGTCTCTGCAGATTTCTGCAGGTTCGGGAGGGGCAGGCAGTGATTGAGGCAGCCCAGAGCATCCCCTTCCCATGTGTGTATATATCCTTGTCATAAGGACTACGGTAACTCATTAACAAGGCCCTGGTGGTAGGAGCCAGACTGTGGAGCCTGCCCAGCCCTGTGGAAGAATGACTGACCCCCACGACCCCGTCTCAAGCTGGGTTTAATTAAACTGTCAGCACTGGTCAGAAGAACAAAGCATTCCCTTCCCGCCAGGGCCCAGCCCCCATCAGAGGCAGGAGGCTACTCCACTGAAACAAATAGCTGTACAGAATGGATCTGTCTCGCCTCCGAGGGAAATTACCCGAAGCAGAAGGTGACCTCGCTATTGCCACACGTCCAGGACAGGAGGCAGAGCTGCTGAGCCTGTCCAGCTTCTGAGGAGACACAGACTGCTGTGTGGGAAGTGGGGCTCCCTGGTGGCCCCCAGCTCTGATGGGGCCTCCTTCCCGTCTGTGCTGTCCCCAGGAGTCTTGCTAGGTGTCCATCACCTCCTCTCTCCAGAAAGTTCTTGAGCTTTGTCCAGAGACAGGAAGCCTGTGAGAGAGGCTCAGAAGTGGCCTTGCGTTAAATGGTTAGAGGAGAAGCTGGCCCAAGCAAGGTCATCTCTAGGGGACTTTTCTGCTTCTACCACATTCTTGTGTGTCATAAAGCTCTGAGGAGAAGCTGAAAGATGGTTCAGCGGGTAAAGGTGCTTGTCTATGCACACTGGACAACCAGTCTGACCTGTGTGTAGGAGAGAACTGACTTCTGAAAGTGGTCCTCTGATCTCCACATGCATGTCATGCCATGCGCTCGTATTCATGCATACCATATACAGACACAGTAAAAAACCAAAACAGAATTAAAACAAAAGCCCGAAAACCTCCAAGCCAGGAGCAGTGGTGCACGTCTTTAATCTTAACACTCCTCAGGCAGAGGCAGATGGATCTCTGTGAGTTCAAGGCCAGCTTTGTCTATATATAGAGTTCTAGGACAGCCAGGGCTATTTAGTTAAACCCTGTCTACTACCAACAAAAAACCCAAACAAGCTAGAGAAAAGCTTCTTGTCTGTCAGAGCTGAGGAGACAGGCTGGAGCACAGACAAGCACCTATCCGTGAAGCCTGGGATTGGCCACTCTAGAGAAGTTATTAGAATTCAAAGGTGTCCTTCTAGCCACTGAACCCTGTAGAAGTCCATGAAAATGTCATTTCCACATGCTATTTTAACCTCAGGGAGATCTAGGTGATCCTATCTCCCAAACGTGTTTCTCTCTCTACAAAGTTATTATTATTTTTTTTTCCTAGGAATATGTTTTCTGACCATCTGAGTTAGGTTAGTCTTAGACAAGAATCATGAGAGTGTAGGTTTGAACTCAGGCCCATCTGAACCCAAAGCCATGGTCTTATGGTTAATCTGTGTCCAAAATAGAGTGAGGTGTGTGTGTGTGTGTGTGTGTGTGTGTGTGTGTGTTCATACAGATTTTCAGGGTCAAGGTCATCGCCCCAGATCCCACGTTAGTTGGAGTGGAAGGGCCCCTATTATCACATTCTTTCTCTTTGGTTTCTGCTTAGAAAGGCTTTGCTCCCCTGTTGCTGGGGGAGCTCTTAAGTGGAGACCCCTGTTGGGTATTTACTTCTGTCTGCTCTGGCTGGAGTGTGAGAGCCCAGGGCACCAACCTTCAGAGCAAATGATCACCTCTATAGCCGGCAGAGCACAATCTGGGAGAATGAGTTAGCAATTACTGAGTGCTCTGGATCCGCAAAGTGCCTTCCCACCATTAAATCTGTGCCTGCTGTCAAGACAGGAGAGAAAAAGGCCAGCATCCCACTGGGCTGGCTCAGGAGTCTCAGGGAAAAGGGCAGGGCGGCTGGCCTCATGTCGACAGCTGTACGCCCAGCAAGCCCCTGTGCTCAGCATGGATGGACGTCCACTCAGATCTGGCCCACGCTTTTGGACCCAGCCCAGCCCCAAACTGGCTCAAGAACCATGCTGGTTTTCACAGTTATGAACAGCCAGGGTGTGCCCCCTCCAACGGGCGTCATGGTGGTCCTATAAGGAAGCCTGGTGAACGCAGGGCACTGTGCTGGCATAGCTATAGCACTGGACAGAGCAGTGTGAGGCAGACCTAATTCTTAAGCCAGAGAAGAGAAAGCAGGGAGATGCAGGCAGGCCGGGGCTGCTTGCGAAGACGGAGGGAGTAAGGGTTTTGTTTTGTTTTTTCTTGTATTTTGAAGTCTGCACAAATGATTTTGCTAGGGTATTGTACTTTGGAAAATTAACGAACAAGGGATTTAGTTGTCCCATAAAGGAAGGCATTTAACAAAGTCTCAGCTAGAATGGAAATATTTTTACTTTTTATTTTAAAAAAAATTTTTGATGTGTGTGGGGGTTGCTGTTAAGAAAGGGTCTCAAGGTTCCCTGCATATGCGTTATGGTTGTGTAGCTGGATGTTCTTGTGGGATTCCTAACAGTGGGAGTCGGGGGTGGGGGTCTCTCTGACTCTTTTTTTGCCTGTGTTTAGGGATCATTTTCTTCCTACTGGGTTGCCTTGTCCAGCCTTGATATGAGGGTTTGTGCCCCTGGTGTTGTTGTAACTGGTGATGCCATGTTCAGTAGATACCCCTGGGAGGCCTGCTCTGTTCTGAAGGGACACAGAGGAGTGGGTCTGAGGAAGAGGAGAGGTGGTGGAGACGGGGACTGGGAAGAGTGGAGGGAGGGAAGATTGTGGTCAGGATGTAATGTAGAAGAGAAAAGTAAAAGAAGAAAAGATGTTAATAGGAGCATGCATTAATTAATAAGTATGTTCTGTGGAGATTTAACAACGGAAAAAACCATGACTGAGTAAGTTGGAAAAACAATTATCCATATCGGTGCATGAAAACCTAGGATGTTAAGATTATCAATTGCTTTGAGGCAAAGAAACACAAACTTAATGGCAAAGAGAGAGAGAGAGAGAGAGAGAGAAGAGAAGAGAAGAGAAGAGAAGAGAAGAGAAGAGAAGAGAAGAGAAGAGAAGAGAAGAGAAGAGAAGATAGGGTCCCACTAATCTCGCTGGGTAGCCATAGCTAGCTTGCAACTGACTCTATAGACCGCACTGGTCTTGAACTCATGAACTAGTGACCTGCTTCTGCCTCACGGGTGCTGGGACTGCAGGTGTGTAGTAGTATGCCTGGCTTAGTGTCAGTGTTGCTTATGGGTGTGAGTATGTGTGTGCATGTGTGTGCAGATGCACACGTACATATATATGCATACAGGTGTGTGTGTGTGTGTGTGTGTGTGTGTAGACATGTGTGTTTGTGGAGGCCAGAGCTGGTGACCAGCATCTTTCTCATTGCCCTCTCCCCTCTTCAGTTGTCGACAGAGTGTTTTCCTTTGAATCTAGAGCACACTAATCATCTAGACCAGCCAACGAGCCTTAGACATCTACCTGTCTCTGGGCTCCTCCCCAACCCTTCCCCCAGTGCCATGGCTACAGATGTGCGCTGCTGTTCCTGGCTTTTTATGAGAGTAATGTGGATCCGAGATCAGGCCCTCAATCTTATGTGGCAGGTGTTTTATCGACTGAGTCATCTCTCCAATAAGCACATAAAAAATTAAGTTTAATATCATTGCAACGTGGGGTTGTTACACAGCCATCTGTTCCGTCTTTCATGCCAGACACTTCCAGCTCCTCTCTGATTTCTGTTGTTGCAGTCCTGCGCCACCCCATGTCTTACAGCGGGGGAACTGAGACCCACACTGGTCTAAGCACAGTGCAGCATGGCCAACTGTTGGCAGATCTGGCTCTGGAGGCAGGGGACACGCTGGGCACACGGGCTCACCAGGCCACCCAGCTTCGTCACAGAAAACCTTGGAAACCAGAGAGTTGTCAAGAAGAGGTTGCTCCCAAGGTTTCTAGGAAGGTGGGTCTAAGTCCCGAGGAGCACAGTGACACACGGGAGTGGAAGTGTCGGAGGACACAGAAGACACCAGCTGCCCCGTGAGCAGGGTTCTCACTGCTCAGGGTGTTCTGGAGAGGTCCCCTGGGAACAAGCATAGATGGATTCAGACTTAAACTCTTCTAGGAGGAATCTGGAGTTGCTGACAGGCAGCGGGAGTCACCGAAGTTCTTGGACAGCGAGGTCACTAAGCAGCTGAGGCTTAGACCCTCCCTGTAAAACCCCCTCTCCCCGGCTTCCTGCACCGGAGACAGGCCCTCAGCTCAGTCTCCCAGGCCTCTCCCTCAGTGGCCTGAACTGGCCCCTCCATCACAGGAACGACGGTTACTTCTTCCTCAGTGCCTTCTTGACCTTTTATGACACTGTAGTAAAGTATATACAGTGGTCGGTGGTCTTAACCACAGAGAATGCTACTTACTCTCCATTGGCATTAGCTGCACCCCATCACCACTGTCCACATATAGATGTGGTTTCCCCAAACCTGTCTCCTTTAAACAATGGCTCTGCCTCTCTGTTCTGCTTTCTGTGTTCAAGGACTTGCTGGTCCTATGCCACGTAAATGGACTTAACGGCACTGTTGTACCAACATTTCTTCATTTTACTGGATAACACTCTGCCGCTTGGATATGCCATCTTCTCTTTCCCCATCCAGCCGCAGATGGCCCTTGGCTTCCGTTGCCCATCTGTGCCATCTTAGCAGCCGTTGAAACCTCAGTTATAGCCCGTTTGTAGTCTTTGTAATCCGGAGTCTCCCTTTCCTCACTGGCTGAAGTGTCTCACGCAGGGTTTGGGGTTGCCTTGCTTTTTTTTTTTGGCATAAATGGTTTTGTTAGGCAGGCTGGTGAGCCTCGCCACGTTCCTGCTCAAAGCCTGTGGGTGGAGAGTACCAGGCTTTTCTTCCCTTCCTCCATGATTCTGGGATCCACACCGTGAGTCTGGGTTGGGCTCCTATTCAGTGTACTTGGTTCCATACGACCTGGGTTCAGCCTTGGCCTGTGGCCAACAGACCCAGTGCAGGTTGCCCAGGGCTTGGTGCTGGTGTGCAGGCTAAAAGCATCTACTGCCAGCATGTTAAGGGCTGTGTGGAAAGAGTTGTCTGGGCCCTACTATGAGGGCAGTCACAGAAAGCCCTGGACATGACCCTTGCTTCCAGGACCTAGAGAAGTGCAGATGCAGTGTTTGAGGAAAAAGAATGTTCTTTGCTGTTGGAGGAGGTGGGCAGGGGTTCTGATGAAGATGAACTTGGGAGCCCTGATAGTCACGTGCACATGTAGGTAGGGTCTGATGGGCCCTGGTGTGTATGTGTGTCAGAGAGAGAGAGAGAGAGAGAGAGACAGAGACAGAGAGAGAAAGAGAGAGGTGGGGAGAGGGGGGGCTTTGTAACCTGGAATTCCCTGGAACGAGAGACTCTGGTTTTGATGGTGACAGCCTGGGACTTGGCATTCCCTTTTGTCCCTCCTTTGATGGGAACACTGTAGGTCAGGTACTTCCATTTCCTGTTTGGGGATCTTAGGACACATCAAGGCAAGGGGTCCCAAGGAGCTCAAAGGAATTCAGTGTGCTATTGCAGCGCGCTGTCTTTGGTTTGTTAGCCGTGCAGTGTAGGCAGACTCTGTAGTCAGCCTGTGGTGTAAGAAGCCCTGCCTGGCAGCTGATTAATTTGGGAGGATACATTATTGATGCAGATATTTTAACAGCCCGGTTCTTTCAACTGCTGGGCTTGGGTGTGTGGTGAGGGAAGTTAAAAATATATGTATCTTTTCTAGGCAGGAACCACTATTGTGTTAGCTGTTCCTGCCCCGACTCTTGCATCGGTCTCGTGGTGGGGACTCCTGGATGTCCATCCATCTCATTCCTATCTGGCTTCATCCCCAGCATTAATGAGGAACCTGTAAGAGCCTAGTCTTGGTTCCAGGGGGTTCAGAGTGTCCCTATTCTGACAAGTAGTCTTGGAGGTGCGGGTTGAGAAAAGGGGCAGTAAAGACTGGTTCAGACACTCCCAAGTCTCTCCCAAGTACCTGGCTCCTTTGTACTGCCTTTTCCAGAACCCTGACAGAGTGGGCTGACCTTCATACACATCCAAGTGCCAGAGTGGGCTTTACGGGTCAGACTGGGTCTAGTGCCAGGGCTCACTAAAAGACAGCCACTGTCAGGCTAGAGTCACCAGAGCCTGTGAAGCGACAGCAGGCTGCTGAGGGGACTCGGCATCGTAGCAGAATTCACAGACTTGGCTATGAGCTGTACGTCTTCTTTATTTAAAAAAAAAAATGTATTATTAATTTGGTGGTGGTAGTGGTGGTGGTGATGATAATGATGGTGGTGGTGGTGATGATAATGATGGTGGTGGTGGTGGTGGTGTGTGTGTGTGTGTGTGTGTGTGTGTGTGTGTGATATGGGTGCCCATACTGCAGTATGCATGTGGAGTTCAGGGACAGCTAAGGAGTCAGTTTTCTCCTTCTGCACGGTTCTGGGAGTTGAATTTAGGTTCTCAAATTTGTGCAGTGCAGGGAGCGCTCTTATCTCTCTTACACGTGCAGCCATCTCTGGCACCTCAGCTCTCCTTCTTTGAAACGGGATCTCCCCGAGTAGCGGAGGCTGGCCCGAGTAGCGGAGGCCGGCCTCAAACTCACGATCCTCCTGCTTAGTTGTCCTAGCACCGGGCCATAACGGGTAATGCGAGGTCTAGCATTTGTTCCTCACGTTTTAATGAGACAATTTGTAACTTGTTAGTATTCATGAGTCTTGTGAGCTGATGATGGCTGGGAGCCAGTTTTCTCTTGGTGCCTTGTCACAGTTTAATGGACCTGGAGCCGCGGTTTTCTTCAAGGACATCAGCTCCATTCACTTTCCTTCCCTGGTTAAGATCTGCCTGTGCTTTAGAAATGTTTTTATTAGCATACATCAATTATACATAATGATGGGTTTCATTATGACATTTTCATACATACACATAATGTATTTTGATCATCTTCACAGCCCGCTGCCCTTATCCTCGTTGGCCCCGCCCACTCCTGTTAGTTCCGTGTTCTCCTGAGCCAGCCCCTCTTCTGTTTATAAGTCTTAAAAAAAATATATGGTCATGAATTCAGCGTGCAAATATTTTATTGAGAATTTTCACATTTGTGTTTATTAGAGCGATTATTATATAATTTTTGGTGTCTGTCTAGTTTGTATCAAGGTAATGACTAGCTATGTGAACTGAGTTTGGAAATGTTCCTTCTGTGTCTAATTTATGGAATAATTTGAAAAGCATTGGTGATAATTCTTTTGATAGAATTCTGCAGCGAAGCTTTCTGAGTTGATGTTTAAATAACTTTATTCATTTTGCTTACAAAATTGTGCTCTGTGTATGTGTGATGTGTATGTTCATACTTGTGAGTGCAAGCTTGCATGCGTGCATATACAATAAGAATGCTTTTTTTTGTTTGTTTGTTTTTTGGAGACAGGGTTTCTCTGTGTAGCTCTGGCTGTCCTGAAACTCACTCTGTAGACCAGGCTGGCCTTGAACTCAGAAATCTGCCTGCCCTGCCTCTGGATCCCGTCGTTACAGAGCAGGGTTACAGACACACGCTGCCATGCCTAGCTTTTGCATGCGTTCTGTGGATTTGAACTCTGGTCCTCTTACTTGTGTAACAAGCACTATTTACTGAGCCATCTCCCATCCCCATTGATATTTTTAGTTGTGAAGTTTTAATATGGCTTCATTATGGTTGGCTTGTTATAGACCTGTCTAATTTTTTAAAAAATCTCATCTTGGTTTAATGTTGGCAGGTCCTATACACTGGCATAGTATCATTTTCTTTTGGATTTTAATGAAATATAATTTTAAGGCATGTCCTTATGATGTTTTGAATTTCTTGGTATCTGTTGTAATGTCTCTATTTTCATTTCCAATTTTATTAATCTTGCTCTTCTCTTTTCTCTTTTGGTCAATTTGCCTAGTGGTTTCATCAATTCTTTGTAACCTTTTTTTTTTTTTTTTGGTTTCTGCTTTAACATTTTCTGTTAGGCTCTTATTTATTTATGTCTCTTATTTATTTATGTCTGATGTCCTGGATTTGGCTTGTACTCATTTTTCCAAAGCTATAAGGTCATTATTAAGTTATTTTCAATCTTTCTGTTTTAATACATTTAAAAAGTTTATTTTTATTTTGTGTACATATACACGTGTGCACGTGTGTGTGTGTGTGTGTGTGTGTGTGTGTGTGTGTGTCTGTCTGTCTGTCTGTCTGTCTGTCTGTCTGTGCATGAATGCCATTGCATGTGTGTGGAGGTCAGAGGGTCAACTTCTGGCAGTTGTTTCAGGCCTGGGGATTAAACTCAGGTAAGATCTGGCAGCCAGCACCTTTACCCACCGAGCCTCCAGTTTTTTATTGTACGCATTTGTAGGCATGAACTCCCTTTCCTCCTAGCCTGCTTCTGTTGTTTCCCATAGTTTTTGGTATGCTGTGTCTTCGTTGTCTTTTAATTTTAGGATTTCTTCATCCCGCAATGTGTTGTTTGGTCTCCACGAGTTTGCGGATTATTTTTTTCTTCTAGTTTTTTTTTTTTTCTGTTGATTTCGTGATCAGTAAAATGCAAGAAGTGATTTCATTGTTCCTATGTTTTTAAAACTTGTTTTGTGTCCCCATGCATGATTTATTTTCGAGAAAGTACGGCACTGCTGAGAGGACTGTGTATGCTGTACTGCTCGGCTGGAATGCTGTACAAAGCATCCCGTCTGCTCAGTCCGTCTGATAGGATGCGGTTAGTGCTGTGTGTCTCTGTTTTGTTGCTGTGCTGCCCCCTTGATAACCAGCTTAGGGTTGAACGGTGACTTTCTTCTTCACAGGCTTGTTTTATGACACAGGATTCACCTGTGTTGTGTGCATATGCTGGGCCCTGCCACGTCCCGATGAATCATTCCTCAATCAGCGTGAAATGACTTTCTTTATCTCTCCTGACTAGTTTTTCCTTGAAGTCCATTTTGTCAGACATTAAAGGAACTGAAGCAAACACACCCGGAGGACGGTGCCAGGCACCTGGATCTGTGTTTTGTTGTGGGAGTTTGTGTTCTGGAGGAGGGTGGCTGATGTTGGGAGCCATCTGGAAAGCATGCCATGTGGGGTACACTCTCAGGCCTGGGGATGTTTGGAGTGATGAGAAGGAAATGCAGATGAAGCTGCGAGCACTTTCGAAGCCTTGTAAAGAGTTGTTCTGAGGATGAGGAAACGGGTTTGTTCCGGAAGCTGAACACTGTGGGCAGGAGGTTTGGGGAAGCATTTTATGTTCTGTCCGGCATGGGGAAGGCTTCCTGAACCCCAAGGGCACTTCCTGACATGGGCGGTGGGCTGACCACTCCTCCCTCTTCCCTGGAAGAGACCAAGCAGCAGCTTTGTCCATTTCTATCAGGATGTGTGCGGAAGAGCTGGAAGCTCGGGCATGACAGCTTTGGGGTGTTCCTGACATAGCCGGTTAGCAAGGGAAGCATTTGGGAACAGAGCATGCTCTGATCATGCAGTGAAACTGGCAGGTCAACCAAGCATGAAATTCCCCTGACCCAAGACTCTGAGTTGGAAGCCACCCTCCAGCTAAGTGGCTCTAACGAACTGTGGAACGAAAATATTTACCAGACCCTGGGTTCTGTCTCATGTTTGACAGTCAGATTTGACACAATACTAATGATCAGTTTGAGAACAGGACAGGAGCCTTGGCTTTGCCACAGCCCTCTTCAGGAGTGGTGCTCTGTTGCCTGGCCCCTCCCACTTGTCTCCCTGCGCATTGACTCATTCCCCTTTTGAAGTTGACACCCTTGCTTTAGGAGCCTGGTTTCTGCACCCTGGGATCTTCCAACAAAGGCGCTTCTGTGGGCAGACCTCAGAGGCCAAGCAGGAAAGGGTTAGGAAAGGGGGCTATTGATGGAATACCAATAAGGAAGGAAGGAAGGAAGGAAGGGTGTTCCTACAGAACCAGGGGCTTCAGGCAAGTCTGGGCCCCACTTATACTATCCAAAGAGAGCAGAGGGTCCCTTCAGAGGATTTGCTTTGTAGCAGGCTCCCTGGCCTGCAGCAGGAGGGAGGGTGGGAGGTAAGGAGGGACTATTTTACAATGAGAAGTGTAAGTTGCGTCTCTGGCTGGGGAGGGACTGGCCGGGTGCTGCAAGGCCAACAAAGAGACAGTGTGGGCTGGCGACAGTTAGGGGGGACACATGGCAACTAATGGGGTGGTAATGGGCGGGGAGGTAACCTGGGAAAAGCTGGTACAAGGAAAACTGGTGCATAAATTTTGGTGGCTTGACATCCCCCTTGGCAAGGAGACAGGCACCGCTGTCACCCTCCCTAAGGCCAAAGCCAGAGATGTCATGGCTCCTGGAGATGTGGCCAGGATGAGCGATGGCTAGAGGGTGAGAATCCACGCTGCTTTGCAGTGCTCAAGGAATGAGAGGGAGCAGAGGCTTGGGATAAATGCCTGGCACAAAGGTAAAGATGCGGGACAGAGCCTCACCGCTGAGAGGCTGCGTGAATGGGGGGTGGGGGGCATCCCTGTGTGTACCCATGGGGACTCAAACTGTTCTCCTCCAATAGGAGCCTGAAGCTGGGGAAGCCCAGGAGCTCGGCATGCCGTTTCCATAAAGACCCTTTGAACATGTCACCTCCCCAAAGGGGGACAGTATTTATTGCCTGGGGGCTTTTGGAGGAAGCCATTTCACAGTTTGTATTTGGACTTTTATGGCTTCCGTGGGGTTCCCCAGACAACCCGAGGCGTCCTAGAGTCCAGAACAGTAAGTGTGCTTGTCAGTGGAGGCTTGGGTCCTGTCTGTTATACACCAACTGGTTTTTGATCAAGTTAATAATACTCTTAAAAAAAAACAACAACAAGAAGAAGGAACTTTTTATTTATTTGTTTTATTCATTTATCTGTCTTCTTCAGAGCCCTTAGGAATGTTTAAGAAAAAAGAGACAGACCCCCCCCCACACACACACACACAACTGATGGGGACACTGTGGACCCCTCCTCCAAGGCTCTGGGTCATGGTGTGAATCCTTAATGCGACCCCCAGTTGGTGTTTGCAAAGTCGCAGCTGGCCTTAGACTCCTGAGGACTTCCAGTTTCCCAGGGTGAACATCCCTCAGAAAGGCCATGGGAATTCCCTGCCTAATCTTAGCCGGAAGGCGGTGGTTATGGGAATTCTGGAGCCGCCCCCAAGCCTGCTGCTGGCTGAGAGGCACACATTGTGGATCAGGGCCGGGCCTCTGCCTCTGCCTCTGCCTCTGCCTCTGGATGGATGGTGGATTCACTCACCCAGCTAACATATTACCAGCCTGCCGCGTGCAGTCATTTGTCGGCACGGGTATGAGGAGGAATTAGGCATGACCTTGGGCTTAGGCGGAGTTCGTGGTAGAGCTTCCTGCTGTTGATCATTTCTCAAGGGGCTTGTTTAAGCTGTGAGGGTTTGATGGCTGGTTTATAGCCAGCCTTTCCCCTCCCAGTACCCATGAAACGGGGTTGGGGTGGGGGGAGAAATATGAAGGAAAACGAGGAAATGTGAACGGCCATATTTCACAGGGACGGTCACATACACACTGGCCACACAGCGGTGCCAACGTCCCCGATGGCCATCCATCTTCTCCTGACTGGTTTCAGCACCCAAGGACCTGAACGTCTCACCCCTCGAGCGGCGAGCAGAAAACGCGAGCCTATGAGTCAGACCCTCGTTTACAGGAAACAAAGGGCAAGAAATCATTTTGGGGCAGGTTCTTACAGTAAGGCAAGAGCATTTATTGATGGCTCTTAATGGCATCTTTCACAGCCAGCCGGCCTTAGCGTGAAGACAGCCTCAGTTGTTTCCCTCGGGGATGGCAGTGGGTAACTGGTCATTTGAACACTCACCACAGACCTTAGTGACTGTCCCCTGGGCTCCCGCTAGCGTGTTCTTAGCAGATTGGCACCATCTATTGATGGTGGAAATGGACGGAAGGCTCTGCAATGCATTTCTAGAGGAATCGGTGAGCTACTTATGGGGTGAAGCCACCAGGTAGCTTCTTCCATTTGGCCACTGTCTTCTCTGGCGTTGCCAAAATGGCATTAACCAGGGGACAGACAAAATACAGGAATTAAGACTCTGGGCCCTGGAGTCAGCAGCTCCTCTGCTTAACCTGGAGCAGAATCTCAAACTTGGCTTTCTTTGCTTTTAAAAATCTTTGTGTGTGTGTGTTAGAGAGGGGGTATGGTGTGTGTGTGTGTGTGTGTGTGTGTATACACCATGGCTCAAGAATGGAGGTCAGAGGGTAATCGTGAACATGAGTCCTTGCCATTCATCTTTGCTTTCTACTGTTTTTAAAGATGATACAAAGGAAAAGGGGCTTCATTATGACCTTTCCGTGCACATGCCTGTGTTTGTGTGTATGCATGTATGTATCTGTGCAGGTACACAAGTGTGTATATATGTTTGTACATGTGTATGTACAGAAGTGTGTGTATATATGTATGTATGCATGCATGTATGTGTGTGTGTATGTATGTACACAAACACGCACATGTGCATACACACACACACATGCATATATACCCCCAATCTTCTTTCTTCTTTTCCCTTTCTGCATCCTTCATATCATTTCCCTTTTCCTTTCATACTTTTAACCTTTCACCTTGTTGGAACAAATTCTCTTCTTCCCTCTTGGCACGTCAGGCTCGCTGGTCCTTAAGCTTCCAGGACTCCCCTGTGTACCTCCCCTCTCAATGTATGAGTCCTGGGGTGGCAGGGTGCGTTCCCACACTTAGTAAAGTGCTCAGCTTTTTCCTGCATTCTGGGGACCCACACTCAGGTCCCTATGCTTGCTCCCCAATTACTTAACCCAAAGCCATCGTCCCAGCCAGAGACTCAGTTTTCTCATCTGGATGAAGGGTTAAAGGGTTTGATAATCCTAGCCCAGTTCCCTAAGATGATGGCAACAAGACCATTTAAGAAACACTAAGCTTATGTTTTTCCTGGAGTTTAGTTCAAGTTCTTCCAACTATATACAGAAGATTATATATGTGTGTATGTGTATACACACATATACATACATACATACATACATACATACATATATATATAGAGAAGTTAAATTTCTGTTATCCAGTTTTATTAATGCTGAGCAAAGTTTTTCAAAAGCATTTTTATGATTTATAATTTTTTTTTAAACAAACAGAACCAAGGAACTTTAACGCCTGGCTAAGACTACGGGAATTTAGTCTGGCTATCAAGTGTTGTGATTGTTCTCAGTACGAGAAAAAATGAGGCACAAAATGTCCAAAGTGTTCCAGTCTGGATCTTATGTTCCTGACTGGAGATTACAGAAAGGCTTGTTTTTATTTCATCGTTAGGATGAAGTCATTGTATTACTAACCTCTTTCCCCCACCTCCCCCTTCTTCCCCTCTCCTCCCCATTTCTTCTTCCTTTCTCCCCTTTCTTCCCCCTCCTGCTCATCATCATCACCATGCTCACCCCCATCATCACCCCCACCCCCCCCCCCATCATCATCATCATCACCCCCACCCCCATCATCACTCCCACCCCCACCCCCATCATCATCAGTTGGAGACATAGTGTTCTGCAGCCAGGCTGGCTTCAAACAGATGAGGATGTGGGACTTCCACATCTTCAATGCAGATGAGGATGGCCTTGAACTTCAGATCCTCTTGCCTTTGCCTCCAGGCAGCTGCTTTTAACCCATGCTGAGGATGAACCCAGGGCTTGGTGCCTGCGAGACAAGCACTCTACCAACCGAGCTATACCCCAGCCCTGGAAAGCATTACTTTCAGAGAAATTAAAATGTAAAAGTAACTGCTTCTCTGTGCTGACAAGAGGGCTGAACCTAAATCAGCAAAGGGTCCTTTTTTTCTCCATTTGATCTAACTGCAGAGTGACTGGGTTGAGGTCCAAGGGGAAGGATGCGGGCTGCCTGGCTCATCTCCACAGCATCAGTCTTTGTTGAGGGGGAGGGCTTGGCAGTTATCTGCTTTGACACTAACAGGGAAGACTTACCCCAGCTCAATCTGCTCCAAACCAGTCCCCATTGTTACCGTCATCTCTTACCCATAGGGAACAGAGGTTGAGAAGCACCCCTTGTCCCCCACCGCCTGCTCCACGGTGCCTCTCATCACACTCTGGTATTAGGGACTTGTTAAATGGAAAGAGTTCTCTAATTTTGCAGCCTTGCTGTGGGGACCAAATCATGGTGTGCTCTGTAAAAGACCCAGGAGGGATGGTTTGTCTTTATTTTTATTTAAAGGGTTTTACACACACACACACACACACACACACACACACACACACACACACACACACAGAGAGAGAGAGAGAGAGACAGGCAGACAGACAGACAGACAGACAGACAGACAGACACACACACACACACACAGAGACAGACACACAGAGAGAGGAGAGCCTAAAGCTTTTTGTTTAGTTTACTTTGCTCTGGATGAAGACCTCGTTTCTTTGTAGACCGTCATCACCTCTGTCTCTCACACTCTCTGCCCCCTCTTCTCTGATTCCTGAGCCTTGGAAGGAGGAGGCTTTAATAGAGATGCTCCACTTGGTGCTGAGTGTTCTCTCTGCGCCTTGTTCAGCTGTGGGGGTCTCTGTGTTCATCAGTATCTACTACTCATGGAGGCTTCTCCAAGGAAGCTTGAGAGATGCTAACCTGTGGCTGTAATGGTCAGTCATCAGGATTTGGTTTATTAGTGTGTCCATTCAGCGGAAGAGTAGCAGGAGGCTCTATCCTGGGTCTCCAGTCACAGGTCTTTGACAGATAACAAAGCCAGGTATGGATTTCACCAAGACTTCAATCCAATCATAGACATCTTTAAGGTAAGGATAGAACATATTGAGATTGAGATGGTAGCTCACACTCGTAGTCTCGTAGTATTAGGTGGCTGGAGATAGGAGAACTATCATAAGTTCACCATATAGCTTAGACTATGGAGAGTTCCAGACTAGCTCCACTCCAGTACCAACTTACCCATTACCCTAATCCTTTCTTGAACTTGGGAGTTGTGCTGGATACCCCTGGAGCCCACCCAACTGCCTTGTCTTCTTTAGGTATAGGAAAACCTTTAGAATTCTCTGCTTCTGCTGGGAACAAACACTCTACCGCCCCAGGCCTGGGCTCAGTGAGTGCTTTGGGAGGTGGGTGGATGCTTTAGTGCCCTTCTCTGGGGACACAGGTGCTTCCTAACTTGGCCCTGCTGCCTCCTCCTTAACCCCTCTGCTTAGGGTACAGGCCTGGGGCCTCTACTGCTCACTGCGCACTGGACATTATGTCTGCAAGTTCAGTTTCTGAGGCTGCAGGTCACAGCCCTCAACTTTGATAGGTCTCATGGTATTCAGCTTCCTCGGGTGCTCTGTCTCCTTCCGGGACGGAGGCTTTTAGACCTGTGATTGGTGGCTTTTGGGTCCAAGTCTTCAGCTGCTTTGTCTAGTCACTGTGTTTGTACTGAACCGTAAGCCTCCAAAGCTATTTCCTCAGGGGTAAAATTAGAGGAGTTCAAAGCGGAAATGAAGAGGACTAGAAAAACCCAGCAGCCTGCTCAGAAGCAATGATCAAGCAAGAGCTGGTGAGCTAGCAGTGGTACCGGCTCCTGGATGTATGTGCAAGGATGGTTCCAGAACTCCAAGCCTTCCAGTCCAGACAGAGTGCCTCAGCATTCATTCATTCATTCATTCATTCATTCATTCTCCCTTGCTCTCTCACTCTGTGCCTCCCCTCAGGTCTAGTCTTCCTTCCTCTTCCTCTATCTCCCCCCCCTTCCTGCTTTTTCTCTTCGGTACTGGGGATTGAACCCAATTTCTTGCACATGTTCAGCAAGGGCTCTGCCCCTCCCCCACATCCCCAGACCTCACGCTTCATTTGGGACAAGACTTACAGTTATTTCTACAGTTGCCTCACCCACATCTTGGGGTTTAGTGATGAAGGCAAGACCCCTGTCTCAGCTTTCCTGAGCTGATAGAGAATTTGGATTAGAAGCTACTGGTGTGGGAGAGTCTTATTTGAACTTCAGGTAGTCACTCGTGCGGGGCTGCGCCGGTCAGCAGGAGCAGAGGGAGCACGCATACACTTCTTCACAGTCAGCACTGAGGCTGAGCTTAGCAGGTGCTGGGAGGGCTGCACTCAGCGTAGGGGACTTCTTAAGGGCCACCCTCTATCTCTCTGCTTCCTGCTAAGTTGGATTGGGGACAGCTGAGTTTTGTACCCCGTTTTGCAGCACCCTTGGCATGCTGGTATCTTCTGGCTGCAGTTGTTGTGCTGGGCCATTGTCTATGTGAATGATTTTAAATTGGGTTTGTCTCTTTGGACTGGACACCATCTGCCCCTTTCATTGTCAGCTCCTGTACCCTTCTCAGCAGGGAAACATTCTCTCTATGATCTTGACCTTGAGAGTCTTCAGTGACCCAGGGTCTCATCTTTTGAATACCAGCCACAACCCTTCTTTCCTTCCTCCTTGGTTGGTGATGGGGAGAAACCCCGAGTTTCAGGCTAAAAAACAACAAATATTGTTCAAAAATGCAGTGAATGTATGTTTGAGAAATTTTCTTGTGTATTTTTTTTTAAAGATACACAGGACTTGGGTGGATTTTAAAAAGCTGGGGTATAGCAGGCATGGTGGCGCACACCTTTAGTCCCAGCACTTGGGAGGCAGAGGCAGAGACAGGTGGATTTCTGAGTTCAAGGCCATCCTGGTCTACAGAGTGAGTACCACTCACCACCAGGACAGCCAGGGCTACACAGAGAAACCTGTCTCGAAAAACAAAACAAAACAAAGCTGGGGTATAGGTGAGGCTTAGAGAGAGAGAGTAATTGCTAAGTGTGTTTAGTGTGTTTGAGGCCCTGCAGTCAATCCTAGTATGGAACAGCCACAGAATTCTATGTGCAGGCAGGCAGGAGTCATGCCACCAATAGCAGCCTTCGCGGCCTGTTAGTGTTCTATCACCTCTGCTGAACCCTATGCAGGGGTCCTTTATGGGGACATGGGAGTTGGGTCTCACACCCATGAAGTTCAGCCTTCATGGCCTCCATAGTGTGAGGATGTATGATGAAAGGCACAGGCAGCTTGGGAACCTCCTTGGTCTGGTCTTGGCTTTGCCAAGGATGAACGTGTTACTCCAATGCAGAGTAATGCTGCTCACACTGAGGTCTGGGGTGCACATAGTTTCCGTCAACCTTCCCAGCAGGTCTGAAGAGGCTGTTATCCCCACTTACAGGTGGGGGCGTACAGAAGCCAGAGTGATATATCTTGTCCCAGAGCTTGTGGTGAGAACATGACTGGCCGTGAGAGAGTGGCTGAAACCTGTGTCCCCTCTCCTCTTCTCCAGAACCACGTCACCAAACTGAGATGCCTGCCTAGAGAACCAAAGGCAACGAGGGTGGCATTACAGTGGCCAAAGGTGACCACAGATGCCACTGGAAGAGTGTATTTCTTGAATCGGCCCTGTGGGAGAAAGCACTGAGTTGAGGCTTGGTGTAGGGATGTCTGTTAGGGACAAGAGAGGCTTTGAGTCAGAGCAAGGGGACCTTCATTCATTCGGTAAGCAGCTGATGTAGCCCCAGGTGGAGGAATTTCTGCGACTCTCGGCCAGGATGGGGCAAATGACACGGAGGAGGTGGCCCGGCCCCTGTGCCTCGTCGGTGGCTTGCAGTCTACTCCAGACCCTGCCTGCATGGTGGAAAGCCCCCATCCTACCCAGGGGCACAGAGAAAAGGCTGCCCTTTCCCAAACTCTGTGTGCTTTTCCCAGGGGCCATTGTTCCTGGTTGCCAAGAGACCAGGCCTTCAGGTGTCGCCCTGGAGACTGGGGCCTGGGCATTTGGGTTTAGGTCAGCCACAATAATGGCTGTAGAATGAGATGGTATCCCCAGGACCTCCTCAGTCATTTGTCACACAGTCCTGGTTCCCAATGACTGTGTGGACCTAGGGGATGAGGGAGGAGGTAGGCGGGGGCTGGTGGGCCGAGGGGCACTGGATGGGGCTGGCTAATGGCCCTGCCCCTGGCTGGAGTAGAGCAAACATACCTCTTAGAAAACAGGAAGTGAGGCTGCTTCAGTATCTGGACACCAGAAGTCTGGATCTTACCAAAATTCAGGATGGCCAACGGAGGCTAGGGTTGAGGGTGTTCTAGTCACATTGCAATGAGGCTCCAGGAAGAATTCAGTCACTCCCTAGGGTGCTCCACAGTTGGTCAGGCAATCTAAGGGCACAGTCAGAGTAAAAAAAAAAATCCTTTAATTTGACTATAACAAGGATGGTGGCAGAGCAGAGCCATCAGGGGGCTGAGCCTCAAGGAGGGGTTCAGAGAACCTGGGCTGGTGCCGGGGGTCACATTTTAGCTGGCCCAGGAACTGTGTAGGGCCTTCCTTCTCAGCCTCCAGCACCGTGCCTACCAGGTATGACTCTGAGCTTGTAGACCGGTGCCACGGTTTGCAAAATAGCCCCCTCTCCACTCTTACTATGTTTTAGAATTTTTATATCGTGATAACGTATAATAAACTGTACCGACTGAGCCATTTAAAATGCACAGAGCTGCAGTGGTGAGCGTGTCCACATTGTTACACCACAGAGCTCTACAATATTTTCACTTTGTAAAACTGGAACTTCACACCCATCAAGCAGTAACTCCCCACCATCCCTTCCTCCACTCCTGGCAACATCTGTCTGTAAACTGACTACTTTGGGACCACAGATGAATGGAATCAAGTAGTGTTCCTCCTCTCCCCCTTCCTTCCTCCTCTCTTCCTCCTTCTCCCTCCTCCCCCCCCCCCCCCCCCCCCCCCCCCCCCCCCCCCCCCCCCCCCCCCCCCCTGCACAGCCCTCTCCAGGGCCACTCACTGTATGTAACATGTGTCAGAGCTCTCTTCCCTTCTATGGGTTGAGCAATGTCCCTTCACTGGCTGAGTATACACTGTATCTGTTGATCTGTGTTGGACATGGGGTGGCTTCTGCCCTGTGGCTCTTGGGGATGATGGTGCATGTCCAGCCCATTTCCAGGCTCCCTGGGATTTACTTTCTGACCCCAGACACAAGCTGTGTGGGTCATCTTTGCTCCTCCTCTGTGCTCTTGAGGGACCTGTCCTGGAGGCAGACAGGGTGACTCATTTTGTGCCCAGCAAAGACGCTCTCTTCATCTGCTTCCTTCTGTGAGGCAGCTGGCTGTTCTCTGGAGATCTTAATTTAGGCCGGGAAGGGGGTGGGTGAGGAACTGAGCGTGCTGGTCCAGCTGGTGCTGGAGGCTTGGGCAGCTTAACAGAGCTCAGCGTCTCAGTGGTACAGGACTCCCAGTGTGCTCAGGCAGATGGCGCTGGCAGGCTTAGAGGCGAGGGGCATCTAGGAGGTGGTGGGAGGTACCATGATGAACAGGGGTGGGGGCCTGGGCTGGGGGGAGGTGGGCTTGGAAATGCAATGAGGGACAGAGGGACGTTGACGTGGACGTTTTAGAGTTTAGCAAGTCATAGTTTAGGCTTCAGGGATGAATGAGGAGCAGAAACTCGTGGGTATGAATGGCTGCCCACCGAGTTATTAATGTGCACCGAGTCAGAGTGGAGCTTGGCTTGACAAAGTAGACGCAGACCTCAGCTGTGAGATGATGACAGGGGTGCCTGTCCTGGCGCAGCTCTGGCCTGAAGCTCACAGGACCCTGAGGACTCACAGGGGTGGAAGCTGCGGTGGTGTCTGGAGAAGCAGTGTCTCCAACATTGAAATGCTTTTATCACATTGAGCAGCGGGGTGGGGGGTGGGGGTGGGAGTGGGAGTGGGGGTGGGGTTGGGGGTAGGGGAGGATCACGAACCAAGCTGCTGGAGAGCCTCACCAGTTTTGCCTGGAAACTGGACTCACCTGCACTTTCAGGGTTCGTGGTGTTGAGACTGGCAAAGGGACACCTCAGTTGATAGCGCCAGGAGCCTGAACTTGGAGGGAAACGAGTTTGACAGTCTAAGGCCTGAGGAAGCAGCCTGCAGCCATGGAGCTAACTGAAGCCAAGTCCTTGAGCTTCATCAGAACCTGAGAGTTGGGGGAAGGTGGACAGAAACATGATTAGAAACAGCTTCCCATACTGTCTTGTGTGGTAATTAAAGGCATGTGCAAGAGACCATCCTGGGTCCTGGTCCCAGCTCTGCCATTTGCAAGATGGTACAACCTCAAGCACGTTTCCTACCCTCTTTTGCCTCAGTGTGCTCACCCAGAATATAAAAATGACAGTAGTTCCTGCTTCATACACTGCTCATTAGAAAGGAACAGGAAGTTACAGAATGTGGTGACAAATTGGCTAGGATGTTTCAGATGGAACAGGAGAGACACCTGAGAAACTCCGTGCTTGGAAAAGTTGCTCTCCCTCTGTCCCCCTACCCTTTGGAGAATTTGGGGACTTGGAAAACGTCACATCTCCCAGAGGGCAGACTCTCAATAGTTCAGTAGGGTGGTAACAGTACTTAGACAAGCTGGTGCATACAGCATTGACGGCCCACTATGGTTGGCAGAAGCATGGACTGACATGTCTGGAACTGTTGTTCCATGGTAGTGTGGCAGACCTTTTTCAAGGTCTCGGCTACATCCTCTCAGACCTCCCAAACCTCTGGCTCCCCGTGGAATGGCTTTGAATTGGCTTCTCTGGGCAGCCTATTTTGGGATAAGAGACTGATAAGAGCTGTTGGTAGAGTTTATAAAAGACATCAAATGGCTCCTCTGTCCAAGGGTGGCCATGGGAAAGTAAAGGCTGTCTCTAGGTGGAAGGCCCGCAGGGGTAGATGGAAGTACGGACTGGGGAGGGAAGGGTTTCTACAGTCCTTACTCTGGTCCTTATCAACCCGATTCGGTGTCTTGGCCTTGTGGAGTGGAACCCAGCATGGCTCCCTGTCTCCTTTGAGATAAGGTTTTAGACATAACCCAATTCCCAAGTACCACATCCCTGGGAAATGGAAACTTCCAGAAACATCTAAGAGAAGCTCACAGAGCATCCAGTCACCCAAGTGTGTGGAGTCAGAAGAACAGCACAGGAGAACGTGGGGTGGCGGGGAACCGCAGGTGGCTCTTTAGTGAGAGGCACGGGTGGCACCTAAGGATGATGCAGAAGTCTTCTGGAAGTTTCCATCTCAGATCTTACCCACATTCACCCTTCAGGATGTTTTGTGATGTTTCTGATGGCAGTTATTTCAGCCTGCACGTGTATGTATATCATGTGTATCAATACGTTCATGCTGTGCGAGTGCTGTGCCTCTGAGCTCCACCCAGCTCCTCCATCCTGAGCCTTTCAAGGAAGGATGCAGCTAAGGGCACAGGCGGCTTCCCACTGCCCATCCCCAGACCTGAGGCACCTGTACCTGCGGAGAACACCTCTCTGTCTCCCTTCACCAGCCCATGGTAACCACCCTCTGCTTCTTGTCGTCTCTATGATTTCAACAGCTTTAGGCACTGTGAACCAGTGGAGATAAGCAGCGTTTGTCCCCTGGTTGTTGACCTGTTACTCTGGTGTCCTCTAGCATCCTGTTGCTGCATTTTCTTCGTCTTAAAGGATAGATAGTCTTCTATCTGGTCACGGGTGGAGCCCGGGTTTTGTTCATCCTCTGACTGGTGTGAATTGTTGCTATGGACACGGGCAAGCAAGTGGCTCCTTGAGTCTGTTTCCTTTCCTTTGAGTGGTACACCCAGAAGTGAAATTGCTGGATCATATGGCAATTCTGTGTTTAAGTTCTGAGGAACCAACCGCCAGACTGTGCCAGACATTTTCTTCTTCGTGTGCCAGACTTTTTATACAAATACATCCATGCTTATTATAGGACTTAGAAATGTCCCTCCCCAGCCCACTGGGGCACTATCCCAAGTGACTCCTTCCTCTGACCCTGGCTCCTGTCTCTGTCAACTGACATATGACCCTGTGAAGAAAGCCTGTTACCTTTCTTCTGTGTGTCCCACTTGGAATCCAGGAGCCATGCTCAGAGAACAGGGCACGGAGGAGTCTGGGTCTCTGGGGACAGAGCTATCTAGTGTCCAACAAGGGATTTATCAGGGCACAGATGGAAGCTGGGTCTGTTTCTGTCGTGAAGGTTTTTATCTATTGTAAACTCAGAACAGCCACACTTCCTGCCTCATACCTGACAAGACGTGGGCAGATAATGTCACTCAGGACCCTTGTGCTAGTGACAGAGTGAAGACAGCAGGGCCGTGTCCTGACGATAGAAATCTTGGGACAAAGGGAGGACAGAGATACAGTGGGTGGTCTCGCTGGGACCCTCTTTTCCCTTGGCAAGTGTCAGCTGCTCACAGGACTGGTGTGCATGGTCACACGCCCCGCCATTTTGGTGTATCTTTTTTCAGGACAAGCCACATGGCCACCTGGTTCATGCCCACTGCCCACAACCAGGGAACATGGGCATCTGTGGAGACTAACTGAGAACCAGGTGCTACACTTAGTACACCAGGGAATTACTAACACCCTGTAAGGAACTTGTATTGGTTCCCTGTGTGCCCAAGGGCATCCGCATCAGCAGAGAAGCCAGGATTGAACGGTGCGGGCTGCAGCCCGGGCCCTCAGATCATCCTTACCTCAGTGGTGCATCTCACAAAAGGCTAACTTTTATCCTCTCTCTTGGGATTTTTTTTTTTCCTTCTTAGTTTCAGGGCATATATTTCAGGGGCAGGGAAGAAATGTGATTTATAATTCTTCCTGCTTGTCAGAAGGCTGGAGAGAGAGATTAGCCGCTGCTGGGTGTAATCCCGAGCAAATGCTTCTTGCCCTCAAGCAGGAGCTGGTGGAGCTGACATTTATCACTACAGACCTGTCCTCGCCTTTCCTCTCCATCCTGCCTCTGTACAATCGAGAAGCCTCCCTCTAGATTCCAGCTGGGCATCTTCTGTCTCTTAGCAACTGCCACCAGCCTGGGCTCTGGGCTTAAGCTCTGGGCTCTGGGCTCCGGGTGTGCCTTTCTGTGGATCCTACACACATGATTTGTGTTGTGGGTGTTAGACAGGGCCATGTTAGCCCTGGGCCTGGGGGAAGGAGGATCAGGCAGGAGAGAGCGAGCGGGGTGTCCTCTGTGGACATACGCCCAGCTCTCTATTGAAGAGGAAAGCAATTGGATGGGGCTTCGGGGAGCAGGGCTGCATGCCAGGTGAGTGATAACAGTTGTGCTTTTCCCGCTGGGCCCATCTTCGTGATTACACACATTTGCTCAAAAGGTTTGTTTCTCCAATGGGGTGAAGAGCCCCCTGGGTCTCTCTGCTCAGGCTTTACCTTGAGGGGAGGGCAGGCTGTCACTGTTGCACCGGAGAGATGGAGGGGAGAGAGCCTGAACACAGGAAAGGTGGGAACAGGATGCTGCTGCTGTGGATGATTCTCTGAGGGCCTCCTTGGTTTGCCTCCTGAGGAGGAGGGGAAGAGCACCTGACTTGAACCATTGCTTTGTGTGTGAATTTCTAAGGGACCACTCCTTCTACCTGAAATGAACTAGGACATTCCTGAGAGGGTCTAACCCAAGCCTTGACTTTGCGGATGAAGAAACAGAGGCCAACACAGGGAGAGGAATTCCTTGGAGCCCCAGCCGGGAGGGAACAGCAGTGAGAGTCGGACCTCAGCACCCAGTGCCTTCTGCTATGCTTCCTCATTTGGCTGGGGTCCTCCCTGCTCACTGGAGGATCCTTGAAGTTCCAGGGTGTGGTCATGCGCTCCACCCGAGCCAGGCCTCCACACAGAGGAGGAGCTAAGAGAGGAGCCTGCTGGGCTCAGCTCTGCACCCAAGGACAGGGATTCTGAGGGGATCCCAGTTGCCCAGACTGCTTCGGTACACCAAGGTCTGAGCAGATCACAGAGAGGACCCAGGTCTGCCTCTTATTGCTGTATTACCAAGCATCTTGCCTTCTTAGCCTGTCCTAACTCACGGCGCATGGTTGGATAACCTTTTTCTCCCTTCTCGTTTCTTAACTACAGGGCAGGGCTGATGGAGCCACCTAATCTGGAACCTTATATAAACATCAGATTGATGATCAACTTAAGAAATCTCCAAAGCCTGAGAAGGTGTTAATGGGCCAGTGTGTTGGGCAGGAAGTTGGATGTGAGGCAGTGTGAATACCCCCTGCCCCCCACCCTCCATTAGGTGTTTGAGGACACTTGTTTTCCTTTTTTGTTCCTCTGCCCATTTGGATACTCATTTTTTCTATGTCATCTCTTTCTGAAGCTCAGAGAGGGTGAGCCAGTCATCTTAGGTCACACAAGTGTAAGTGGTAGAGCTGGGACTAGAACCCACTTGTCACTCTTTCTCTAGTGATCTTCCTATACGCTCACTCCACAGGCCGGAAAGAGCATTCCTAGTGCTCCTGAGAGGTGAAGGGCCTTATGGGGATACCAGTGACGTTGAGTAGAATGAGGGAGATACCATCGAAAACATCTCCAAAGCTCAGGCCTCTTGGGTTGCAACTTGCTATTGAAAGTACTTCCAGGTCACAGGACTGGTGAGATGGCCCAGTTGGTTAGCAAGATTAGCCATATTGGTAATCTCTGTGTTTCACTGTCTCAATGAAAATAAAAAAGGGATTGAGGATTCTTAAAATCAACCCCAGCCCTCAAGTGTGCACCCACACATGTGCCGACACACACAGACACACAGACACCCCCCCCACACACACACACACAGACACACACACACACACAGAGAGAAGCTAAAAAAATGTTTCCGGGCCTATTTATCTCTGAGACATTGTGGGGTGTAAATAGAAGTTTTCCATTATTGGACCTGTCCCTCCCAAGCCCTGTCCACCCAAGTCTACCCTGTGGACATACTTTGTACCTGTGAATCACTAGGAACACATGAAGTCCTCGATCTTGGAACAGCAAGGCCTGAGGAAGGAACCAGACTGACAGACCTCCATTCCTGGAGCCTTGTCCTCCCAAACCATGGAACCTCCAGAATACTCACAGATGTCCTAGGCCTCCTCTGCCCTGCCCTGCTGCTCATAATTGAGCCTTGGGCGTGTGTCACTTAAGCTCTTCAGGGATAAAAGCTTCTGTGAGTGTCACGCCTTTCTGTTTAGAGTGTTTAAAAATTGATAAAGGTTGTGTGTACTCATTAGGGAGCCAACTGTGCCCGAGGGCAGCAGAGGGAAGCCAGGCCCTGTGAATGCCTCCCGAGGTCTGCTGAGGGAAGCCAGGCCCTGTGAATGCCTCCCGAGGTCTGCTGAGGTGGATGGAACTTTGCTGAGAGTTTTTTGCCTCACTCTCCCGGGAGTCTGCTTGTGTGAGAAGTTGGTTCAGGGGGCCGCAGCAGAGGTCCTGAGACCCTCTGGGTTCCATCCTGCCCTGACACTATGCAACGACGGGGATCTCTGGCTGGAACCTGGCTCTGAGTCTTTGCCCTTGGCCTCGATGACTTGTGTTTCATTTGCTGGCTGCTGCCTCCACAGAAGTACGGATCCCTCCGTGAGCTTCTCTGCCTCACAGTGTGTCTGGAACAGGGGGCATGGCGAGTGGGTGTAGTCAGGATGCTGCCTAAGTACCTTATCCTCTGGACCACACTGCCAAGTGACAAATGTTAGCAAAGGCCAGCAGAGACTCGGAGATGGTCCGAGGAAGCAGTCAGGGCTGCTCTAGGCCCGCCCTCCTCAGCCAGAGCAGCGTGTAGGCAAGGACACTATGAGGTCATTGTTAGCAAACGGTGAAGCTAATCCAGAGACATCAATGTCTCTGAGTTCCTTCTGTATCTTTGTGCCCAGTTCTAGTTTTGCGTGAGGTCTCCTGTCTTGGGAATATGCACGTGTGAATGCATATCTCTCTCTCTCTCTCTCTCTCTCTCTCTCTCTCTCTCTCTCTCTCTCTCTCTCACACACACACACACACACACACACACACACACACACACACTACCCTCCTCTGGGCCATTTCTTTGTCCTGTGGGTCTCAGTTGAAACATAAATCCTTCTTTCATCCATTTCTGGATTAGACGATGTCACTCCACTATATGCCTCTTGATGTCCCCCCACTTGATGGCCCCTTGATGCCCTCAACCTCAACCCTTCCTAACCAGGTGACCTTGAGCAGTGGCGGTTCAGCCACTCTGTATCAACTGTTACCTGACAAAGTGAATGTGCTAAGTCCTGTAGGCACCTGCCTTGGGAGACATCTCTTGGGTTTAGGAGCGACAATCTAGGTATCTATCAGTTATCAGTTGTCACGTACTGAGCAGTCAGGACAGCTCTGGGGTCTACTTGAATCTCAAGGACCAGGCAGGAAATGGAAGTTGAATAAGACCCACACTTGGAGCGCTCCATCATGGAGGCCTTGCTACACCTCACTGTACGCAGCCTGAGGATTTTCTGGTGGGCACTCGGAACTTAGGTACAAATCTTGCTGTGTTCCTTACAGTTGCTTTGTGATTTTTAGATAAGTCTCTTCCCTGTATGAGGTTCAGTTTCTGCCTCTGCAGACTGGGTAGATAATAATGACCTCATAGAGCCACTGAAGGCTTAAATAAGAGATGGGCATGACCAGCATCTACCCAGGCTTTGGCTCTCAGGAAGCATTGTAAGCTCCAGGAAGGGAAGCTAGTGGAATTTGCATGTGATTGAGGCGTGGCAACCCGGAGACCCTTGGGGACACACCCACACATACTGGTGGGGAGACTTCAGGTCTAGAGAGGAGGGGTGAGCTGAGTGCCTTTGGCATGGCTTTGCAGGGCCACAAGGCTTACTGTGTAATTACAAAACAGCACACATGGAAACGAAAACGTGTGTCCAGATGGCGGGCCTTCCATGCCGTTGAGAGGCAGAACTAATGAACTTAACAAATCACTGATAATTAATTTTCAGAAGCCAAAGGCAGCCCGGGAGTGATGAATGGGGCCCACAGAAGGTGAGAGCAAAGCAAGGCCAACTGCCAGCCAGAGAGAAGCGTGAGCGGGTGCCATTTCCAGGCCTGACCCAAGCTGATGTGGCCAGAGAGGCTGCCAGGCAGCGCGCTGCCCTACGCAGTGGTAACAGTGCAGGCTGAATCGACTGAGCCCTCCCATGAGGGATGGGGAGATGATAGCATCCCTGAAGGGGTGACAGGCATGGAATGAGGGTCCGAATCCAGTGGCTGATGGAGCCTTCGTCTCAGTCTGATGGAGACTTGAGCCCAGGCAATGCTATCTACTGCTTCAGCTCCGCCTGTCCAGCGTCAGGCAGAATGGCTCTCTAGGTGGTACCACTCACCGCAGCATCACTGAGGCGGAGGTAGAAGCAGAGGGATGCTGACTCGGGCACAGAGATGCTCAGAACTGCCTGCTGAATGAACGGAGGTGAGCACAAGACCCAGGGTGTCAGGCTCAGTTCTCTACTGCGTGTCTTTGCATCTGGAGTTGGTGGATTCGAGTTAGGAGGGCACAGACTGCGGTCAGGATGCAGGCTTCCTGAAAAATACAGTGTCTGGCAGCAGATGTTGAAGCAGGCAGTGAGCCTTGTGTGTTTGGGAGCAGCCCCTCTCCCCTAGGCCTGCCTTCTTTTCCGCTGAGTTGCAGAACCCTGCTTGACACACGGGACAGCAAGGGACCAAGGTCCTAGGGCTTACTCAACCTTTGTCAATGGAGATTCTATAACTCACACCTTTCCCACAAAGTCACATTGAATTGATGGTAAGGAGGGCTATAGAGAGAGTTTATGGGGGGGGGCAGGCTACAGGTGCCTGGAGTTGGGGCTGGCATATTGTCCTTTTGATCAGTTCTGTGAGGACTCTGGTCCTGTACTAACTAGCTGTGCAATTCTAGGCAATTTCTTAACCTCTCTGAACCTGTTTTCACTACTGTGAAATGGAGCCAGAAATTCATTGGTTGATATAAGGATTAACTATGACCATGTTCATAAAGCTTGTAGCTCTGTATGTGGGGCTGTTGTAGGGCAGCAGTTCTCAACCTTTGGGTCGTGACCCCTTTGTGAGGTTGAATGATCCTCTCACAGGGGTCACCCAAGACCCATCTGCCTATCCAATATTCACATTGAGATTTACAACAGTAGCAAAATTACAGCTATAAAGTAGCAACAGAATAATTTAATGGTTGGGGGGTCCCCACAACGTGAGAGACTGTATTAAAGGGTCACAGCGTCAGGGAGATTGAGAGGTACTGCTGGAGGGGCTTAGTTAAGAGCTGGCTGGCTGATCAATGCTGATCGAGAGAATAAACACCTTGAAATACATACGTATCCGCTCGGAACTCTGTGTGTTGTTGTCCTTTATAAACTTTCACTGTTTTGAGGAGGAATCCAGTCTTAGGGAAGTCATGAAACAACACACTGACCTCAGACCTGAGGGAGGGACAGAAGGGGCTGACTGAGATAAAACAGTGAAATGTGTGCGCCTTTGTCTTCCCCCGTGGCTGTGGACACAGAGCTGGTATCAGCTGGACTTTCCCAGCTGCTGCCATGCCACCTCCTGCTGGTCTCTGAGGTTCAGAAGACAAAGCCAGGGGACAGAGAAGCCTGGCCATCTCTCCCATCCTCCCCTGCCCTCTGGACTCTCTCCGTCGTTCCTGGTGACCTTGGCATCCCTCCCTGTCCCACCATCACCCATCACCTTCTGTTCTCGGCCCGTCAGCCACTTTCTTCCTGACTATGCCGGGATCCGAGCCATTGTCAACTCATGCTTCCAGATTAATTAGCAAGCCCCACGTCAGCTGCTAACTGAGACCCAGATGTCGGCTCGGTTCCCGCGGCAAACCATTTTGTCACTGTAATTGAAGAACACAGAAGCAACAGCGAGCTGGCTGGGTGGCTCAGAGTCCTCCACACTCCACTGAAAGTGGAGAGACCAAATTTGACTGGGAGAACAACACATAGAAGGACTTTGGCTGCTGTGTGTGGCTATGCAGCTTGGGGAGTCTTCCTTGGCCGAACCAGAGGACGAGCCAGGCCGTTAGACTTAAGCCAAAGAGTTCCCTCTGCCTACTCTAGGAGCTGCCCCTCACGACAGCTGGTGTGAGTTGGGCACAATGTCTAAGCAAACTCCAGCGAGCCTTGTGGGGCCTGTGGGACCTCACAGCTTTCAATCCTGCATGCTTGGGTGAAGCGGCCAGGGCAGGCCAGGGCAGGCCAGGGCCTTGTTTCCATTCTCAACCAAGCCAGGAGTGTCGTGAATGTGTTGCCATAGTTTTCATGGAAGTATGAAGGATAGGAGGGGGACATCCCACCCTCCTGACCCTTGTCCTCCGGAGCAGGCTTTGATCAAATAATGCCACCAGCTTGGGTCCAAGTGTTCAAAATGTGAAGGAAATTTCAGCATCAAAATGTAACAGTGGCCTAGGAGCCACACTGTTCTGCGGAGGGCTGGATGTGCCAGGACTTAAACAGAGCCTAGATCCCTGCACCCAAGATGGAAGGCAGAGTCAAGAAGGCTCCACTTCCCCTGGGAGGTGGGAGGGCAATCCAAAGGCAAGGGCTCAACCTACCTCCTGATGACCTGAGTTTCTCATGTTACTTCTCTGACCTCAGTTTTTCTATCAGGTAAAATGGGCCTAAACTCATCTAATACCATGGTGTTTTGGGAGAGATGCCCTTTAACCTAGTGGAAATGGTAGGTTATATGATACAGTTAGATGCCTCAAAACTTCTAAATTCTAAACCAAGAAAAAGCATCTCACCATGTAGCTTAAGCTGGCCCTGGAGCTTGCCAACCCCCTGCCTCCACCTCCAGAGTGCCGTAATTACAGGCTTGATATCAGTGCGTCTTGAACTATAAACATGTGGACTTGGAAAATAAATTCACCTAGCACTCACCATGAGATGCCTTCCTAGAGGTTTGGAAAGTCTGAGCTGCCCAGGGTCCCAGAGGCCTTCTCAGATCACCCCCATACCCCCATTTTGTAGACAGAGAACCGGACTCAGATTACAACTCAGGGATGATCTGTTTTGACTCCTCTTACCCAGGTTGTCCCCCAAGTTCACAGATGTTTCAAGAAAGCTTACTGGTAGCTGAGGCATGGCCTACCTGTGTGGTCATGGGAAGGTCACCCTTTAAAAAGCTTTACAGATCAACCAGGGATCTGCCCCACAGTGTTTGGTCCTCCAATTGGTACAGCGTCACTCGGGGGCAGTGTTACAGGGCCTGGGGGCTGTACCTGCAAATCTACACTGCGCTTTTAAAACTTGAATACTCACATCCTTTCAAAAAGTGAAGTGGCTATAAAACTGGTTAGATGTAAACAAATGTTACCTATTGGGAATGTTTAGGTGGGAATTCAGGTGTGAATAAGCTGTTGGAAACACGTTCCCTTTCCTTGTGGTATTTTTTGCACAATTGATTGCCTGCCTTGCTTCCATATTTCTGCTTCCTGTGTTCTTCACTTGCTCAGGGGAGGCATCTCCACGCTGCAGCATCTTTAACTTTCTTCTTTTCCGAGTGCTCTCTAAGTTCCCATCTCTCAGAAGCGCAGGCATGAAATTGCTGCCTTCATCCTCACTTTCCAAGAAGGAAAGGACCAGCCACTTATGTAAGGGTGGAAGTCAGGGAGGGAAAACCAGGACACTTTGGGATACCTACTGAGACCAATTCCCAAGCCACACACACTCTCCTGTAACCTAGCAACCATGCAAGGTAGAGTCCACCAACAGCTTGAAGATGGGTACCAAGCTGGGGCCAGGCATGAACAAGGCTTTTCCAGTCTGTACGGTGTGAAGTCATGGAGGGGGTGAGCCTCCCCTCCATCCTACAGGAAGCTCGGATGCCCTCGGATGAGGGCCAGGCCTTGGCAGGTCCTCAACACTCCTGCCACCAGCCTGCCAGAAGAGGAGGCAGGAACACCTGGGCCCCCCTCCCCAGGGAGCCTGGCTGCCGAGGCAGCTGCTTGCTGGCATCCTCTAGGGTGTTAATTGGGCAGGGTGCCCAGACCCCGACACCCCCTGCTACAGAAAGAGCCAGATCAGGGAGGAGCCTCAAGGCCACCAGGTTCAGATTGTGGGCTAGGTTATCAGCAGGGGTTGTGAGGCGTGGGGCAGATGGACCATGGATACCTCTTGTCTAGGAAGGCTGAGGAAGGTTATACTGACCCCATGGCCCCAGGACAGGCCATGAGGACGAGGCTTGGGACCTTTCCTGGAAGTGGGGAAGGGCAGCTAGGCTGACGGAATTGGGAGGTCAGGAGGCAGAGATAAAATGGCTCGATGCTACTCTTCCATCTCTTCCTCTTCTGGATCCTTAGTCTGTCCTCATAACTGAATCCTGTTATTCAGTACTGGTCCTAACCAATCCCACAACAGCCCCCAAGAGTTGATTACTTTTTCACATTGAGCCCCAGAAGGGCAGGCCAACTCACCCAAGAGCGCACACACACACACACACACACACACAAACACACACACACAAACACACACACACATACAAACACACACACACACTGGCTTGTATCCTGTCCACTAGGCCCACACATCCTGCACCCCGTCTGTCACGGAAAGGCCTTCTCTATGCCATTTGTCCCTGATTCTCACAGGAGGAGTGTTTCTTCATTTCTGGAAGCTTTGGGGTATGACTAAATTTCTGATTGGGCCTCAGTACCTCAGAAAGGGGAGCAGGGATGATTTTTTCCATAAAGCAATGAGGTCAGGAGCTTCATAGACTGAACATTTTATTTAAGGATCCAGTGCACCCAGGTGCCCAGCAACAGGCTTACTTCTAGTCCCATCATCAATGACCAGAATAACAGTGAACTTTACATTTGCAGAGAGGCATGGCTCCCAGGAGCCAGAATGCCCAAGTGTTTTCCAAGCCTGACCCTGGGGTCCCTGAGCATCAGCAGAGATCCAGATAGGCCACGTTATCCACTTCTAGAGCATATCTGCCAAGCCCAGGAGTTCCCACATCTACCTAGACCTGTAAGAGCTTCTGAAGAAATAGGGAGAGGTGGGCTTCAGCCAAGGAAACACCTGAGCATTAAAGGGTGGGTGTGGGCCTGGGAGCACAGGGACTCAGGCTGCACTTGGCAGAGGAAGCAGAGAGATGCTTTCACCAGTGGAGCTGAAGGCCACTCTCAGACAGAGTGGCTAAGTCGGCCCAGCCCCTAGCAACAGAAAGAGCTGTGCTTTGGAGGTTCCTGTAGAGCCTGGGGTGAATGTGGCAGCTATACCAGAGCCAGCCAGCCAAGAAGGCTAGGAGAGGCTCCTGGGCCCCAGGACCCTGTGGTCTTAGAAGTTCTGGGGCCAGGGCCCCTTGGTTGCTCAGTCCTCTGTGGCTTACTGATCACCTTCTCTGTGACTAGGCTCTGATGACAAGCAGATGCAATCTCTGTCCTCAGGCAGCCAAGAATCTCACATGTAGCCAGAATGCAAGTAGCCAGAGCCAAAGGCCAGAGCAGAGCGCCTTCTGTCAGACACTGCCTGCTGCTGAGGAGTTAGTCACTTGTTTATTCACTTGCTTAGGACAAAGACACGCACTGTCTCTCAGGATGGCAGAGAAGTATCTGCTCTCTTTCCTCAGCCTTGAGTGCCGAGGCTACAGGTTTTGCCACCACACCAGCCCACTAGCTCTAATTGGTAGAGTAGAAAACTTAGGTTCAGGAGGGTCAAGGATTTTCCTGAGGCCACACAGCTGAAAAGAGCTCAGTTTAAAAAAAAAAAAAAAAGATTTATTTATTTTATGTGAGTAGCCTGTCACTTTAGACACACCAGAAGAGGGTGTCAGATCCTATTACTGATGGTTATGAGCCACCATGTGGTTGCTAGGAATTGAACTCAGGACCTCTGGAAGAGCAGTCAGTGCTCTTAACCACTGAGCCATCTCTCCAGCCCAGAGCTTAGATTTTTAATGTGTTTTGATTCAGGGAGCCTGGGAGGCTGAGTCTTCTGGGACTCAGAGCTCTTCCTGAACTGAAGCAAGACTCCAGGGCCACACAGATTCTAGAATCAAGTCCTTCACTCAAGTCCTGCTTGGCAGAAGACCTAAGTGTGTGCAGACATGACATGACTCTGCAGGCTGCTGGACTTCTGTGAGAGTTGTCCCTGGGCCTAGGGAAACTTCTTGTTACTGGTCCCTTTGGTCTTGGGCATGTAATGTTGCCATTGTGAGATTGCCAGGAATCCAATAGATACCTCCTCTGCAGAGTCCCTCGTCCCTACTTCCTGCTTGGTTCCTGGAACCTGATGCCCAGGAAAGGCAGGTATGGCTTTAGGCAGTGCGGTGTGGGTGGTGGCTATCCCCCTCCCTGCCCTGCCTGGGTTTAATGAAGCCTTTCTCATGTCTTCAGGCTTTCTCTCTGTATTAGAAGAGAGTCTCAGGTCACCTTTGGGGAACATCACAGCATAAAACCTAAGTCCTACAGGAAAAGTTTCAGAAGAATTCAATGGAATGGAAAGCCTTTTGACACTTCCAGGGGCTCTAGAAGATTCAAGATAGTACATGCCTTTAATCCCAGGCAGAGGCAGGTGGATTTCTGAGTTTGAAGGCAGCCTGGAGGCAGAAACACACACACACACACACACACACACACACACACACACAAACACAGAGGTTCTCAGTGCATATTTGCAGATGATCAAAAGCAGTCATGGACAATAGTGACTGAAAGTGTTCTTTCCTAAGATGCTCTTTGGACCATCTTGTTGTCCCTCAGTTGTGGCTTCTGATGTTGTTTAGTTGTTGACTTCAAAACTAATAGGAGGTGAAGCCTGGGATAATCTCAGTGTATAGAGTGTTCACCGAGTACCTACGGAGTCCTGAGCTTGCTCCCTGGGACGGGAAAAAACCCAGAAATGTAGGGAAGCTGCCTGTAATTCCAGCTCTTGGAAGGTGGAGGCAGGATCAGAAGTTCAAGATCATTTCCTGTTAAATAACGGTTTGAGGCCAGCCAGGCTACACAAGGTCCTGTCTCAAAACAAAACTATTAGTGGTCGATCATAAGCCTTGAAATTAGAGAGAATAGAGCCGGGCGGTGTGAATCAGACCCTTTAGAGACCCATTTTTTTCACCTGTGAAATGGGACAGCAATGGCCCATGGTGTGCTCAGGAGAGGGAAGCCAATGATACCATGAGACAGTACTGATCCTGGGCCTGCGGTAGGTGTAGCTTTTCTATTCAGCACGTCCTTATTTGATATGGCCCTAGGTCACAAGGCTGGGGTGGGGTGTGGTATGTATCTTTGCATATTGCAAGCTCTGAATCCCGCCTCTCAGATTGCTGCCTGTGAATGCAGAAAGGTATGCAGAGATGAGGCTTTTCTATGGAAGGAGGCATCCCCTTGGGGTGCTGGGGAGCCCAGCAGCACTGCCTAGGCCAGAGGAGAAGTGGAGTGGGAAGGACCAGCTGATGCAGACAGAGGTTGGATGCTGGGCAGAATCACAGTGTCCCTGAGAACTTGCTCAGGGCAGACTGTGTGCAACAAAGAAGATAAGCTTGGGGAGGGTGGGGAGGGGTGTCTCTCCGTTCAAGGGCTTGTGTTGCATTTCGAGGGCACTAGGGCGCTTCTGTAGAGCTGAGGCTGCGACCGGCAGAGTTCCTCACAAACAGCATCCTGGGCTTCCCAAGCAACCTGGTCTTATTTTCACGGAGTGTTAAACTGACTTTGGTGGGTGCCGGGGTAGTGAGCCACCTGAGTCTGGATGTATTCGCAGACAGACGTGTGTGTGAAGGGAAATGAGTGACCATTCCCAGGTGGGCCACAGCCTGTTCTGGCAGAAAGGGCCCGGTTTGTCTGATGCTAGGCACTTCAGAGAATAGGCCTTATCAAAGCCAAACATTTGGTTATAAATATTTATAAATATGTGTTGGATTGCATTGCGCTTTGGTTCATTCACCATTTATGTCTATAAATATTTGAGAGACTGCTTGGCTGCTTTGCCTGTGTGGACAGACGGGCTATGACTGATTTCTCATCCCCAGTGGGATTAGCGTGGTGACCCTGGCCTTGTCATGTCCCCCAGCCCCAGAGCTGTGGTCTCTATGGCCGCAGTGATGCTCATCTTGCTTAGTGGCTATGAGATTTAGAGCCATCCACATAGAACCAATGTGTGCCAATGGCGTGGTGGGCCTGCGGGCAATGCTATGATTATTGTCACTCGTTTGTCTCTGGTTTTCAATAACCCAGACTCTCAGCTGGCAGGGACACTTGGCTTCAGCAGTCCCCCGAGTGCCAGCCCCTTTCTGCCTGCAAATGTCCTTACCAATATTATGATGAGCCTTCTTGAAAATAATTTTTTATTTTGTGTGTGTGGTGTAGGTGATGAGTCCCTGGGCCGTGTATGTGCTAGGCAGGAGCTTGGCCACAGCTATATTCCCAGCCTCAAGATATGTGAAATTTTGATAATATAAAAGATATTTTATAATGTGTCTTGAGGCATATGTTAATGGAATGATAACGATGAAATGAGGAATTGTGAACCCAATATGTTATGATTCTGTTGGCAGGCCCAGTGCCCTTCTTCCTAAACTCCAGCCTCAGCAGTGGGAGCCTGTGAGGTCTGCGGTTACCTCCCAGCTCTTCTGTAATATTATCACATGTGCGTATGTAATATTAGTTTAAACTGTGCTTTTTCTCTTTAAATTTTTCCTTACATTTTAATTTATTCTGCCTGTATGTGTGTGCCATAGCCTGTGTGTGAGGGAGGGTTCTCTCCACCATGTGGGATCTGGGATTGAATTCAGATAGGCTTGGTTGAACCATCTCTCTGGCCCAAATTGCTTATTTTCAAATTTTTAAATAAAGAAAAAAAATCTGGCACATTTCTTTGTAGCTCTATTTCTTTTTTCTTCTCGATATTCAGCGTGGTTTTGTGTGTTGTTTTATTACAACATATTTGTCTTAGTTAAGGTTTCTATTGCTATGAAGAGACACCGTGACCACAGCAACTTTTATAAAGGAAGACATTCCTTTATAAAAATATTACTATATTTAATTGCAGCTGGCTTAACTGTTCAGAGACTTAGTCAATTATCATCATGGAGGGAAGCATGGCAGCATACGGGCAGACATGGTGCTAGAGAAGCAGCAGGAAAAGAGAGGAGCCTGGCTTGAGCATTTGAACCCTTAAAGCCCACCTCCAGTGACACACTTCCTCCAACAAGACCACACCTACTCAGACAAGGCCACACCCACTACAACAGGCCACACTCACTCCAACAAGGCTACACCTTCTCATAGTGTCACTTCTTATGGTTTTCATTCAAACCACCACAATATTCCTATATTGCAGTATTTTCTTCTGCTTGGAAACTGTCCCCACAGGTAGATTCTTCTAGAATATTGTAAGTAGGATAAGATAAAGCCTGGCACTAAAGAGTCTCATCCTGCTTTGCAAAGCTTGGAGTCAGATGTCACCATGACAGGCTTTTTGCAGGGGTTGTTCCTGTCCGTCCCTGAGAGAGTGAGCTTGCTAGCCAGCAGAGTTTTTTGAAGCTTGATTCTTTGGACATGGCTGCTGCATTTTCACGAATGTAGGAATGATGCAAATGTTCCATTTCCCCCTTGGATGCCTGTTGACAGTTCGAAGATTTCCTGGCTGTAGACAGTTGTTTTGAGAATATCTCTGCCTCTCTACTCCTGGGGTGTTTGGCGGAAGAACTAAATGAGAATACGGGCAGGGTACGGGCAAGGGTGTCTTCAGGCTTGGAGCATCTTAGCAAATCCTTCCCTCCATGGTGTTGGGGCTAAAAAAGAGTGTCTGTCATGGTCTCTGTTTCCACAGTGCATCCTGTGCCAGGCTGGCCCCTCTGGGTAGCCACTGGCTGTGGAATTCTCCATGCATATGGAGAATTGTCAGGAATGATTCCTGGCAGGCAGAAAGGGAGCCAATAAAAATGAATATTTTAAAAGTAAAATCTAACTCAGTGGCATCTGGCAGAGGGTCTAGATGAGAATCCCGGCAGGTTATGGGCACAGTGAAGCAATGAACGTAGATACTTTCCCACTTTCGTCCAGGATTTCTGATAGGCTACAGTCTGTCCTTAGTCCTGCTTGGGCAGGCAGATGAGCCCGACGAGGGAGCTGAAGTTCCCCGTCGTGCCTGTAAAGCAAAGGGACTCTGGCTTGGCTGATACCAGGAAGCCAGACTGGGGAAACAGAGGGGCTTGTCAGCGATGTTTCTCTTTAACGTGCAGCAGAAGGGAACCGAGGAGCTGATTGATCAGGCCCAAGAGCCTCAGGGTGGTACGTGCTGATCTACCATCCACCCTCCTCCGTTTGGGCTCCACACACAAGCCAGCCCTGGAGGCGCAGGGCTGCAGGCACCCGATATTTACTTTGAAATGTTAATTTCCCGGCTCCATCCTTTCATCCCGCCCTCTCTGCCTGGCAGGGTGAGCGGGACACAGAGTAGGAGTCATATCCTTAGCGAGCTGGGATCACGGAACAGTGGGGCCAGCACCTCGCTGGAAGGTTCCCGCAGGGATGTTTCTAGAACCTCCGGAGCCAAGTAGGAGGGAGGCACTTCTGTCTTCTTCCTTGCTTTCTTCTTTAGCCTCGGGGAGCAGAGGAGGCTACAAGTGGCTTCAAAGTACAGGAGCAGTTACTAGCGGCAAAGCCAGCCTCCGAGCCTTGAAACGGGTCAGCGGGTCAGCGTGTCCCTGGAGACTACTGTGTGTCCGCTCTTTAAAGACCTTCTCCCCCTCCCGGATTCCTTGAAGCCTGCCTGTGAATTTAATATTGTCAATTCCACTTTTTAGACAGGAAGGCCCAGGAAGGTAGAGACACTTGTCCTTGGACCCCCACTTGATTTTGGACCACACTGGAATCCAGGACCTCGGAGCTCAGTGCGCTGCTCTGCATCTCCAGACCCGCAAAGGGTGCTTCAGATCTTTCGAGATAGCCCTGTAGGGAGGTTGTCCCCCTGTGGCCACTGAGGAGATAGGTTTGAGTCATGGGCTAGGGACATGGTCAGGAGTGAGACTAGGGGCCTGGACTTTAAATTTGGTGGAAGAAGAGAATGATTTAAAGACAGAAAAACTGTCTCAGTGTGGTAGTGCATGCTTTAAAGTCAGCATATACCTGGTCGGCACAGCCATTTCCAAGCCTGGTGGGGTTGTGTAGTGAAACCCTGTCTGAAAACCACAAAACAGAAACCACTGGAACTCAGGTTTGTTACATTAGCTGTGAGCTGGGTCAGGGAACCTATTTCAGCCGCACTTAGTTCTGTTGTGTTCCCATTTTACAGATGAGGAAACTGAGACCTAAGCAGTGAAGAGGCAGAAAGGTGGGTCAGAGTAATGAAGGAGGTGACAGGGTAAGGACAAAAACCCAGGCAGGCAGGGCGGGGAGCTTTGCACCCAACTCTCATTTCCTTTGATTTTATTTATTTATTTATTTTGTTATTTTCGATACAGGATCTGGAAGCCCTGATGTGCCTGCCTCCCCCCCCCCCCGCCCCCCAGTGCTGGATTAAAGCCATGTGCTACTACAGCCGGCTGCTCTGGCTTTGCTCTCTTCTAGGAGAAGGCTTCAGGCAGGAGGAATGTGCAGCGCTGATAGAGCTCTGGGAGGGAAGGGAGGTCCAGCTAGGGGCAGGGAGTGGATGGGCGGCGTGGAGGAGGGGGACTTGGTATGTGTGTGTGTGTGGGGGGGCTTTCCTGGTAGAGAGAGAAAGGGTTGGGATGAGTGTCCGGGCCCCGGAAGGACCCCACACAGCTACTTCCATGAGCTTCCTGCTTTGAGCTCTTCCTCTTCCCCTTTGGGGCAAGTGGGCACCAAGTGACAGTGGGGTGCCACCTCCCTATCACAGGCATCACTTTGCAGCCTCCTGGGGAGAGGCATCAATATCATCACCATCATCATCATCATCATCATCATCATCATCATCATCATCATTCACTGAGTAGTTACAATCTTGCAGCTCATTCATTTGACCCCAACAACAGAGTGTGCTGGATGGCCAAGAAAGCAGCTCCAGGTAGCCCAGCTGGAGTGGGCACCTGCCTTTCTACTGAGCCTTGGCTCTCAGTGCCCATGCTTTCCTTATGGGGGCTCCTATTTGAAACCCTTCTAGGCTTTGACTCCGTGTCTCTCTGGCAGACACCTTAAGGACCCCCAGGACACTTTTCCAGTAGAACCAGTACCTTAGCATCCCTGCTGTGTGTGAAGTTTAGGTCACCACCACCCTGCATGGATCGCCCAGGTCCGTGCCCTGCACACTGTCACCTCTTGATGATCTCCGGCTGGCATCGAAGCTTCGAGTTCTGAAACACGTGCCCGCACACTTGGTGTTTCTATCCCAGAGTCTCATGCCCCACCAGCCCATGGGCAGAGGTTTTTCTGCGGCTCCGCTCTGAGGCAGTTGTCAGAGCGTTACCTTATTAGAGCGGGAAGCGAGCACCCTAGGGTTCTTTTAGGAGCTTAAAGGGCAAAGTGGAGGCCTATCACAGCCTGGGGGCATGCTGGTTTCTAAGTCCTAGCTCTGGTCGTGAGCAGGTTGGAAGATGAAGTAATGAGCTCCCCGGGCTGCTGCCGAGATCAAAGGCAGGGACATTTGCACGTGATAAACACACAGAGCGGCAGAGGAGAACTGGGCATGGCCCAGATGATGCGAGAGCCTGCTTTCATCCATCTCTTTGTTCATAGTTCATTCTCCTGTCCATCCTTCCCAGTCTCCTTTGCACTGCTCAATCCCTTCCTGTTCCAGATGGTTGCAGCAACCCTAACTGACATCACCTCAGGGGAGACCCAGGGACTGAACACGGCTCTGTCCTAAATGCTTTGTGTCATCGCATCAAACTGCGGAGGGGGAACCGGTATCCTGCACCCTGCTGAGACCAGCTGATCCGGGAGGGTGGACTGGCCTTGCAAGGAGAGGCATTCTTCCTCCTAGCCAAGAGAGCAGGAAGAAGGGATTCCCCAAATCAAAACCAATGGGACTCTATGAAGCAGGGTGAACAAACCAAACCTAGACACACCCTCGTGCAGGGACACCAGCAGCATCCGTCTCCCTGGGGGGTCTGCTTTTGTGATGTTGGTTTTCTGCTTTCCTCACACTCTTGGTCCTGCTCTTAGCAAAAGTCTCTAGACATCTCCTCCAGCCAGCTTGCCGGATGCTGGTATCCTGGTACTGGGCAGGGACTGTTGGGGACAAGCCGCCCTCTCCCCGAGAAAGAGAGAGAGAGAGAGAGAGAGAGAGAGAGAGAGAGAGAGAGAGAGAGAGAAAAACAGAGCTTCCAAAAGGCCTGTGGGGATTGTGGTTCATGTGTCTTTGTCTGGTTCATCCAGAGCTCCTCAGGCAAGGCCCCTCCGCAGATGCTCCTGTCCTGTGATTTATCCGCCTCTGATTGGGCAGTCAACTGAAAGATTCTGACCCCTGTTCAATCTTGTCTCTTCTGCCTCCGCCAGGAAATTGTGTGGGAGTGAGCGAGTGAGCCAGCGCTCAGCAGTGTGTTCTCTGTAGACGGATAATTTACACGCCTGCTCTCCTCACGCCACAGCCTGTGAACAGCTGGGTCTGACCCAGCACTGGCTTTGCAGAGAGAGCCCTGGGGTCTGTTTCATCTCAGTTCTGAACCCCCTTTATGAGTGACAGGCACCGTTTCTCCATGGGCAAGAGCTTGAACATGACCAGATGTCTAGATGAGATGCCTCCGTGTGCTTGGCTAACAGTTGAGGCACCCCATGGTGCTGGGCTCTGGAGGCAGCGTTCGTGCAGAAATGGTCTCTAGATGGTCTGTGACAATTGGTAGGACCTGAGAAGGCACCAGAGAAGCTACACAGGTGAAGCAAAGAGGACCAAGTGTGGGTCTGGGGAGAACTGAACTGAAGTGGCCCTGTACTGGTGACAGCCAGAAGGTGATGGGGCTTTGAACCCATAACTGAAGGGTCTGGGAGACTTCAGCAGGTAGAGGCATTTCACTGAGGCCTTTGAGTGAGAATACTCTTTCATATGTATGTGTGAATGTGTACATTTGCATATGTATGTCAGAGCATGTGTCTTTACATGTATATATGAGCACACATGTGTGTAGGTGATCGTGTGTATTCCCGCAGGTGTATGAATGAGACTTTGCATTCATATGGGTCTCTGAGTGAACACATACACTCACATCTATGTGTGAGTGAGTGCATTCACCTGTATACAAACATTTCCACTCACATCTGTGTAAGTGACATTGTGTACATTGACACACAGGTATCAGGGAGCACATATATCTGAATGTGTGTATGAGTATGTACATTCAAGCATGTGTGTCAGTGATCATATACAACTCATTGATCTGGATTGTCCTGCGTCCTTGGTCACTCTTTGGCTGTCTCCACAGTGTCCTAGAACTTTCCTGTGTACCGTGTCCCCTGGAATTCTTAAACTGCAGGCCCAGGGCGCCTAGTTCAGCCATGTCTCCAGAAAGAGGCATCACAGCTGGGAAGTTGGGGATTCAGCTCCTACTCCTCCCTTGGGAGCCACCACACTCCCGTTCTCAGATTTTAACAGTAACAGAACTGATGTCTGGGCTGACAGTGAACAGTGATGTCATTGTCTCGGTGCCAGGAAGCACTGGCCTTGGAATGGGTAAACTCTGAGATACTAGCCTGCTGGTTCTCTCCCTTTGAGTGACAGTGGTTGGGCAGAGGGGAGGAGCTTGCGCACAGGATGTTATCTGAGTCTCTTGCAGCAGTGTGTTCCCAGCCGTGATGTCCACTTAACTAAATCCTGACTGGGCTACCTCCCACTGTGATCAGCCAGGGGGAGAGCCACTAGCTGTGACTCAGCACCCCAGAAATGCAAACTCAGCCCATTCCAAGGCCAGTGCTTCCTGGCACCGAGACAATGACATCACTGTTCACTGTCAGCCCAGACATCAGTTCTGTTACTGTTAAAATC
Source organism: Mus minutoides (assembly GCA_902729485.2). NCBI lineage: Eukaryota > Metazoa > Chordata > Mammalia > Rodentia > Muridae > Mus > Mus minutoides. The sequence goes on along the minus strand of LR749591.1, from coordinate 289,694 downwards.
TGAGAACGGGAGTGTGGTGGCTCCCAAGGGAGGAGTAGGAGCTGAATCCCCAACTTCCCAGCTGTGATGCCTCTTTCTGGAGACATGGCTGCTGAGGCATGGAAAGAATACTGCCTCATGAGCAGGATGATACCAGTAACTTCACTTGAGCACTCTGGGTTCTGCGCATTTTCCGAAAGAGAAAGGAGAACCAGGCCATAGTTAAATTCCCTTCTGGGCCTTATTTCCTTGAATATGTTTTTCATTTCTGAGGTGCAATTAAGTCTGGGTAGCAAGAGAAATGAGGAGCCTAACATCTAGGAAGGGAGATGGAAGCAGCCTTTGGCTGCCCAGGAGGTGGCTTGGGCTCTAGGGAGAGCATCACCCTACATGGTCCCAGAAGAGAAGCTGATTCTAAGGAGGATCTCCCAGCCAGGCCCTCCCTGGAGCCTTGCCTCACCGCTAAGGACATAGTAGCCAGTGGAAGCACGCACAGCCCCCTGACGCACCCAGAACTCCCTTCTCCCACTGTGTCCCCCTCCCACTGGTGGACACACTGTGTGCCTGGCACTAACCAACTGCACCTACCGTTCATTTAAAACAAGCCTACTCCAGACCCTGTTCAGTCGGGCTTGCCTCTCTAGCAAGACATAGAGCCTCAAATCTTCCAGGCCATGTGTATGGGGGTGGGGGTGGGAGTGGAGGTGAGGGGGTTACCTGAAGCCTTGGAGGCAATGTATGGAGGTGAGGTGGTGGCCAGAGCCTCCTTAGTAGGTCCACTATTTTAACAGCTGACATTCTCTAAAATTGCCAGTACACAGTAGTTGTAAAAAGCAGGTTAGCTTTTATTATTGTTTGTGTTGCTTTATTGTTATTAGTTTTATTATTGTTGTTGTTATTCATGACTGAATGAATAAATCATTTACTACTCTACAGACAATACACTTGTCCCCTGCACCCCACTCCCTGGCTGGGGTTTCACTGACTCCCTGGTTGCTAGACCCCACCCAGCCCAGTGACTTGTGAAGCATGTCTTTGAGTTGGGGGAGTCTCTGTGCCGCCTCAGCCCAAGGGCTAGGAAGAGCCCCCTGATGCTGAAACACACTTCCCAGTTCAAATCGCACGACACAGTGTCACTTACTGTCAATGTAGGGAGATGCCGAGATTCAAATATTGTGTCTTTTAGAGGGATGGAAGTGAGAAAATTGGTTCTCCGGCCACACTCTAAATATACATTGTCACAGGGTTTTAAATACAGATAAGACATTTAATTATTAAATGGCTTTCAATGTGAGGTTCAAGCAGAGCTTTCTAATTAGCTGTCAGTCTGTCAGAGCCATGGCTGTGGCGCCCGCCCGGGGCTGGCTTCTCCTGATTTTCATGTATGAATTCTACTCCTCAGCCAGCAGGCACTGCAGAGCCCTGCTGTGTTCCTGCTTCCCCTAGGCAAGAGTTGCCTGAGCGCCCCTCTCCTTAGGGAGTTACCCTTGCATAACCATGAGAGTTCCTTCCCTTCCTGTGCCTGTCACACATGTGTGCCTAAAGAAAAAGCAGGCTAGGCATGGACCACAGACAGGGATGGGGACAGAGAGGTGGCAGCAGCCTAAGACAGATAATCAGATGGACAGACAGACGGACAAACGCATGGGTGGATGGACAGACAGACATCCTGCTAGACATAGGACATCTCTAGCAATGTCTCCTGGCCTCCACTCCATAGACCAATGTTTCTCTTTTGCAAGTTAGCTTTTGTAGATTCTTAGGAGGCAATAGCCAGCTGAGTTCAACTGTTCTCGGCCATGCTGTCCCAATGGGCCCAGAGAATGCAGGGACATGGCGGCATGTCAAGCTCCACCACTCCACAGGCCTTGGAACCCTTCCTGATGTCCCAAGCCCTCCTTCACGCTGCCCCTGCTCTCCCCTGCAGCCTCTCCTCTAGGAAATGAGTATGTCCACAGCACAGTCCTGGCCCTTCCCCTGGCCTCGGGCTCCCAGTCCCAAGGTCTGAGAAGCTGCAGTGTCTTCTGTAGTCAACCCTCGCCAGGACAAGATGCCCACCCAGTCTCCCAGTCTGTGATCACACTAGTCATGGCATCTAATGTTGGCCAAGGGCTACAGAGAGCCAGGCGGGAGCTCAGCACTTGGCACAGGTCAGCTTGGTCCTTGGAGACCCTACGCTGGGGAGCTAGCACCTCGCAACGTCTGCTCCGCAAACAAGAGGATATCCTACTAAACTCACCCCAGGCAGGCTCCAGTGCCCCTGACCGTTACCCCTTGGATATTCCACACTACTCCCTTGACAGTGCTCGCTCACAGCTCTGGGATCTGAGGGCCCTACTGCTCTCTAAGCTGGAAGCTCCATCCATCATGGGTGTTCAGACTGTACTATGGCATCCTAGGGGGCCACACCCTCCCCTCTACCCTCACAGCCCTGGCTTTAAAACGTATTCTGTGGATCATGGCTGTTGTCATTGGCTCTAACTGGCCTCCAAAGGCTCCTGGGCTAGGGTGTCTAGTGTGTCCCTGTTTGATCTCTGTATATATCCTGTGGGTAGCAGGTTGTCACCACTGTCCCAGAGCAGGTTGCTTCTGCCTCAGTGTAGCCGTCTGCCTTCCTCAGGCTATAACCCCCAGTACCGTCTTTGACTTCTCCTAGTCTCCTGGTCTCTCCTGCCTGGCTGTAGCTTTTTCTTTGCCTTCTATAACCACAGAGGCAGGTGGTGGTGACTTGTCCTGGTCACATGGTCTCCAGGGACGGTGGCCTCTTAGCTTTAGGTTCCTCCTCTGTTCTCCCCAGGGCTTTTATGAAGGAGAGACATGATGCGGCACATGTAGCAAGTTCCAGAACACATGGCCAGTGAGATCTGCTCTGTCTGTGCCCCCAAGATTGGACTAGAAACCCCTCCACTGTGTGCTGGACTGAGCCTCTGTGCACCCCACATACACTCTGGCCGCTACCTGTTTTATGGAACCAAACCCAAGGCTGGCTGCTCCAGCTGTGGTGATCCAGCTGTAGGATTCCACATTGGCTGCTGCTGACTGAGTAATGAGAATTTGCAGATGGGACTGAAAACTGCCTGAATTGCTTAAAGTGGTAATATAGCGATAACCCTGGCTGACCGGGTCAGCAGGCTCTGTGTGTGGACATAGCAGCCAGTGCATTGATTCCTCTCTCATTGTAATAGGGAATAAATGAGAAGGCAAAGTCCCCATGACTGTGGCTGCCCTGCAGCGTGTCCCAGCAACCCAGGAGCACTGTGGACTATAGAACAGGCATCAACAAGTCTGTGAGTGGCCAGGGTTGGGTAGGTCCAGCAGACTTCCTGGACAGGGTCCCCTGAAGATGGACAGGATGTGCTGTGTGTTGTGTTGTTTTGGTTTCGGGGTCCTTTGTTTCTGTATTCATAGCTGTTTAAGGAATGCAAGCCATTTTGGCAAGCAAAGAGAAAAGAAATCCAAATAGTAGGTGACCTTTCTGTGCTCCTGACAGCAAAGTCCCCTTCCAAAGACAATTCTTTCTCGCCTCTAACTGCCCCTGTCTTAATGAACTGACCCTGCCATTTGTTGGCCTGGTGGGGCTTTCTCTGAGATAACCATTACCCGTGCGACTCAACAGTGAATTATTTAGTGGTGGTGACCAAGACCTTTGCAACTGGAGTTTCAAAATGCGCCAGATGTATTCCCATGACCTCTGACCTTGTTGGGCAGACATGAAACACCACCAGGAATTTCTATGGAAACAGCACGGTGTCTAGGGGCTGCTCTTCCTCAGGCCCAGCGATGCAGGGGCAGGAAGGAGGGGCCGTGGTCATGATGGTCATGGCCTTTGATGCCTGGGTGGGTGTGAGGTATACTGGTCCTGGCCTGGGCTTTGCGGGGGATTCCTCTGCAGCTCTACGGGGATGGATTATGGGCTGCATCTTGCTGAGTGTCCCCCTACCCCTCGCATCCTGGGGAACAAATGAGCAGGTGCTCTGGGTGGGGCCGGTCCCAGTGAGGAGCAAGAAGGCTGCAAGTTCAGCTGATGAATGATTGTGTGGTTTGAATGTATCCAAAAGGAAGATAAAAGGGCTGATTGGCAGTGTGCAGTACAAAAGTAAATGGGATGGAATTCTGCTTCTCTGGCTCTGTTCACATCTGTGTTGTTCTGAACCTGCTCCACGTGCCTGGTTCAGCTGTGGTCTTGAGACATTGTTCACAGCTGAGGGCCAGGGCTCCTGGGAGACAGGTGTTCGTTCTCTGGATGGGGGTGTATGTGCTCAGTGTGGCATCTCTAGAGGTGGCGGAGGTAGGGGTGTGAGCACTGACTCTCCTGGTCCTCCTGCTCTCCTCTCTCAAAGACTTTTCAGTGTGGCCGCTGGAAGCTTCAAGCTGATCATGAGGGACTGTAAATGTCAGCGGGATCCCAGCTTCAATCAGAGCTGTGGAAAATAAGTAGCCAGACTGGGCTGGATGAGGTGAGCAGGAGGGACAGGGAGAACTGGGGATGCTGGGAGCCAGGCTGTTACAAGTGGGCAGGGGGCGGGGCAGAGGGGGATGGTAGGAAATGTTTGCTTTCTTTTCTCAGTGTTTCTGTGACTCAAGGGAAAAGATACAGTATCTCAATTTTTTGTTTGGAAAGGGAAGAGCAGGAGGATGCAGCTGGCTGGGTTCTTGATTCACGGTCAGGTTGCTTATCTTCTGGGCTGAGATTCTAAAGGAGCCCGACATCAGAGTGGACCCAGCAAGGCTGAGAGAACAGAGTGGGGCTGGCACCCCAGGTGGTGTGTGTGAGTGTATATGTGAGTGAGTGCATGTGTGTGTGCATGTGTGTGTAAGTGCGTGCATGTGTGTGTGCATGTATGTGTGTCCTACACGCTAGGCAAGCACTCGACCAAGTGAGCTTTATCCTCTCTGCCGTTTCTCTTATAGCGAGAGCCCAGTGGCAGGGGTGGGGTGGGGGGGTAGGAAGTTATCATCGGAACAACCTATTTAACAAGATTATGTTCATTTGCATTTATGTATTTAAAATAATTCCATCAAATGAAAAGCTTTTCCTTCTGTCTAAGGAAAAGAAATAAACAGTGGAATGACACACTGTGGTTTAATTAATTATAATAAAATTCAACATACTCATGCTTCACACATTTTATCTATGGGTCTTTCCTGGGTGCGGTGCTCGGGAATCTCTGGCACAGGTGCTACAATCATGGCTCCACAGTGGTGACTTCTCAGTTAATGACCTGGTGAGCCAGGAGACCAGACTCTGCACTGAATGCCCTGATAGGGTGCGACTCCCCGTGTTAGCTGTGGCAAAGGGCCTCAAACTCTGTGAGAGGGCAGTCAAACTCTGTGAGACTGTGATGTCGTCAGGAGCATAAGACTATGGGAGCCATGTTTATGCAGGCATGCTGCAGGGCATGTCACAATGTAGGGTCCCATGTACTGCTTCATAGGCTATAAATTACCCAAAATGTCCCCTCTCAGGGATACTATGTTCATCAGAGATGTGCATTTTGCACACAGAGGAAGGCTACCTTTCTCTGACTCTCACAAGCCCCATCCGACCTGCGAGTGGCCCTGGAGGTGCTGGCCCCAGCTGTTCTCCCAGAACTTGATACTTGAATCCCCTCACAGGGCAGCATGCTTTTGGGGCCCTTGCCTTCCACTGGATAGATGACGGATGTCTTCTGGGCCCTGCAGACTTCCCATGAGGAAAGGACAGTTGGCATAAAGGACAGTTGGCCTATGCCCGGTGGTTCTTGTCACCTTTGTAAATCCCCACTGTGTGACCACTGTTTTCTCCAGGTTTGTTCCATTTAAACATGTTCTGACCTCCCCTCTCCTGCCGCCCAGCCTGTGAGAGAGTGTCCTGTGTGAGAGAGCTATCCCTCCCTCCCTGGCTTTGCCTTTCTGCCACAGCCTACAGAGGTCAAAGCTGCAGACCCACCTCTGCCTGCCTCCTCCATGTCCTCCTGCTGCATGCTGGGTACCTATCACGGTTCTTAAAGCTTGGTCCTAGGCTGACTGGGTTTGTATTTGACTCCTATAGAACAACAAGGCAACAAGACTGTTTTTAAAAGCTGGCTTTGTTAAGATAAGGGAGTTTGATTCTCATACAGAAGTCTGGTAGCTCCCGAGTCAGGGGCCAGCATCCTCTGCCTTTTGCTTCAAGGCTCCTCAGTTTTATCTTCTGTGAGTCACAATGGCTGCTGAAGCTCCAGCCATCTCTCAGGGGTGCCAGGCATGAACAGAAGGAAAAGAAAGAAGGGAGAGGCCTCTCCTCTCCTGGTGGAAGCAGTCTCTTTACAGTTCCCCCCCCCCCCTGGAAACTTTTCCACTCCATATCATTTGCTAGGCACAGTGGGAAGGGGAAGTGCCGTTTTCTCTGGCACGTTGCCAAATGAAACCACAGTTCTCAGAGGAAGGAAAAGGAAGAAGATGGATTTGGAGAGACACCTGACTCTCACTATCCCACAGTGTTCTTTCTCCCTTCGTCTTTCATTGCCTTTGCTGGGGTCCCCCCAGGTCACTGGCCCATGAGTGTGCCCACCACATGGCTTGCTCTCCCCAACCCCCCCCCCGTTCTTCTTTTCATCCTGGTTCCTTTCTCTGACACCTCTCCCGGAAATCCCAGGAGGATCTCATAACGCTGGTGAAAGACGGGACTGGGACATGTGGTTAACTGGACTCTCCTGCTGTGTGTCAACAAGCAAGCCACTAGACCTCTCTGAGCCTCGTTCATTCCATATGTGAGATGGAGCTAACAGTGGTTTGGCTGTGGGGTTGAGAGCACTCAGCTCCGAGCCTGGCAAACCACAAAGGTGTAAGTGTTAGTCACGGCTGTAATTAGTTTGGAGGGGGTCTTGTTGACATGGTTTTTATGGGGATCATCAGCCAGCGATTGGTTTCCTTTGAGATAATTCTAATTCAGTCAACAAATATTTGTTGAGCATCTACCAGGCTCTCCTTGGTTTCTCAATGCACTACTCTGGCGAGAGTGCCTTTGTTTGAGTGAGACCCCTGGCTTATGTCACAGAAATGCACCATGAGGTGGGCAGTCTGTGGCCCAACCTGATCACACAGCCTGTGAGCCTTTCAGGTGTTTGACTGGGGCTGTGCCCCAGAGGCGGACTTAGGAGTTGCACAGCTCTTCGGCCTGAGCAGTGTGTGCTGCTCCTCTGTGGAAAGACTTGGAGAGGAAGGCACGTTCTTCCAGGTAGGACTTCTCTCCTACAGGGCCTGGAGAGACAAGAGCTCAAAGCCGGGTACATCCGCTTTGCGGAACCACAGAGTCAGGGGGCCATGCTCAGGCCTTTAGGGCTGCACAAATCTCAGTACCCAAGCCTTGGGCCTCTGAGAGCTGTTTAGCATTGTCAGGATCGACCCAAGCAGAGACGCTAATGTTCTCCAACATCAGGAGAAAAGTCTTGCATCTCAGGGAAAGCCTTGCATCTCAGATGCCTCTATTTGAGCTTTCTTGTTCCTTCTGTGTGGCCAGGGTGATGCACAGACCTGAAGTAAGAGTAAGAAATCAAAGCAACTGCTCCCAGCTTCTTTCAGGACAGGCTCATTGTCTGTCCTCTTGCAGTAAGTGGCTTAGTAGTCAAATAGTTAAGATTTTCCACCACCCTCCATTTAAAGACCTGCTCTCCTATGATGTGTGGTGGTGTGCTGACATGGTCTGAAGACTCTTCCAGCCTGAAGATTGCAGGCGTGTTAGGCTGTGGGCCTTGGCCTTGGGCTGGAGCTAAGTCTGACTGGATGCAGTCGGCTCTGAACCTTGGCTCTTTCTTTCTGCCCTGCATTCTCCTTCCTGTGAACGAAGGGGAAGGTACTATCAGTTTGCTTTTGCCAAAAAGCCAGGAGCACAAATAGAAAGGATTACACAGCAAAGGCTGGCTCACCCCATTCTGAGGGAGCCGGGGGAGAGAAGCTACAGTCATGCAGAATGGAGAAGCTAAGAGCTCTCACCTGGGAACAGGCAAGAGCCCAGAAACAGCGTTAGGCGAGCATAATGCTGGAAAAAGAACATGCAGAGAAAAACTCATCCAGGAAGTGGTTTCCCACCTGATGCCGCCTTCATTCAGCTCTGTATAACATCAAGGGACTCCGGCACTGTTGGCAGGACAGAAAGAGGACCTGTGAGGGTTGCTGGTTTTGTGAGGGGATATTTTGTCTATTTTGTCTGTCCAGGGGAGGAGGTAGCAGGAAGGACTCACAGGGCATGTCTGAACAGACACCATAGGGTGATTGATGGCTGAGGGAATTTCAAGGTCACAAGAAGTAGGAAAGAATAAATCGGTGTTCATCTTTCTGCAAGGGATGTGTCTGTGCTATGGGGGAGATAATGGTTACATCAAGCCACAGCCAGTTTTGATAGAGCAGGCGGGTGTCCTCGGGGCATATGGGAATGACCTCAAAGGTCATCAAGTTGCTTTCCTCAGTGATTCTTTGGACCTGACAGGAATTCTTTCCTCTCTCAGGGAGTCTCCAACCCGAGAACCCGTCACCGGGGTTGGTCCTGGGGCAGAGCAGTTCTGCAGTCAGAGTCAGCGCCAGGGGTGCTCAGGTGGACAGGGAATGTCCTCGAGGACTGGCTTCTTCATCCAAAACCAGCTTAGATGGCCTGAGTTTGCCATTCAGCCCCTGTTAAAAGGAGAGAGAGAGAGAGAGAGAGAGAGAGAGAGAGAGAGAGAGAGGATGTGCACACCTGCTGAGCACACCTGTTAGCCTCTGTGAGGGCTGCTGGCATAGCTGCCCCTGCAATCAGCTACCCTGCAACAGCTCTGTGCCTCAGTTTCCCCTTCTGTAAACGCACACACTTCCTGGTTAAGAGGGCGTAATTGACCATGACAAAGGGAAGCTACCTGACAGTAGCCAGTTCTGAGTTAGACAGTTCCTGCCTCATAGATGGTAGGCACTCCAGCTCTCCTAGAGCAGACCCTGAGCTCTGAGGCTTAGCCCCTGTACCAGGCTCCAGCAATCTCTTCCCTTGCTCAGTCCCACTTTCTGCTTCCTGAACTCCTCAACCTCTGTTTTCTCTGCTGGAATGTGCTCTCGGGGCCTCGGGGAGGATGCTTCCTCCTTCCTCCTTACACAGATCTGGAACCCTCTCCCAAGTCGCTCTGGTGACAGTAGCCTGCCCTTCCCTGTCTCTGCAGCAGTGCCTTGCTCTGCTCTCTGATTGGCACACATACCCATTTCTGACATGCCGATAGTTTTTGGTTTTCCCCAGCCTGTTACTTGGGTTGCTGCCTTCCCTGGCCTGGCCACGATGAGCATTTGGACTGGATCAGCAGCAGCAAGGACAGGCCGTTGAGCTTGCAGGCTGTGTGAACATGCTTCCACGCAGACTCACCACGCATGCTTAGTGGTCCCTGATTACTTCTTACTCCCATTTTAGAAGAACGGGAGGTACAGAGCCACTCAGCTGGCCAGGGGCAGAGCCAGGATTCAGCCTGAGGCCCGGCGCTCACATAAATCTGTTGGGTTTGTGGTATGCAGGATGATGGGAGCTTTATCCCCAGAGCCTCCCATCGCCACAGAGAATGGACTGTTCCCACCGGCCTCCATCCCCCTCACTGCCCGCAGCCCTCCAGGCTGCCACTCCTCATTCTAGAGCTGTCCCTTCCCAGTGAGCGAGGGCAGGATGACCCTTCCCTGGTGGAGAATTGATGCTGAGAGGAGCGCAAGGCCAATTCTCATTCCCACCTCTGCTTGGGATTCGTCAAGCAAGAGGCAGATCAGCCACAGGCTTCACACTCATCACCAGGGCCTGACACTTCTGGCCATGGGCAAATTATCCCCTTCAGCCCGGCAGGCCCAGAAGAGTCTGGGACACAGCCCTCCCACCCCAGAGTAAGCCAGTAAGCCCAGGGCTTAGCAGCCACACGCTGTGGTTTTCATTTGCACATCTGTGGCTCCTCATCTCCAACTCCAGGCGTGGGGTTGGAGGGGCCTCTGGGGGGGGGGGCTCTCTCAGACACCTCTCATCTAGCTTCATTCTCTCCCAGCTCTCCTTCCTTCTTCAATCTTTTCCATCCAATTTTCTGTCGGTCAGCTTGCCATCACCGTGACAAAATAGCTTAAGAAATTAAAAAGCATTCGTTTGGGTTCTTGGTTTCAGTCGATGGTCACATGACCCCGTGGCTCTGTGCCTGTGGCAGGGGTGGCATCGTGGAGCAGAACTGCTTGTCTCATGCAGGCCAGGAAACAATGAGAGGGAGAGTCAGGATCCCAGTGTGTCTTTCAAGGACACCCTCCACCCACCGGGCAGAGACTCTGCTTCTCAGCGGCATGTCAGCTGGCTGCAAAGCCTTCTTACACAGCCCTAGGGAGCATTCAGATCCTAACTCTAACATTCCCCCCAGCTCTGTCCCTATCTCCCTCTGTCTCTTTGTGTTTCTTTGGCTTCTCACACAGGTCAGCATCTGTACCTGCTATGCATGGATGCATGCTGTTACCCATGGCTGCAGCCATCCCTTTCTGATGTTCCATCCTATAACTGGGGGCTTCTGGCCTGGGGACTCTGGGTTCAGTTTGGGGTTCACTTACTGGTCCTGTGCCAAACTTTACTTTGGCCTCTTGGCTAGCCCATGGTTCAGCATGAGGATAAATATTATACCTGGCCTCGTCTGCTTCTTAATCTAACTGGGTTGTCAATCAAAACTAACCGTCTCTAGAAGGTTAGGGGTTCACACTGATAAGCTTTCCCAGAGATAACCATCATTTTCTCAACTAATGGGGACTGGACACAGGAGCCTTGGTGTCATTTATTCTGCCAGGGCCTCTGAAGTAGTGGTCCTGAGGAGAGGTACGGTGCCAGAGACTCTGAAAAAGTAGTAACTGACAGCCGTGCATCATCCTGGACACGTCTCCATCACAAGTTGATGCTCAGAATCAGCATAACACGGGCGTAAGTGTGGTCGTGCATCTGAAACAGGCTGTCAGCTGAAGCCCTTTACCCCAGGAACCCTTGCCACAGCTTACCTTTTAGTCTTTAAAACCCACAGGGGTTTAAGAAGGAGTGACAGATCGGGGCGGCAAGGAGTCCCTAGACAATACTCATGCCAGAGAGTGACTAATACTCTGTTCTCGGTTGGCACAGCTGCTCAGTTATTCTCATGCCATTTTGATAAGAATATGTCTAAGATGTATTACATAATTACCCGGGTTATGAAATAGAGGGTCTTGAGTAGAATGTGACCTTGTGCTGATGGCTTAGTGTCAACGTTAGTGACGACCTTGGGTTTCACCTCCTGCCTCCAAGTTCATCTGTCACCACTGACGTGTGTGTGTGTGTGTGTGTGTGTGTGTGTGTGTGTTTCTGGAAGCTTCTCTTTTCCCGCCCTCCTGTCTTTGATGATTCTAGTGTGCTGCGCCAGTGTAGGAGACTGGGTTAGCTCCTAGGCTCTGTAGTCAGACAGTCTGGAAGGGTAACCGTACCTCTATTACAGTATCTGGAAAATAGATATGGTGCCAATACTCTTTTTAAAAAATAAACTTTAAAGTCTGGAGTGGTGGAGCATGCCTTTAGTCCCAGCACTTGGGAGGTAGAGCAGAAGGATCTGTGAGTTTGAGGTCCTCCTGATTTACACAGTGAGCTTCAGGATAGCCAGGACTACATAGAGAGACCTGTCTCAAAAACCTAAATAATAAAGTAAATAAACTTAAGGGGCTGGGGGCATAGTTCAGTTGGAAGGGCGCTCACTTAGCATTCGCAATGCTCTGGGTTGATCCACAGCAGTGCATAAACTAGGCTGGCGGTACAAGCCTGTGATCTTAGCAATCAGGAGGGTCAGAAGTTTAAGACCAACCTGAACTACGTATACTATTCCTTAAAAATATTTTAAGCCGGGCTGGAGAGATGGCTCAGCGGTGAAGAGCACTGACTGCTCTTCTGAAAGTCCTGAGTTCAAATCCCAGCAACCACATGGTGGCTCACAACCATCTGTAATGGAATCAGATGCCCTCTTCTGGTGTGTCTGAAGATAGCTACAGTGTACTAACATATAATAAATAAATAAATAAATAAATAAATAAATAAATAAATAAATCTTAAAAAAATATTTTAAGCCATCATCGTAAGACATGTCTGTATTTCTAGTACCCAGGAAATCAAAGCAGGAGATCATGGGTTTGGGGACAGCTTAGGACACAGAGAGACCCTGTCTCTGAACAAAAATGAACCAAAGAAAAAACAAAAATAATTTAAAACATCACTGTTAGGGCTTATCTCAGTATCAGAATTCTTGCTTTATGTGCTTACAGATTGGACTCCCAAACCCAAAAAAGCAAAATAAAATAAAATAAAATAAAATAAATATTAGCCTGCATGAGATCCTAGGAACAACCCCAGTGTGAGGGAATGCGCAGTTTCCCACAGCCTGTCTCCCCACACTCTCTCACTCACTCTCAAATCCCACAGAGCCGTGAGGGGGATGCTGTTTATAAGAAGTTCCAAGAACTAAAGAGGGTGTGTCTATAAAACATATGAACCCTGCGGCACAGTTCCAGACACACAATCGACGCCACAGGAAAAACAGTTCTCACCAGCGGCACTGACAACAATGGGAACAGCCATGACTATGAACAAGGTCCTCTGTGTCTGGAGCATTGCCAGACACCATCTCACCACCTGCTTCCACTGGCTGCATCTGGATGGACAAGAGGGACGATCTAGCCTCAATGGAGGAGGCCCAGATCAGAGTTGCACCCCCACCCTAGAATAAACTTAATGATATGGACTGTGATCTGAATATGTCTGCCCTGAGAATCAGGGTCACCATGCACTTTCCGAGTGCATGTTACGAGACACCTAGTGCGTGTTACGAGCTGGAATCTCTATGAGTTTGGGGAAAAGAAAAGGTGCTGATTAAACTGTATCTGGACTGGATAAGGAAGGTTGAGAGTGGTTGAGATCCGAGGTGTGTAAGCAGAGGGGGCCCAGGTTCAGGACCAGGGACAGCTCCCTGCCTAGCCCTTTGGCGCTCTCCTGGTTACTCCGGGTTTTGGAGGGCAGATATCCCCTGTAGCAGGCCGGTTGTGTGCAAGCTAGAGATGGCTAGGTGTTTTCCTTCTCCAAGGGTTCCCTTCTGTGTCGTGCACAACTGCAGATCCCACTTTCTGCCTGCAATGCTCCTGACGTCAGGGTTCTGTTAGGGACTGGGAATAGGAGCGGGGAACAGTGGGACATGGCCTTTACTGATAATTCTGAGGGTAAGCAGGACAAGAGAAAAAGGATGCTCACTGGCCTTCCTTCCACGACATCTGTCCTGGCATTGGCTGCCCCGCTACACTGGCCAGAGTCCCAACTTCTTGCCAAAGAAACGCAGACCTGTCAGCTGCTGTAGCTTGGCCACCTGCCTGGTGCAGGGCCTCCTCCCTCAGCACAGCATAGGTTTTCCTTCCTGGGCCCTGTTGCTCCTTTACTTGGCTTTCTTTCCTCAAAAACTGTATTAACCCCTGCTTCCCCGCCTCGGTGCTGTCCAACTCTGCTCTCTCTGTCCAAATGGGCTAAGTTAAGGAAGAGGCCACAGGGAGGGTGTGCAGGCAGGGGCAGCGTGCGTCTTCCTCCGTGCTCTAACCCCCACATTGGCTCAGCTCATCTAAGCACTGAGCAGTGTGTGAGGTGGGTGGGTCGACCATCTGCAGAATGGTTTCTGTGCCCTGGTGCCAGGCTGGGAGTGTGCGCATAATTACCCTGTAAAAGCATCGCTGTGTCAGAAACAGAACAATCTACCAAATGTCATTTTGCTAAAAGCCAATTTGCCGAAGGCAATTCATGGATTGGCCGATTTGTCCAAAGATCGATTCGTCAAACTGACTGATTTCTTTAACTCTCTGGGAGTCTCTTGGCTTGCGTTTCTCACAGGATTGAAGACCAGCTTTGTTGCTCTCTGCCCCAGCTCTTGGTGTTTGGACTGAGGCGAACCTGTCTCCAGCTTACCTCTGTAGCTGTTGGGAGCCAGGGCAAGCCACCAGGAGTCCCTAGGCCACATGACAAAGGGAACGGCTCTTGTTGTTTAACAATGTTAAACAAAACAATGAAACAAAACACCAAAAAACAAACAACAACAACCAATTAGTGTTAAAGACAACAAAGAAAGATGCTGGGCCCTTGACTGGCTTATCTGTGACTTGGCCTTGGAGAGGTGACCTGTATGCTCAGCCTCCTCTGAGGATACAGGTGAGAGAGAGCCTTGCTCCTCCTCATTACAGCCTTCTCTTTGTGGAGACTGCATGGTAGGGGTGGGGTGGGGTGGGGCGACAGACGGATGAATAGAAGGACAGACTCTAGCTTAGCTTCAGAATCAGCCAATGCTCAGCCCCACTCAGGGGCACCACTACAACAACCCCAGGGCCCATGCAGAGCAGGAGTCTCCAACCCTTTTGGAGACAGGGTCTTACTATGTAGCCTTGCCCTGGATCTGGCTATATAGTCCAGGCTAACCTCAAACTTACAGAGCTGTACCTGCCTCTGCTTCCCAAGTGCTGGAGTCAAAGGTGTATGCCTCCATGCCTGACCTGTGTTCTCTTATTTGATAGTTTACCTTGTCTTCATTTTTAAAGCCTTTCCTCTGATTTCCTCTTACTTTATAACACAACCCAGGGGCCATCTTCATTCTTTCCTGAAACACGGTAAGAAAGGCAACCAGACTTTTGTCAGAGGGTCCCATCCTCAGTCCCAGCCTCCCTTCCCTTGGCCTGATTTTGTGAAGTTTGTGTGCTCCAGTGCCATATTCCCGTCCTCCTGTGTGACTGGGAGATCACATCTCTGGAGCCCAGTACAGGAACTGTGGCACCCAACTATGGAGTTTGATAGCAGAAACCCTGGGAAGTGCACCCCCAGAGTCCAGTGCTGCTGACCACGGCACCCACTTCCCAGTTCCACCTTTCCCTATCCGGCACCTTATCAACCACCTTCAACATCTGGAACAGTGTTCTCACCACATGCTTGGGACCCAAGCTTGCCTCTTTCTGACTGTCCACAGAATTATAAGATGGAACGGTTTTGTGTCCTGGGTATCCTTCATTTGAGTGGGACTCCAACCTCAGAGCCACCTTGCCTTGGCTGAGCTAGTTAGCTTATGAGAGAAGGCTGCTTTGTGGGGGGAATCTCTTTTGGGGTGTTTCTTTTGTGGAAGTCGATGCTCACAGCTGCACAGCAAACAACCCAGTGTCAAGTCAGTATCACAGGATGGCTTACGATATAACAAGCCAGGCCACTTAGTCTTCTGTTTGGTGAGGTTTTTGCAGAATGAATGGTTGGGTGGGGTGGGTGCATGTGCTTGAAAGCTGCACAGGAGAGCTTGTGGCCTCGGGTGGGCAGGCAGGGAGGTTTCTGCTGATGGCAGTGTCTGGTCCCCTTGGGCCCTCAGAAAACAGTAGGGGACAAGAAAAAAGACTCAAAGCAGCCACTCTATGGTGGTGATGTCCAGACTGCCCCAGGAGCTTGGTGTTTGGAATCCACATGACTACATGCACTGTTCTATAGGCTGGGGCTCCCTCCCACTGTAAGAACAAGTTCCTTGGCAAGTAGTGAGTGTGTAGCCTGCACCTCCAGACACTCAAAGGTGGGCTTGTGCTAAACGGAGCTGGGCTGTGTCTCCCCTGCTCCCAACCCCAGCTGCATTGCAGAAAAGGCCTGCAGAGTAAGTGAAGTAGGTGGTTACCCCCACCTCTGCGGATCCCCCATATTCCTGCATGCAGCCTGTGCCTCAGGAGAGAAGTCAGGAGCTGTTTTTCTTTCTCCCTCACTAAAGCAGAGGTGTTGGAACCCCGCTGCTTTGAAGTGATGTCTGGGCACAGTAGCTGCAGTCTGCTTCAGCACTAGGTGGGAACATCAAAGCATTTGTACTTCTTCTCTGCCAGATGTAACCCTCTAACTTTAATATGCTCTAGTTTGCTGTAGATCTTGCTAAAGGCGAAAATCTACCTGTCCAGTAACATAAAGGTACTGGCGCAGGTACCAGGGGTGGCCTACGTAGCCTTTGCTCTGGGTTCCTGGTAGTTGATCCCCTCCATCTAACAGTGTGAGATGATGTCATATGCAGGACAGTAGCCACCTGTGGCAGGCTGAGTGAGCGGCACGCACCCATAGACACGGGGAGGGAACTTCCTGTGGGTCTTGACTGGAGACCAGCCCAAACTAGTAGGATTCCCAAACCCCAGGTTCCATGTTCTCACAGAGCCCCAAAGACAATGACCTAATGGCAGTGTTGGCTGAGGGCTCCCATGCCTCTGCCTCGACCATAACCGCCACATGTGCTTTCTGAAGAAGAGGCTAATCAACCCCCTACACACTCCGGGGATCAAATAGTTGCACAAGGAGCTCAGTGCGTGCAGGGCTGGCTTGCTGTACTCTGGGCCCAGGTCTACAGTCTGATGACCAGAAAGCCACGGATAAAGTGAGCTGGAACAGCTGTACTGTGCTGAAGCCCCCTGCGGCTTGAAGAGCTACAAAATAAAGAGCTTTGCAGTGAGTGGGCAGCAGATCCATGTCAGAGCCCAGAGCTCAGTGTGGCCTTGGCTGGTGCCCAGCGCCTTGCCCCACTAATCCCTCAGAGGCAGTGTGCCTGCTGAGACCAGTTAAAGGTTGGAGCTAATGGGGATTCACAGTAAGAACATGGGGTCCCGACCTCCTGCTCCCCTGCTTGTCAGAGTGTGGGATATGGCTGTAACAGGCACTTGGGAACAGTGCCTAAGTCAGGGGTAGACAGAAGGGCTCCTATACCCAATGGGGGATGACTGGGGGTGGAAAGCTACCTCCTCAGAGTCCTAGGAACTTAGGGGTGGGAGACAGGATAGCCTGGGGAGTCTCTACCTATAGAACCCATACCATATTTCTTACAACAGATTTCCTTCTCTGGGGGTCCCCAGGATAGACTCTTACCTTCCTCAGTGGCTGCCCAGATCCCTTGCAAGACGCACAGTGTTCTATCTAGATATGGGAAAGGAAGAACAGAGTCAAGATGACACCATCCACAAGCTTCTTGTTCTGTGCTGCTTTGAATTTTAGGAGGCATCTGCGTGACAGATCAGAGCAGAGACTGCGGGCTCCAGGAGTGCGGAGACTCCTACCTGCTCCATGTCTGTGTCCCCGGAGCTGCATCCTGGCCAGGACGTGGTGGGGGAGGGGGTGTCACTGAGTATCCTCATTGGTTCCGCTCAGTTCGGGTTACAGAGCCTTTGCAGTGAGTGCACCAACCCCAGGATACTCTGGGAGCAAGAGCTATGTCTGCTGTTGGTGGATTAGGGAGAGATGGGTGGTAATTAAATATTCATATGCCAACCCAATATGCTTGTATTTGCTATTTTGAATTGGTGCTGAAAAGGAAGCTCGTGTGTGTGTGTGTGTGTGTGTGTGTGTGTGTGTGTGTATTTGTGTGTGCCTGCCCCTGCTCATGCATACACTGGAATGTATAGGTGAAGGAACAGTTGGGAACTAGGGGAAAGGTCTGTGGACAGAGATAAAAAGGCTGAAGGATTTTAAGTTCACGATGCCCAGTGCCCCATAATGCATGTGGTCCAGCCAGCTCTTGCTGAATGCCTCACCAGGGACATACACTGTGGGTGTTTTCCGCTATACCTTGGCTCTCCAGCATTTGCTGCTCCTCCGACCCCTTTATCAGAAACCTCTTCCTTTGGTCAGGCTCTGTTCTCCTCCCAGCCAGTGATGAGAGTCCGGTTCATGTGTTCTCTTCTCTCTCTGGGTGCACATGTGGTCTCTTCTGGTTGGAATCTCCAGACCATCCACTGCTCTCCCAGGGGTCCTCTTATCCTTCAGATGTATGTCTGGTTGTTCTCGTTTTTTTTTGAGGGACCTGTGACAATACCACAGAGGAGGGTTGGATGCCCTGAGTTTGTGAAGGACGGAAGGGTGAGGGCTGGGAAAGGCCCAGGCTGTGCTGAGAGGATTTCCAACAGGCTATGTGCAAACAGAGATGAGTAACTTTAGCTGGGGAGGGTGGGGGGAGGGTCGACGTGAGGGGTGACAAAAGACCACAGAAGTGTCACAGGGCAAGTCAAATGTAGCAAAAAGTGAGACCACAGCAGCTGTATAGCAAATACAGGGAAGGCTTCTGGCGCACCCTAGTGGCCACCCTGGGAACAACTGTGATGCCCTATGGGGAAAGGAGGGACAAAAGCCGGGCTTCCCGAATACAGACAAATGGAAATGAGATTTAAAGGTTAAACTCACAGGATCTCACCAGGCCCTTCATGACAGACAACGTCCATCCCACAAAGCCCCCTTGGGTTCTTTGGGCCCATGGCTGGTGCGCAGCAGAAGCAGTTGAACCCTGAAATTTTCCCACTGTTTCCTTTGATATCAGCAATCTTCATCTATTTTTTGAGACTGGCCAACGCTTGCCGTTCCTGCTGGCCTTCATACTGCCTCTTCTGGGTTTGTAAACTGTTCCAGTTGGTCATTTAAACAGGAGAGAGGCTTCCTGCTGTGGTCTGACTGGCCAGGGCCAGTCTGGGCTTCCTAAGAGGGGCTACCTCCCCATCTCTCCCAAAGCTCTCAGGGTTCCTTCTGCTCTATCTGCTATGTACTCTGGGAGCTTCAGTCGGAGGCCATCAACCTGTCTGGCCAGTCTTAGCAGGCTCTGCCTTGACCCACTTGTTCCAGGCTGTGCCAAGCCTCCCAGCTACCCCTTGTCCTCCTTTCTCCATGAGTACCTGGTATGAGTGCTTGCAGAATTGATTTCCTGAGACACACTTTGACCCAGTGCTGTGATAAGAAGCATTTAAAACCCATTTATTCTAAGGATCCGGTGTTACGGCTGAGGCCGTGCTGCCGGGTGATTTTTTTTTTTTTTTTTGTAAAGACTCCCGGGAGAATTCTCGTCTCAGCTGAGTGCCCACACAGCTGGACTCCTGACACTCGGATCCATTTAGACTACACATAGATCATGTGTGCTGCTCATCCTCTTCCTTGGCTCTCAGGAAGCACAGCCCTGCTCTGCCCTGGCTGGTATGCCAGTGAATCACAGGGCACGTCCAGAGCGCCTGCCCTTGCACTTCCTTCTCCGCTGAGCCCTCCCACCTGCTCTCCCGCTGATCTGGAAATCCCACCAAGCTACTGTAAAGTCTGCATGGAGCAGGCCTGGGTGGAATTGATTGGCTAATCAATACACATAACAAACCTTTCTTGCCCGGCTGAGGAGAGGATTAAGTGGATAGTGGGGACCGGCCTGGGACTCTCTCTCAGGCTCTGCCTGGGGGTGAGCTGCCTGCTGTGTTGTGCTGATGGGCTGCCTGGAGTTGCTACCTCCCTGTACACCCCACATTCTCTAGGGCACACCTCCTTGTGCACCCCACATTCTCTAGTGCACCACTCCCTGTGCACCCCACATTCTCTAGGACACACCTCCCTGTGCACCCCACATTCTCTAGGACACACCTCCTTGTGCACCCCACATTCTCTAGGACACACTTCCTTGTGCACCCCACATTCTCTAGGGCACACCTCCCTGTGCACCCCACATTCTCTAGGGCACACCTCTCTGTGCACCCCACATTCTCTAGGACACACCTCCCTGTGCACCCCAATTCTCTAGGACACACCTCCTTGTGCACCCCACATTCTCTAGGGCACACCTCCCTGTGCACCCCACATTCTCTAGGGCACACCTCCCTGTGCACCCCACATTCTCTAGGGCACACCTCCCTGTGCACCCCACATTCTCTAGGACACACCTCCCTACCTTTAACTTTTCTGAACCTCCCTGCTCCCTGTGGTCAGAGGCGGCTAGTGGCTTGACTGTACTTCTTCCCACCTCCCAATGCCTCTGTTAACCTTGGTCCCACACTTCAGGGATCACAAGGGCCTTGATCCAAGAGCCAAGCCCCTCACGGAACATGTGTCTGAATCCATTCACTCTACTGTAATGAAACACCGCAGGCTGGATGACGCATTAACAACAGATATTTATTTCTCATGGTTCTCAGTGTCAAGATTCAGAATTTGGTGTGGGAGGAGGGCCTGCACTCAGACTCCCAGGGACCAGACACCACTGTGTCCTCTAACAGCTCTGGGGCTGACAACCGTGCAAGGCATCTTTGCTTTTACAATTTTTCCATTGCATTAATTTACTTACTCTGTGTGAGTGTCTGTGTGTGTATGTATCTTTGTGTGTGTATGTTTGTGGGAGATCTGTTGTGTGTATCTTTGTGTGTGTCTGTGTGTGTATCTGTGGGTGTATCTGTGTGTGTGTATCTGTGTGTCTCTCTGTGTGTGTCTGTATCTGTGGGTATATCTGTGTGTGTCTCTGTGTATGTGTGTGTGGGGGGGCCTCTGTGTGTATGTGTGTATGTATGTGTGCCTCTGTGTGTGTCTGTGTGTCTGTGTGTCTATGTGTGGAGGGGTGGGTAGTGTGTCTGTGTGTGTGTGTGTGTATGTGGACCTCTGTGTGTGTGTGTGTGTGCCTGTGTCTATGTGTCTGTGTTTTTGTGTATGTGTGTCTATGTGTGTTGGAGGAGAGGTTCCTGTGCCATGGCACACAACATAGAGGTCGGAAGACAACCTGCAGGAGTCAGCTCCCTCCATCCACCATGGAAATCCCTTCCATGGGGTTCTTAGCCTTCACACCAGCTCTCTAGGGCTTTTTTCCATTACATGGCCCCATCTCTCACACTGTCATTTCTGTGACTAGGCTCCAACACAGGGATGGATGGGGTTATTGTTCAGGCCACAGCATGTGTCTCTGAGCCCTCACATGTGGGGGATCCCACTGGTGGGATGCTTAGAGAGCATTTGGTTGAGCCTATGCGTTTCACACATGAGAACAGGGGAGAAGGGTAGCCAAGGGTCTATCACTATGTAGGATCAGAAACACCTCGTGCTGGCAGGTCCTGTCTCTCCTTTCCGAAGGCTCTCACTGCCTGCTGGCATTCCCTTGAGCATCCTCCAATTGCCCACTGATGACTGCACCATCAATTGCCTCAAAATCAAACAAACAAGACAAAAAGGAGAGTTGATCTGGGTTCTGAAGAAGTTGGGGGTCTAACCTGGGTTTCTCCTACAGTTGCTAGGGTCAGCAGGGAGCTAGCTGGGCCCAAAGAGTCTGCAGAAAGTGGACATAGAGCCTTGGCTTGTGGTGTGGTCCCCAAGGGGCCCAGGCTTTCTTTTGCTCTGCCGTCTGCAATCCCCCAGAGTAGACTTGGAATTAGAGCCAGCCTAGTTCCGGACCCGGCGAGCCACTTGGTTCTGTCTCCTCGGTTCTCCAGCATTCACAGCTTGCTTACAGCAAAACAGAGGGGAAGCCAGAGCCTCGGAGGACCATGGAGAGCTCCCTCCTGTGCATCATTGGGGTTCGGCCAACCATGGGGGCCTGCCAATGCTGATCACAGCTACTGGGAGCTTCTCTCTAACTATCCTCTGCCCAGAGGGGAGGGGACTGGGGACAGCGTCCCAGTGTCTGTCAGGACAGAAAACTCCTAACTATCATTTACTCATTCAGCCACAGTTGACAAAGCAACAAGATCCCATCCAGACTCTGGAGTGGGGTTACCGATGAAGCCAGCGACCTCTCTTTTTATTACCATGACTCCCTCTCTTTCTCTGTTTGTCCCCCAGGGACCTGAGTGAGAATTCTCTCCAGGCTGTGCCCAGGAAGGCTTTCCGGGGAGCCACAGACCTCAAAAATCTGTGAGTAGAGGCTTGGGGTGGTCACCCTGGCACACCCCTATCTGTACCATGTGTTCTGAGCCACCTTAGAGAGAATAGCAGGACCATGCCTTGATGGTGACTCTGTGTGACAGCCCGTATGTGCTGAGGGTACTCTCTGGGGACTGGGGACATGGAGCATACTCATTCCCACATTCCCAGCCCCTAGCTCCCCAGTGTCCTCTGGCTTTTGGGGTTAGCAGCTGGTTTTAGTCTCCTCTGGTTATACTGCACAAGCTGCCGCAAGCCGGTTAACATCGCTGAGCCTTCCTATATTGTTTGAGAAAACAATGTGCCCCCCACAAGCTTATTCTGAGGTTGCAATGAGATGAGGAAATGCGTACACTGTGCTGGGTACTGTTTAAATGCGATAGCTTATTAGTATTTAAATTTATTCCGGTCCAGGCTTACCACCTCCTGAGGTCTGGCTACAAACAGAAATGGCAAATGCCTGGCATGCTTGTCACACACACCCCTCCCATGCCTGTGGCAGACATCGGTAATCGATCAGCACATTCTTTCCCACTGAACTCAGATCACAGCATGCATTCGCCCTGACGGCAGCTCTCCAGGTAGCTGGGGCTAGCCGATCTCACTTGGCATTCAGCAGGACTCAGTCTGCCAGCCCCTGCTGCCACTCCTCCTGGGTGACTCTCATTTGTCAGCTGCCAGCTCACTCTAGGTGGTCTCCAAAATGTGAGGGAGGGATGCCCGCTTCCCAAGGGAGATACGGGGCTGGGTAGAGGAATGTAATGGGACTTTTATTTCGATTTATTGTTTGAACTGAAAATAAGAGGAAATCGTCTTTTATTGATAGTTCCTTTGGACTGACACATGCAAAATAAATGGTTGACATTATTACTCTCCTCTTTGAAAATAATGGAGTGCTCTGTCAAAATGTTCAGCCCCTGCTCTGGGCAACGCTTCCCCTCCTACAGCTCCCCTCTGCTTTACAGACAGCTGGACAAGAATCGCATCAGCTGCATCGAGGAAGGCGCCTTCCGTGCCCTTCGGGGACTGGAGGTCCTGTGAGTAAAACCCAGGGCGGCCATGGGTGGGGAGCTGACACAGCTCAAGGTCAGGGTCACCGCTCAGCTGCTCGAAGTCCTCCTAAACATGAAGTTTGGGTGGTTTCCCACCGTGGAGGCTAAGAAGTGGTTCTTCTGGGTGTGTGTAAGCTGGCCTTCCTCCTATGGCTCTTCTGAGTTCCAGCAGCCTGTCCTCCCAGACTTAGAACCCCGGGGAAGGGGTGGCAAGAGTGCAGTCACCTGCTCAGCTCTGGGTTGTCCCTCCACCTCCATACCCAGAGCAGAGCTGGCCCCCTTCTAGGTAAAATGTCACAACTGGTATGAGAGACTGTATATGAGCAGACACGTCTCCTGTAAATCCCTGTTGGGCAGGTGTTAAATGTCCATCTGTCCCTTTCAGGACCCTGAACAACAACAACATCACCACCATCCCTGTGTCCAGTTTCAACCACATGCCCAAGCTTCGGACCTTGTGAGTCACCTGGGCAGTGGGAGGAGGGTGTGGGTGTGGGTGGGGCTGCCCTCCACAGCCCAGGGGGCGGCCAGGGTAGGCAGGGATTTGAACTTGAGAGTCACCCAAAGTCCCTTGTGCTTGGTTTTTCTTGGACAACAAACGACTTGGTTTTGTCCTTGGAGTTGAGGTGAATGATCTGGGCAAAGTGTGAACTCTATGATGCCAGGGACGCCAGGCCATAGAGCAGACTGGAGAGCCGGGAGCCGGGAAGGGGCGGTCCTGAGTTAGGACGGAGTCAAACCCCCGAGGAAGCTCCTGCTTGGGAGGTGGCTGATGAATCCATGGGGTGGGGGGTGGGGGGCTCTGTTCCTGTGAGCTGCTGTTCTCCTGTAGCCGGCTGCACTCCAACCACCTGTTCTGTGACTGTCACTTGGCCTGGCTCTCTCAGTGGCTGAGACAGAGGCCCACCATTGGACTCTTCACCCAGTGCTCCGGGCCCGCCAGCCTTCGGGGCCTCAATGTGGCAGAGGTGCAAAAGGGCGAGTTCAGCTGCTCAGGTGGGTGCCTGTGTCCTTCACTCCCCACAGGGGCCGAATTCTGGCGTTCCCACGCTGGAAGCCAAGGGAAGCAATCCACTAACGTGGCTGTGGGGAAGCAGAGGGTGAGGTGGAGCACTGTTCAGCCATTAGTAGTGAGAGTTTATAAGTGAAGGAGACCCTCCCAGTGATGCCAGGAAAGTGAATTTCAGGGATCTTAGGTGTTGCATCTCAGAGTAGCAACGACATTCCGGAAGGGGCTAGAGGATCCTTCTCGGGGCTAGAAGTGCATCTGGGTAGTATATCAATAAGCTGAGCATTTTTAAAGGGTAAGCTCCGTGTAACTTACTATATACCTGTGTTTGAAAGCATGAGTTCTGACATCACACAGTAGACATGGCTCCGGTTTTGACACTTAGTCATTGAGCCATGTCAATTTCTACCAGGGAGTGGGTGTCACAGGCACAGGCGATGCTAGAATGCTCCTCCAAGGCCGGTGCAGGGGGCTTCGTGTGAGACAGACTCGGGGTGTGGAGCACAGAGCTCAAGAAACAGCTCCCGTGGATAAGAGGATCTGGATCCGGAGGGCTGGGTGATTTGGAGCTCCAGAACTCTAGAATAGAATTTTCTAGCTGATCTTGAATCAGTTTTGAGAGCCGACAGCTCTGTCTATGTAGTCGCAGGGACCCTAGACACTCAGTGTGTTCTCTTGTTCTTGAACCCCTGGGGAGCTCCTGTGAGTGAGCCTCCTCCACAGACTGCCCCTGTGCTCTCTCAGCAGCCCATCTAGAGGGGGGTCAGAGAGCAGCAATGTGAGGCTCTCTGACATCACACCTCCTGTCTCTGCAGGCCAGGGGGAGGCTGCGGGAGCACCTGCCTGCACCCTCTCTTCCGGTTCCTGCCCAGCCATGTGTAGCTGTAGCAGCGGCATCGTGGACTGCCGTGGCAAGGGTCTCACTGCCATCCCTGCTAACCTTCCGGAGACCATGACGGAGATGTGAGTGCAGGGCTAAGCAGGCTCTGAGACACAGCTTCGGCTATTCTGTCCACCAATGAAGAGTCGGGGGGGGGGGTACCACCCCAGCTTCCCCAGGCTTCCCGAGTTCCCTGTACAAGGCTGGGGAGCTCCCAAGCACTGAGGAGAAGATATCCCTTCAAGATCCACACCCAACCCAGTCGGATGGGTTTCTTACTGTAGTACCACCATGGGGTCCCTTCAGCCCCACAGAAAGCTGGGATTTGGGGGCTCAAATCACAGTGTGTGTCCATCTCTTTAATAAACATTGGCCCCACAGGGAAGGGGTTTCAGGGGCCAGTAGTTGGTTGCTAAGGGTGACCCTCAGTCTCCTCACAATCTTCCTCTCCCTGCAGCCGCCTGGAGTTGAACGGTATCAAATCCATCCCACCCGGAGCCTTCTCTCCCTACAGAAAGCTGCGCAGGATGTGAGTGCCGGCCTTTCCTGGCAGGCTCCAGCTATCAGGAGGAAGAGTCTGGGCCACACCTGTCTCACAGTCTAGGCGCAGGCCTTGACTCAGACCCGGCCTGGCCTTCCTGCATCTGGGGCTGTTGTCTGGGATATGGGGTGGCAGAGTGGCTGTGAGGCCCTGGGAACCAAGTTCAAGCCTGGCTCATATCTGAAGCTGCTTGTCACTTTATCATGACAATGGAAGGCCAGTAAAAAGGCCTTAGGGACCTGGGCAGAATATCCCTTCCTGAGCAGGAGGGATGGAGAAAAAGTAGCCTGTGGGTGTTTGCCTGAGTGGGCAGCTGGCCTTTTTATTTTTTAAGAACCCCCCTCCCCCATGTGGTTAGGAGATAGCAAGACCAGGTCTGCAGGCTTGGGGCAGCCGCCCTTCTCTCTGCTCCCCTTACAGAGACCTGAGCAACAACCAGATAGCGGAGATCGCACCCGACGCCTTCCAAGGCCTGCGCTCTTTGAATTCCCTGTGAGTAGAACACCCAGGTCTGGTGGGCTTCGTAGCAGGCAGGCCAAGCTCCCGATGGTTCAGAGCCCTGCGATGCTCTCAGGCACTGGGCAGCACAGACACATGACTGCATGGCCTAGCTGCCCGGCAAGCAGAATGGACTGGACATCTCACTGTTAGGGAAGACAGGAGGCTGTCAGCTCCCTTCTTCTATGCATGCCTTCTTGTGGAGGAGAGTCCAAGACGATAGGTACCACCGGCTGTGAACAGTGCACATGAAATTGTGCAGTGTGAAACCCCCACAGCTGTGCGTGACAGCCTGAACATGCACTTGCACAGCGGAGATGATCAGACCTTGGGTGGCCTGTAGGGGTTTTGTTTTTGTTTTTGTTTTCTCCTGTGGGATATGAATACAGTGACTTTACATTGGATCATGTCAGTTTAGAAGAGACCAAAGGTCCACTGCAACACATCCCTGTCACTCCTGGGGTCAAGGCCAGCTTCATACTCTCTAGGAAACTGCGTGCTGGGATCAAACACATGAGTCTCATGTTGTCTGTTTAGCCCTGGCCTCTCTTTCTGCCCAGTTTCCCCCTCTTCTCCATCTCTACCCTGCAGCTTCCAGCACAGCTCAGGGACAGGCATCTGACCATGCCTTGAGTCTGGCTGTCTTCCTCTAGGCTGCTGTCTAGTTCCTCCCCCATTCAAGTCACCTTGTGTGGTCCCACGTGGTCCTTACCTCAGGACCTTTACTCCTGCTATGCGCGCCTCTGGGAGGCTCTCTAAGCCTTATCTGAGGAGACGACGTGCAGGCTTTTCACTCTGATAGATTACACTAGGAGTGAAGTGCATGCTCCTCCCTGCGTGTGATTTCTTTATACTGCGCGTGATTTCTTTATACTGTGCTCCCTGCCCCCCCCCCCCCGCCCCTTCATTATACACAGGACTCATTCATGCTCAGTGCGGGAAACTTTGCAAATATCAAAGTGTAAAAATACACCACTTGCAATCCCACCACCTATCACACGTGCTGTCTGCCGTTCTATTTTTTCCCCCCACGTCTCTCTGAAAATATGTTCATCCTTCCTGCCCAGAGACTGTTTCTCCTTTGGATCTGAAACTGAATTACTTTCTCGTGGGGTCCTTCGGAAGGGCACCTCTGCAGACTTCATGGGGTTCACTAGGGTTGGAAAGGGCAGAGGAGGTGAACACAGGAACAAAATTACACCCCCAGCTGCAGAAATCTAGCCTATGGGGAGGGGTACGTTCCTGCCTCCTGGAAATGGGCTGCCTGAAGATTCATTACTGCCATCTGCTGGCAAGATAATATAGTAACCGCGTTGGTGGAGAGGCTGCCTGTGGGTCTGCAGAGCCCTGTTGGGGTTTGACAAAGCTGCCTCCTCTGACCTGCCCTTCTGCTGTCTTTTCTCCAGAGTCCTCTACGGCAACAAGATTACAGACCTGCCCCGAGGTGTATTTGGAGGCCTGTACACACTCCAGCTGCTGTAAGGAACGATTTAGGGTTTCCTTAGGCCCACATCCCTCTGGCTTCCCAGAGACACGCCCACCCCCACCCCCATCTCTCTGTTCTCTACCATAGGTTTCAGATGCTGTCTGATGATATTCTTAGCTTGGGGTCTGTTAATATAGCTCAAAATTGTGACCTTATAGTACTTAGGGTGTCAGATCAGATACTGAGGTGGGAACAGTCCAAGAGAATTTGTCTCTAGATTGTCCATATTCTAACTCTCCTCAGTCATGAAGTCCTGGTCAGGCCACCAGCCTTGTAGAATCTTTAACACGGGGTGTGACTTTTTCTGGGAACTTCAGTTCACAACACACTTGGGGTACAAGTCTCACCTGAAACAGGAACATGAAGGCAGTCTGCCCCAGGAAGGCTATGCAGCCATATGTGGAGATGGAGGCAGGCTCAAAGCTCTTTGCTGGACATCAGGACCCAGAGGCTCATGGGATGTGACCTGTGTTCTTTGGGGACAGGGCTGTCTCTTAGAGGGGTCCTCGGGTCAGCTCTGCCTCCTGGAGTCAAGAGAATTCAGGCCAAGAATCTAAACCTAGACAACACTATATCAAAACACCCCTGTGCATGCATGGGGACCCTGTAGGATCCTGGACAGGAGGAACCTCTCTGTCCCAATGCTATACTGCAGTCAACTTGGAGACTCACCATGTGGACAAAGGTAGAGAAGGCACTGTGTCGTGCCCTAAGGGCCCCAGTGCTCAGGACCAGGATGGTGCAGGGCATGTGAAGGGTCAGGCCCTGCCCCTCTCTCACCTCCCAGCCTGGCTCTGCCTACAGGCTTCTAAATGCCAACAAGATCAACTGCATCCGGCCTGATGCCTTCCAGGACCTGCAGAACCTCTCTCTGCTCTCCCTGTATGACAACAAGATCCAGAGTCTCGCCAAGGGTACCTTCACCTCCCTACGGGCCATCCAGACACTGTGAGCTTCCCCTTTTCCTATTTCTTTCTCTCCCCCCCCCGCCCCCAGCAGGTGAGCCTAGTGTGGGTACAACATTGGGGTCCAAGTAGCAGCCTCTCCTGGGCTCCTGTGTACAGTGAGGTGTCCTCCCACTAAGGAAAGATGTCTACAGACTCTTCAATGATCCTGGGTCACGGATCAATGAAGACTCTCGTTGGTTGGATGACCCTAGGATAAGTTAATTCACTCCTCTGGGCCTTCCTTTTATCTCTCTATAAAACAAGGGCATCTTCATACAGTTGTTATAAGATTTACAGGTGTTTACAACATAAGCACACAGAGATGTTGGCTAAACGCCAGCTTGAGTTTACTAATGGCAATGTTAACAGCGTCTCTGGATTCTAAGCCGTGTTTCCACATTAACAGCTCTGTGTTCTCAGGGATGGCATATCATTTAATCAGCAACACGTTCTTTTCTTGGAAGTTCATTAAGTAATAGTACATCTGGGGCTTGGTAGGGCTGAGTCTGATGGGAAACAGAGAAAGCAGGAAGCACTGAATCTAGTCTCTATCACTGTGGAGAGCTGTGCTCCCTAGCTGTGGGATGTAGTGCTCCCTTAATGTGGAGAGTTGTGCTCTCTCTCTCTCTCTCTCTATATATATATATATATATATATGGAGACCTGTACTCCCTCGCCGTGGAAAGCTGTGCTCCCTCGCTGTGGAAAGCTGTGCTCCCTAGCTGTGGGGAGTTGTATTCCTCTGCTGTGTAATGCTGTACTCCCTTGCTATGGAATGTCGTGCTCCCTCACTATGGAGAGCTGTGCTCCCTTGCCGTGGAGACTTACAATCATAGCAGAAGCAGTTAAGTCCCAAGTGGCTCATTACTAGCTTTAACTCTAGCCCGGTCTGGCTTTTCTCCACCCACCCTTTTCACACCACCCAAATTGGTTGGTTGGAAGCAAATGGCAGCCATTGTCTGTCCTCTGTCTCTGGCCTCTGCAGCCACCAGGACTGGGGATATAGTTCAGGGTCAGAGTGCTTGGCTTGCATGCACGGGGCCTGGGCTCTGCTCTCAGCAACACAAAATGAGCAAAACCTGCAAGACTGTCTAAAAACTTAATAACCAGTTCTTAGATACCATCCAACATTTAAGTCAGCATCTGAACTTCTGCCTGTCTCGTGTGTGTCACACACACAAATTTTCATTCTCTGTTGGAGTCAAGATTTGATGTGGCCTATGCAACAAGACTGATGTGTTCCTAATGCCATTCTCCATCTGGAGACATGAGTCAGTTCCTTTCCTCCTTGGTGTGGCAGGAAACGGCCCATGTAAGCAACAGAGGAGGGAGACTTATTCTGGGCTCACTGTTTCAGACGGTTCAGTCCGTGGTCCCTGGGTTCTTGGGCAGCACTTCGTGGAGATGGGAGCACCTGGCAGAGGGACTTCTTCATGTCAGGATGGAGAAAGAGGGAGGAAGGGATGGGGAGGAAGAATGGGGGGAGGAGGAAGAGGAGAAGGAGAGAGAGAGAGAGCCAGCCCTAGGAAGCTAGTGAAATGGTTCAGCAGGCAAAAGCACTTGCCACCAAAACTGGTGTCTTACGTTCAGTCCCTATGACCCACATGGTGGAAAGGGGACGAATTCCTGCTGGTTGTCCTTTGACCTCTACAGACATGCCACGGCACCTGTGTCCCTCCAAATAAATCAGTCCTAAAATAAATGGATAACCCTGGGAGACTATGGCCAGCGACTCTCACCCAGCTGGCATGGCCTCCTGAAGTTTTCACCCCTTCCCAGCCAGCGGAGACCAAGACTTCAGCACAACTTGGGAACACTTCCCATGGGAACTATAGCAGGGGGTCCTCCATTGCCTTCATACCCTGTCATTCATTCATAGATGACACTCCAGCCTTTGCTCTGTCACATTGGAAGTGTGTCACCATGTCACAAATCCCCCTGACTTCTGTATGTCTTTCTAGAATGAGTATTGGGTCTAGGAGCTTGGTTGGTTTGTGTTTGAATGACTGACAATAGATTGCTTCTTGGTGAGAGGTTTTCTGAAGCATGAGATGTCTGGTTGCCTCCTCCTCTTCTTCTTCCTCTTCTTTCTCCTCCTCTTCCTCCTCCTCTTCCTCCTCCTCCTCCTTCTTCTTCCTGAAACAACCTTTGACCTCCGTGATGGTTAAAAGTTCATTGTCACCTGACTGGATTTATAATCACCACGGAAACACATGACAGGCTATGTCTATGAAGGTATTTTCAGAAAGGTTAAACTGAGGTGGGAAGCCCCACCCTGAATGTGGGTGATGTTCTTCTCTCTTTGCTTCCCAACTTCTGGTGACCCTGACTTTCTCTTTCTCTTCCACTGCAGTACTGCGCCACCAGTGTGGACTTTATCCTTCTTTTTTTTTTTTTTTTTTTTTTTTTTTTTTTTTTTTTTTTTTTTTTTTTTTTTTTTGGTTTTTTCGAGGACTTTGTCCTTCTTAAGCCCATGAAAAAACAGAAACAGAAACAGAAACAGAAACAGAAAACAACCCTTCCTTCCTTTGGTTGCTTTTGTCTAGAAGGGCCACTAACTATAGACAGTGCTCGTTGATGAATATCAGGCCCTGTTGATCTCCTCCCTTGGCCTCTGTGGTGGTCCCTGATGGTATTGCTCAGCAGGTGACAACATCTGTGTGAGGCTGAACAGGTTGAGTTAAACGGATGACACCCACTCCCTGGGGACTCTGCACAGCCATCGATGTCAGCCACAAGGACAAACTCATTAAGCCCACATGTGCACCTGCAGCCTGACTCCTGCTAATTAATTTACTCACAGGCAGTGAGAGCCAATGGGAGCCTCAGTGAGCATGTGGAAATAGAGGTTATGGTGAGAGATGGGGAAGATGGATGTTTTCAGTAGCTGGCAGGGTCTTGGCAGAAGCTGAAGAGGTGCAAGGGCTTGAACTGGTACAAAGAAGCCTCGAGGTGGGGAAGGGATGGAGGGACGCGGGTTCTTTGAGTGAATTATCTTGATTAACAATAGTAGCCCTGTGGAAGCGGGCCTATTGGATGTATTTTTATTCAGAGGAAATTGAGGATGCCCTGAGATCCCCCAACAAGGTTGAACAGTATCAGGTCCCATCATATAAAAATGGCCAATTTCCTCAACTGTACTTCTGTGGAACAGACTTCTCTAAGGCTGTAGAGCAAAGCCAGACTTCCATAAATACCTACTCATATTAGCAACAGAATTATAATTTGGAACGGGAGCAAAAGACATGCAAGCCCGAGCGACTGCCCAGCTCCTCTTCCTATAGCTACGGAGCGGCCCAGCCCAGCGCCTAGCTGAGTGCAGAGGCAAGCTCACCGTCCTGTGAGTTGCTTGATTCACCCACAGCACCAAGGCTTATGAGCTGCAGAGCTGCGGTTTACTGCAGGTTTGCTGACCCACCCGCACAAAGCCAAGCAAAACACTGAATGCCCATTGTCCCAGCCGTTTCTGAGGCTGATCACTGAAGACCAAGAGTTCAAACTTGGAGTGGGCAATAAATAAAGGTGTTGACTCACAATTCAAACTAACAAACCAATGTAGCTTGGTTGAGGTGTAACTCACACGCATAAAGTTTACCTACTCTAAGCGAGCAACACAGTGATTCAGTAAATCCACAACGCTGCTCACAATTCAATGTTGGAAAGTTTCCGTCAGGCTCCCTGATTTTTTTGTTCCCATTTCCAGTTCAGCCCCAGGCAGCCTCTAGGCTGTGTCCCCATGTGGGGACTGCCTTTTTCTGGCTATTTTATAAAGCAGAGTCATGCAACAGGCTGTCTGTGCTGGCTTACAGCTCATTGTAGATCACTGCTGCCCTCTCTCCCACAGTCACTGGGTCACAGAATGGGGTGACCATTGTCCAGATACTGCCAGGGGTCTGCTGCACGGCATACTCCACTGCAGTGCCATGTCATGTCCAGTGCCATGTCCAGAGTCATCCCAACCTCATCAACACTCTGACTGGGTGTCTTTTGAAACTGTCTGATTGTAACCACACTGTGGGGGTCTCACTGTGTCTCCATAGCCAACATTTCCTTAATGATGAATACTGTCCATTAAAGTGTCTGTCACCAGGGGCTTCTCCCTGTCATTCCTTACACGTGAGGAGACCCAGATCTATCTCTTTCCACTGTCAGAATGTCTGCTGCAGTCAGTGTGTAGCCACAGGGGCACATATGACCACGTGTGTCTTTAATACTGGAGAACGTCTTTCTGTCCTCTCCAGCTGCATCCCCCTTGAAATAGTTAAAAACATCTGATTTGAGGATGGCATGTTGCTCAGTGGTAGAGTTCTTACCCAGCCTTCCACCAAGCCCTGGGTTCATTCTCTAGCAGAGCACACACACACACACACACACACACACACACACATCCAAGTCATGCCAAAACTTTCAGGTTTGCACTGAAACCACTTGACCTATGGGCAGTTCAAGTTTCCTAGGTTGTTTTATACTCAAACAACTCATTCTCAAGCACCTCACGTTCTGCTGCGCTCCTGGCCTATCACAGTGATTGGAAAGCACTCTCTGCCCAGATCATCAGTTCAGCACAGGCAGGGCAC
The DNA here is from genome assembly GCA_902729485.2 of Mus minutoides. NCBI lineage: Eukaryota > Metazoa > Chordata > Mammalia > Rodentia > Muridae > Mus > Mus minutoides. The sequence goes on along the minus strand of LR749591.1, from coordinate 257,079 downwards.
TAGGGCACAGATTGGGGTAAGGGAAGCTGGGAATGTCCCCTTAACAGCCCCCAAATCCTGCTGTGTTTCAAACAGTTCAGTCTGCCTGGCAAGTCAACAGTCACATCCTCTTGCCGACTGAGCAGAGTGCAGAGACAGGGGAGGGACCCGGAGATAAGAAGAGAGGGAAGCTGAGAAGACTCAAGACAGGAAGGAGAAAGAAAGCTGGGTCAGTGCAGACCCTGTTCAGCATCCCAAGCCAGGGCGGAAAGACTGGGCAGAGGAGGAGGAAAGGTGTCTGAAGTCTAGACTGAGCTGGGCACAGTCCCTGGGCCAGGTCACACTTAGGCTTTGAGAGCTCTGTAGTTCCTAGCAGGGAGCTGTGCTGAGCCTAATAAGCGTTATAGCTTGGATGATGGCTCTCAGCTAGGGAAGTAGCCCTGCCCTGACCCCAGGACTCTCCATACCTGTTCCATATTGTGTGTACAAATTCAGGGTGACAGCTGGGACAGGGACAGGGGATACTGTTCCCTGGCTATCTTCATTCTGACAACTCTCTCAGCAGGACAGGCTCAGTGGGACAGTACCGAGATATAGGTCTGTAGGCCGGCCAATGGCATGTTTCAGAAGTGGTGGGTCTGGGCTTGATGGAGAGATGACTCATAGAGGAGTTCCGTTCTCATCACCCCACACCGGGGGACCCATCACTACCTCTGTCCTCCTTGGGCACCTGCACACATGTGCACATATATGCCCACAGATGTACATGTACATATAATTTAAAATAAATCTTTTTTTAAAAAGGAACAGGTGGCTGACTTTCTAGGGTGGTATGAAGGGTAGCGGCCACCACAGAAACCTGTCATGGAGAGGTGGCACAGATATGGCTTGGGCTAGGAACGGTGGCTCCAGGTGGGCCTGAGATGCAGACAGCCCCAGCCTCCCTACCCTGGTCCCACTACTGCGTGTCAGCAAGACAGCTGTGGGGATGGGCTGCCTGAGGCAGAAGGAGGGAAAGAAACCCAGACCATAGCCATGAGGAGGCCAGAGGCCATGTCTGGCTTGGTGTTCTGTCCCCTTAGCTTTTTCATCAGGAAGGAGTGGGCTGGTCTGCCAGTCTCTCCATCCCTTCTCTCCTCATGCATGCTCATGAGACTTGTAAGTCAAAAGATGGAAGAGGAAATTAGCAGAGGAGACAGGCGGGCTTAGAGGAGAGTAAGGCTGGCTCTCCAGAAAGGTGCAGTTCTCCACTGAAGAGCCCTTCCTCTGTGAGGGCTAGACAGAGACAGAGGGGTGCACACTGATAATCCCCACGGCTAGCTCTGCCTTTCTTGAGACCACAAGCACTGACTTAGCCCCAGATGGTTTCAAAGCCTTGTCCAGGTAGAGCTTAGCACCCCCCTGGTTTCTGACAGCCCGTTTGTTCCTTTGGACAGGCATCTGGCCCAGAATCCTTTCATCTGCGACTGTAACCTCAAGTGGCTGGCAGACTTCTTACGTACCAACCCCATCGAGACAACTGGGGCCCGGTGTGCCAGCCCCCGGCGCCTCGCCAACAAGCGTATCGGGCAGATCAAAAGCAAGAAGTTTCGGTGCTCAGGTAAGGGCAACCTGCATATCTCCAGCGTGCCTGGGGACCAGGAATGTGTTCTGGTGTCCTTTTAATCGATTTATGTATGTGAGTACACTGCAGCTGTCTTCAGACACACCAGAAGAGGGCATCGGATCCCATTACAGATGGTTGTGAGCCATCATGTGGTTGCTGGGAACTGAACTCAAGACCTCTGGAAGAGCAGTCAATCCATCTCTCCAGCCCTGTCCTGGTGTTCTTAGCAAAGACATCCTCAGGCACTTTGAGACTTGCTAGGGGTGGTGTGGGCGCTGCATTCATCTTAGATGGGATGGCTCCTCTGTCTTGCCCCTCACTTTACGCAGTACTGTCTTTGGGTGGTCGGCTCGGTGAGGCTGTGGAGGGAGAGTTTCCCATCCCTCTGCTCCAGGCTTAGGACAGTTTGGGTCAGCTTCTGCACCTGGGTGTTTGGTCCAGGAGCCTAGTGCCACCCTCGCCGTAACCCTACCCATAAGGTCAGCACAGTGCCTGTGTGTGCTGGCTAGTGAGAGCTTTAGTTGGCCTGGGGACATGAGTGCTCTGAGGTTAGACCTTCTACACATAAAGATGAGGGGACAGGGGAGAGGCCACCTCATGCAGTGTTCCAGCTGTGAGGGGACAGGGGAGAGGCCCTCTCATGCAGTGTCCCAGCTGCATTCGTGGGGTGCCTTCCTGGGGTCTGGCCCGGCTGCTCCTATAACCTGGGACATTTGCTTTTTTTCCCCCCAGCCAAAGAGCAGTACTTCATTCCAGGTAAGGGCAGTGGGGGACTGAGGCCAGCTGGGGGTAGCGGTGGGTATGGCCACAGTAGAGGGAAGATGGTGGTGGGAGTTGGGGTGAGGACAGGGGAAGGGAGAGCTGGGAGCCCTTGGCTGCTTGGAGCCTACTCAGGCCCTCAACTCTTCCACACTCTCACTACAGGGACGGAGGATTACCACCTGAACAGCGAGTGTACCAGCGACGTGGCCTGCCCCCACAAGTGCCGTTGTGAGGCCAGTGTGGTGGAGTGCTCTAGCCTGAAGCTCTCTAAGATCCCTGAGAGAATCCCCCAGTCCACGACTGAGCTGTAAGCCCTGACTGCCCACCCCACCCCACCCCCACCCCAAACCCCGCCCCTACCTGGGTCTCTTTAGGGCTCCCTTCCCCTGTGCCTGGCACCCACTAACCTACCTGGCTCCCTTCCCAGCCAGCTCTGTGTGGAGGATCATGGGAAGCACTGGCTGAAGTATGCCAGCTCATAGTTTTGGCAAGATACAGCCTTCATCCATAGCCCCTGCCCGTGCTTCCCTGAGAAGTCTTTAGGCGTCCAGGGCTGGTTACCAGCCTGAACCATGACTGGCTTTCTTTAAAGGTAGTTCATTAGGGAGGCAGGAGTCCAGAATCACAAGCCAGGGTTTAAATCCTTCCTTAACTACCATTTCTCTTTGTCTAAAAGTTTGAATTTGTGTGCCTGTGTCTGCATATGCAAAATTCCACACACAGTTCTCTTTTGTGTATGCACATTTTCATTACTTCTTTTTTTTATGAGTATTCATTATTTAGTGCATGCGTGCATGTGTGCATGTACATGTGTGTTTTTTCATGCCGTGGTGCTTGTGTGATCAGAAGCCAGCTTTTGTGAGTCACTTCTCTCCTTCCATCATGTAGAAGAGGGTGGAACTCAAGCAGGTGGCTGGCACCTTTACTAAGACAGCTCGCAGTCCTTCATTACGTTTTTTAATTTAAAAACAATCTCATTTACCCCCACCCCACCCCCTTTTTCGCCCAGAGTCCAACTTTCCTTTGAAATGGGCTCAGTTGCCCTTCGACTTGCACCCCATCATCTGTGTGTGCACCCCATCATCTGTGTGCAAAGAGCGTGCTTAGGTTGACCACATATGTGTGTGTGTTTGTTCTGTTCCTTGCCGTTCACAGACGACTGAACAACAATGAGATTTCTATCCTAGAGGCTACTGGGTTGTTTAAGAAGCTCTCACATCTGAAGAAAATGTGAGTTTCCCGCTGGTGGGAGGGTGCCCGGCAAGACGCTGGCATAGGATGGAAGGAAAAGGGTAGTGTGCAGAGCACCCACCGGGAGCCGGGGTGGGGCTCCTGTGTATGAGGGAGGACAGACCTCTGAGTGCAGAGGACCCACAGTCCTCCCCTCCCTCCTCCCCCAGAAACCTGAGCAATAACAAAGTGTCCGAGATCGAAGACGGAACTTTTGAGGGCGCCGCCTCTGTCAGTGAGCTGCACCTGACCGCCAACCAGCTGGAGTCCATCAGAAGTGGCATGTTCCGGGGTCTAGATGGCTTGCGGACCCTGTGAGTGCACAGGGCTAGGGGCACACAGACAAGCCACAGCATGGGCTCCCCTCTCCCGCCTACACTGGCAGGAGGGTGGGAACCCTGAGGACCAATCTTCATGTCCTTGGGATGTGGACTGGCCCCTGGCCCGGGTGGGAGGTGGGGAGGAAGAGGTTGGACCACCATCAGTGCCCTGTGATCAGAGCTGCTGGGTTACAGATGGTATATGCTTAGGAGTGGCCGGAACAACCACCAGGGGGTGGCTGGCTGTGAGGGGACCCTGTTTGTGTAAATGTCAGAGCAGAGATGTCCCTAGAAATTCTGGACTCTGTGGCTTGGAGCTAGCCAAAGCACTCCAGGCCTTGGGAACCCAATGGAAGCTTACAGTCATCTCCCTTCATGGCCACCACATGCCCTCCGCTCAAGCAGTGCTGGCTCTTCAGTGTCCAGGACAGGGGGCTACTACGTCCTGTTGGCCTCCACAGATGTTCCCTGTCTATGTGTCCAGCCCAGAGCCACCTGTGGCTGTGGGGCACACTTCATCTCGACTCATTTTAGTATAGATGGCTACAGATGGACAACAGCTGTCACTCAGAAACCGCAGCCCTTGGAGCCACCTGCCGGGTTTAAGTCCCAGACACGCAGCATAGTAGAGCTTTGTCATCTGAAGTTGTCATGTGTAGCTGTGTGGGATAGCCGAGGAGTTTTGTGGACCAGGATCCAGTTGGGGGCTGTTCAGTCTTTCCCTGTGAGCAGAACATGACCATATTTTCAGTCTGCTCCTGTTTAGCTAGTCCTCCCCCCCCCTTACACCTGCCCAGTCCTCCTTGGGTCCTGGGGGGAGATGTAACCAGTCAGGTGTGATTTTTCTGAGGAAGGTCATTGAGGAGAAGAGGGTCATGGGAAGGGTCAGTGTGGGGACAGAGACAGCAAAACCCCAGGAGAGCCTGCGAAGCATCTAGAGTCCCAGGGCTCCCTGTGTCAGGGTCCGTGTTGATAGTGGTCCTTCCATACTTTATCTACATATAGCTTTATACTTACAAACATATACTACACATATGCTTATACACACAGGCCACTATAACCATTGCCTATATAACCATCACCGTAGTCTATGCCATACACATAACCAGTCTCTCTCCAATTTCTTACTATCCTCTCCATCATCATCATTATCATCATCACCACCATCATCAGAAAATCTAATCAGCTGGGGGTGGTGGTAGTGGCACATACTTTTAATTCCAGCACTCTAGAAGCTGAGGCAGGTGGATCTCTAAGAGTTCAAGGCCAGCCTGGTGTACAGAGTGAGTTTCAGAACAGCCAGGGCTACACAGAGAAACCTAGTCTCAAAAGCACCACAAAACAAGAGAAGACACATCTAAATCGGAGGACAAGAGAGATACCTCGGTGGTTACAAGTACTTATTGCTCTAACAGAGGACTAGGGCTTGATTCCCAGCAGCCACATGGTGGCTCACAACCACCTGCAACTCCAATTCTGGGAGATCCGACACCCTCTTCTGGCTTCTGTGAACAACTGCACACATATGGCGCAAGTGCTGGCAAAACATACCACGCAATTTAAAAAAAAAGATTATCTAACATAGGATACAACTCCTCAGCAAAAATATTTTAAGTATATGTGAGGCTATGCCAGTGCCTGGCAAATACAGAAGTGGATGCTCACAGTCAGCTATTGAACACAGGGCGCCCAATGGAGGAACTAGAGAAAGTACCCAAGGAGCTGAAGGGGCCTGCCATCCTATAAGTGGAACAACCATATGAACTAAACAGTATCCCCAGAGCTCGTGTCTCTAGCTGCATATGTAGCAGAAGATGGCCTAGTTGGCCATCATTGGGAAGAGAGGCCCTTTGGTCTTGCAAACTTTATATGCCCCAGTACAGGGGAATTCCAGGGCCAAGAAGTGGGAGTGGGTGGGTAGGGGAGCAGAGTTGGGGAAGGGTATAGGGGACTTTCGGGATAGCATTTGAAATGGAAATGAAGAAAATACCTAATAAAAAAATTGGAAAAAGTTAAAACAACTTTAAGTATATAATATAGTATTGTTTGTTAAAGTCACTGTACCACACTGGAATTTTTAGGCACTATTTATTGTGTGTGTGTATACACACATATATTAAACACATATGTATGCATATATATAGACACATATATACTAAACACACATATATAGATATAAATAATAAATAAAAATAAATATAAGAAAATATATAACATCTTCTCTCCTTTTCCTCTTCTTCTTCATGTGTTCTCCACGTAACACAGTTAATCTTGAGTTTGTGGCTGTCCTGCCTTAGTCTCTCAGGTCTGTGATTACAGGCTTAAGCCACCATGCGCAGCTCCCAGATACTTTGTTTAATAACTTGCTTTTTCCTTCAGCATGGAAGGAATCGTATATCATAGAATGACTTTAAAACGTAACTATTGTATATGTAATTACTAGACACTTAGGCTATTTTAAATTCTGTTTTGAGAAATGCTGCGATTATGACCACCGTTCCAAGTTCTGCACATGTCCCTGAGTAGTCAGGCAGTGGGGTGCTGAAAGGGGACCAGCCAATGGAAACAAAAAGTGCCCTTGTGGACATTCTGGGGCAGCTCGGCACACTCTTCCCCAGAGGCCTCCCTTGTTGTCTTGCCAACCGTGTGTGCCCATCTTCATGCTGTGGCCTAGGCTGGCATTGTGATGATTATGTTTTAATTTCTTCTCTGATTTGACAGGCAGAAACTGGGTGTTATTTAGGTGTCCTTGATTACTGGCTAATCAGTCTGACATGCTTCATGCATGTTCGCAGTCCGTTTAAATGCCTCTTAGAATCGCCTACACTGAGCTGGCTTGGTTTCTTTCTTTCTTTCTTTCTTTCTTTCTTTCTTTCTTTCTTTCTTTCTTTCTTTCTTTCTTTCTTTCTCTCTCTCTCTCTCTCTCTATTTCTTTCTCTCTCTCCCCCTCCCTCTCCCTCTCCCTCTCTCTCTCCCTCTCTCCCTCTCTCCCTCTCTCCCTCTCTCCCTCTCTCCCTCTCTCCCTCTCCCTCTCCCTGTCTCTCTCTTTCTTCTTTTTTTGGGTTGGGGGCGGGAATTAAAGGGGTCTTGGAGGGTGAGTAATGTGGCCAAGGCATTGCTCCAAAAAGAGATGAGAGAAAGACGTCAGAGCAGCACTAGGTTCGGCTGTCCCTTGACCACAGGGGTCCTAGCAGGTGTCAGTCTGAGAAAATGGCCTGCGGCTGGGGACACCCTCTCATAGCTGTTTGGAAGCCATGGATGTTTTTGAAGTTAAACTCTTGAGGGAGGCTTCAGTGGGTCATTGAGGGGTTCTGCCTCTTCTCTCGTCACCCTTCCTCCCCAGGATGCTAAGGAACAACCGTATAAGCTGCATCCACAACGACAGCTTCACTGGGCTGCGCAATGTGCGTCTCCTGTCTCTTTATGACAACCACATCACCACAATCTCCCCTGGAGCCTTTGACACCCTCCAGGCTCTGTCTACACTGTAAGTCTCAGCCTCGGAGGACAGGTGGGCTGGTGGCTTGGGTTGGGGGAACCCTGTCTACCACCCCAGCGGCAGGGGGGACATCTTGGGTCTTACTTTTGAAGAGCATCTTCAGAGGAATCATGGGTCCTTCTGGTTCTTTCTACGCTGGTTCTTTCTCTGGTCCTAGAAGTCGGTCACTTAGGAGATTATTAGCTGTCTGGGGCTGTGTGGTCAGAAGAGGACCCTGCCAGACTCACTGAGAATAGAAAGTGCCTTCATGACCACACACCCTGCCTCTTCCAGAAACCTCCTGGCCAACCCATTCAACTGCAACTGCCATCTGTCGTGGCTGGGTGACTGGCTTCGGAAGAGGAAGATTGTGACAGGGAACCCGCGCTGTCAGAACCCAGACTTCCTGAGGCAGATTCCTCTGCAGGACGTGGCCTTCCCTGACTTCAGGTGTGAGGAAGGTAACTTGTGGGCCATGCAGCAGGGTCAGGACAGGGCTTGCCTGAGGGGCTGGGCAGGCAGCACCCTAGGGGGCCCTGGGGAGGGAATAGGAGACACTCTCACTGTGTAGCGGTCTATGTGCATTAGCATACATGCTTATATGTAATACATATACATGTAAATACACATACACATACATATACATACATATGGAAAACATGGATGGAGAAAGAAAATAAACATGACCTCTTATTTCATCACACAGAGTATTTTTTCCTCATGGAAATATGTTTTACCTAGAGACCAGCTCTGGGCTCCGGAGGGTCTCCATGTCCATCAGACACAGTAGGAGTCCCCTGAGTTCCATTCCCCACTGTGGGTGGCTTGGTCATTCTGTGTTCTAGTGTCCTGTTCCTCTGAGCCCCTTGTCCCTCACTGTGCCTGCTTCTGTCTCGCCCTTCTAGCAGGCTGTTGCTTTTCCTTCAGTTCTTCCAACAGGAACACACGGAGGTTCCTGTTGGAAACAGACTTTTCCTGGGGTAGCAATAGCAAGTATGTACCTCCGTTGTCCCTTCTCTGTAGCGTGTCTCAGCATGTCTGCTGCCACGGGAGCCTTTCTCAGGCTGATGTTAGCTCTCAAATTCCTCTGCTGCTGGATGCTGTGTTTGTGTCTCTAGTCTGCATGTCCTTGCTCATCCTGATGTTCCAGAGCACACCCCTGCTCTGAAGTCACCTAGCCAGGCTGTGTGGAAAGGAGGGAAAACAGAGAGTCCCAACTCTCACACCAAGAAAGACAGTATTTTTCTAAGAACATTTTTATGTCCTACTTTTAAAATTTAAAAAAAAACAAAAAAAACTCAAGCCAGACATGGAACCATGTAGGCCTGAGACAGGAGAATTGGGACTTCAAGGCCAAAGCCAGCCAGAGCTCAATAGTAGGACCCTGCCAAAAACAAAAAAAACAAAAAAAACAAAAAAAAAACAAAAAAAAAAAAAACAAAAGGAAGGGATGGATGGGTGGATGGATGGATAGATGGACAGAAACCACCGTGTGGCTTTTATCTTCATCATACTGTTCACACACACACACATTTTATGGTTTAATATTTATTGTTGTTAATTCCTATTTTTAAGAATTGAAATACTGCATTTTGATCACATTCTCTAGCCATTGAGAACGCTGTTTTACTTACAGCCGTCTCTTTGGGGCTGGAATGTGGATCCGTTGGTAAAGTACTTGCCTTGTAAACACGAAGCCCTGAATTTCATCCCCAGAATCCATGTTTTAAAAAAACAAGCCATGGTGGTGTGTGCTTATAATACCAGCACCGGGAGGCAGAGATGGGAGGACCCTGGGGCTTGCTGTCTGGAAAGTTCCAGAAATGACACCCAAGGTCATTCTCTGGCTTCTATGAGTGCCCCCCACACCAAACGCATACACACACACACACACACACACACACACACACACACACACACACACACACGTGCTAGTCTCCTTTTCTTTCAAAGACAATATACCACTATTCCTTAAGAACAAGAAAGAACAATCCAAAAGATAGAAAATTCACCCCTGCACGCCTCTACATCCCAGATTCCCAGCATGGGACAGCCTCTGTGTTTCTGCAGTACAGTTTCCCAGATCCCTACTGTGTGTTTGCATGTGAGGACACACCCAGGACTTTCCAGGTTCCCTGCAAAAATCCTTTCATCACAAACCCTCCTGGTCTAGAGGGCACCACTGAGCCAGCCCCGGTAGCTTGGTATTTAACAATCCTTCCCAATGATGATTTTTGCACCACGCTACCAAGAACCCCGACATCGATAACTCCTTCTGATCAAGTGTGATGTTCCCTTTAGAACAACTTCCTAGGAAAGAAAAGGTGTGAGTGTTTCTTTTGAGCTTTTCCTGCTGAGACAGTGCGACCAATGGCCAGGAGAAGAGCTTCCAAAGGCTGTCTGCCTGCAGCCCTGTCCCTAAAGCTCCTTCAAGGGCAAGGAGCTTTGCATAGTTGCATAGTAAACCACCCTGGATTTAGTTCCACCATCTTTAAAAGGGGTCCATTGTAGTACATCCACATGTGGTGTTTTGAGGACTTGTAAATTCATCTTTACTTACGATGCAGTGACTAAATACAGCCAGCTCCTATACCCGAGTCACTGTCCACAGAGGGTTCCTGCTGTCTCTTCATGTTCCCGACAGCTCTGACCATTGACTCTGCTGCAGTCCATCCTAAGAAAGGTAGACACACAGGGGGCACCTCACTGAAGAAGCCAATGATGAATGAGGGGGTCATTGGTCTGCACCAGCCAGGCCTGGGTCTCAGCCCCAAGATGCTTCATCAGCACGAGGACAAGTCACTCACCCTGTCCAGATCTCAGCGAAACAGAAATCATCTGCCCTCATCATCCATCAGACGCCTGAGCTGGGCCAGATGCCACACTGAGTGTTCCACGTTGCCAGTGTATCCCCAAGGGGTGACAGCGTTGCAAGGGGAGAAGCTTGGCACAGTACCAGGCAGTATTGGGCGCTCAAAAAGTGGTAGCTGTGTCCTCCTCGGCCTGGGGCCACCTGGGGCCACCTGGGGCCACCTGGGGCCACCTGGGGCCACCTGGGGCCACCTGGGGCCACCTTGGGTCTGACGCAGGAAAGAGGTTTCCTCAGATCTGTTTTAATCTGGAAACTGCTCCAGAAGTCTTCGCTCCCGCTGGTGTTAGCCAGCGGCATGCAGTAAAACAAGGCTGTGCTGGTGGCCAAGGCTGTGTCAGAGGAGACATGCTGCCCTGAAGGTCCCAGAGACTTTCCTAATGAAACCATGTCCCTGGCTGACCAGCACGTCATTCCTTCCTCCCTAGGCCAGGAGGAGGTGGGCTGCCTGCCCCGCCCACAGTGTCCCCAGGAGTGCGCCTGCCTGGACACCGTGGTCCGCTGCAGCAACAAGCATCTCCAGGCTCTGCCCAAGGGCATCCCCAAGAATGTCACAGAACTGTAAGTAGCCCAGGCTTACAACCTGTTGGCCCCGTGAGTCAGTGGGACCTGGCAGTGGGAGGAGACACCGACGAGTGGGTGTTGACTGACCGGAAGGAGAGTCAGCCCGGAAAGCTCTGGAAAGGCGACCACCTTTCTCTAGTCCAGTGGTTCTCAACCTTCCCAATGCTGTGACCTTTAAATACAGTTCCTCATGTCTTGGTGACCCCCCCAACCATAAAATTATCTCCGTTGCTACTTCACAGCTGTAATTTTGCTACTGTTATGAATCTTGATGTAAATATCTGCTCTGCAGAATGTTTGTCTGACACACAACCCCTGTTTTGACCCTAAGATGGGGTCGCGACCCACAGGTTGAGAACCACTGCCCTCGGCCTCTTCTCTAATAGTTACTTTATGACAAAGTCGTGGTAAAAACTCTGCTTTTAAAATAAAGTATAACATTGCTTCTCCCCACCTCCCTCACAATGTTTGTCGGGAAGACATTGTCGATGTCTATAGGCACCACCTTCGTCACCTGATCAGCTGTGGTCTCTACAACAATTCCTGAATATACATCCCTCCAGTGACACTTCTACTCCAGAAGCACTGGGCGCATAGAACTCTTGCAGAGCCTTCGCCTAGTGGCCTCTCAGGAAAAGCATTGCCTTATCTTTTCAACCTCCTACCAGCTGGAAGTGAGGTGGCCTGGCCTTCACCTCCCCTGCACCAAGACTCAGCATTGCGCTGCACAGGTTCACACAGCTCACGGTGTCTGAGCTCCTGGATGCCCGCGGGTGTCAATGCGTGTGACAGACACTCTTTCCCCATGTGTTCTCTCCTCAGCTATTTGGATGGGAACCAGTTCACACTCGTTCCAGGACAGCTGTCTACCTTCAAGTATCTGCAGCTTGTGTGAGTATCCAGGGGTCTTGAGTATCCCAGGCCTGCCTCAGAGGCTAGGAGGACCGCTGGCACCTAACCACTGTAGCTCCACCTTCTCAGGGGTCTCCCAGTTGTGGGCAGATGCTGTTAATGAATCCTGCCTGTCCCCCCTCTCTTCAGGGAACTCCTATACCCAAGAGCTGTTTTGCCATCTGGTGGTCAATCTTGGAATTGCATCTTTTCTGACCCCATGGGTTGGACGGGCTGCTCTGCCCACACCATCTCCCCAAACCTCCCTGTAGGCTGGTAATTACTGTTGCTCTGAGCGGTCCCTGCAAGGACCCAGGGATGAATGGGGGATAATGTGGAGCTTCTCAGCTCAGCCCCTGTCCCCAAACCAGATATAAAACAAAGCAGCTTCCAGTCCACATACTATTTTTTCTTAGAGAAAAACCTGTTTTGTTATTACTGCTTTTCTGCCCTGCAGGAGTGCTGGAAATAAAGCCCCTGGATAATAAGGTCAAGTCCTCTTAGCTTCCCAGTGTAATTAGTACCTCCTTCAATCCTTTTTTTGTCTGCGTATTAGCCAGAGTCTATCAAAGAAGCTCAGAGGAAGTTCTGTCATAGTGTGGCTTGGCGCAGAGCTCTGGCCAAGTGCAGCGGGTGGGTCAATGTTAGCCTGAGAATTGCTTTTAATGAGTTTGCTCTCAGTGTCAACTGAGACCTGTTGTTGGCGGGTTTGTTCTTAGACAAGGAGCAAGGGTAGAAGTTGGCACTCGACTTCTTTCCCTGAAAAAGCTTTGCTATGAAAGCAGTGTTGCTACGGGCTGGCAGTGTTCAGTGTGAGGCCTGGCCACTTTGCACAGCACTGGCTTACAGCACTGATGCTCCAATTTCTCTGTCTTTGCTGGATCACCAGTGTGCTCTGAACACTTCAGTGGAGCGGGGATGAAATAGCTGCTGGTCTCAAGAAAGAGACTTCACTCTCCAAGCTCGCCAGCCTTTCTTGTGGCCTGATCTTTGCCAGTAGCCCAGATCTACATGAAGAAGGAAGGACAGAGGGACAGAGCAGGAATGCCAAACTAGCTGCTCCTGTTATGCTGCCCCGCCAGTATCAAAGACCCCACCTCCCCATCACTAGGAAGGAAGGGGCCTCTAGCAATGGGATGGAGAGTTGGGATTCTGTAATAAGAAGGCTTCCTGGGTGCTGGGCACACTGTTAATATCTTTTCAGAGCCAAGAGCTGCATGCAGGAGGTGTAGTGGGCAGATCAACCCTCCCGTCCCCCCCCGCCCCCCCCCCGAGGTCATGGATCTATCTCTCTTAGATGGTCTAGGGAGGGTGTAGAAAGGGGTCAGGGTCTCCGTAAGTTGCAGGGTGCAGTAGGGTGCAACACAGGCAGCTAGCGGAAGATGAGGCCTTAGATGGAAGGAGAGTGTGGTGAGCAGAGGCTGGAAGCTGAAAAGAGGAAGGACCACGTGTGGATGCTGGCTTGATACAGGCAGGAACTTAGGGAGAAAGAGCAGATGCGGAAAGTGATCCGGGACCAGGCCACAACACCGGGGTGGAAGGCAGCGACAGGCTCAGGCTCAGGCTCAGGCTCAGGCTGCTGGGCTGAGGAAGCACCAGGCTCAGCTCCACTGAGGTACCAGGTGGAACAGTGCCCTGGCAAGGCACAGGCTGGGGTCCTCGGGATGGCACCAGCAGCTCAGGGCAGTGAGGGCAGCCAGAGGCATCACTGAGGATACCCAGAGTGCACTGAAGGAGTGCAAAGCTGGGAGCTTTGATGTGGTCCTGAGGTTTGTGCCCACCAGGGTTTAGAAGATGGGGCCCAGGGGAGGAGGACACAGACAGTGTCAGGGGAGGAGGGGGTTGTGTATAAGAATGGCCTCTGTACCTAACATGGCCATTGGCTGTAGGAGAAATTCAGTGATGGGTGGGGCCTGGCTCTCCTCTGGCCAGCTGGGTGGCCTGGTGGGAGTTAATGCGCTCTGAAGACTCCAGATCTTTATATGTAAAACAGGATTTCCCATTGTCTCATAGGTTTGGTGGCTAGTGTTCGAGTCACAGGGGATGGTGCTTACCAGAGAAGGGGCTGATGATTCTAGTCGGTGGACGTTGGTCGATGCCCTCAGAGGGCACTTCTATGGCAGAAAGGGTCAGGAGCCTGCTGTATCTACCGAGGGAAGTTGGGAGGCAGAGAAGGAACAGAGGGAGCTTAGTTGTCAATTGCAAATCCAATGTGTTCCCACATCCTCACCAGACAGGGGATCCTTGCCCTCTCTGCTGGGGAAGGGCCAAGAGCAGATGGGATGGGGTGGGGAGGAAGAGGAGAGGCTCCAGATGGCACCCAGGGGCAAGGCCTTCTTTCTTTACAAACAAAGATGTTCTTGCTTCTTTCCAGGGACTTGAGCAACAACAAGATCAGTTCCTTGAGCAATTCTTCCTTCACCAACATGAGCCAGCTGACCACACTGTGAGTGTCTGCCAGTTTTGCCGGGCGGGCGGGCACAGGAATATGGCATCAGGCTGTGCTGGCATCACTGGGATCACGTGCAGATGCCCTTTCCCACCAGAGAGGGACCTGAGATCCTACAGACTAAATGACACCCAGCTTTTGGCCATTATCAAACGTAAAAACAAAAATACAACACACATATGGCAAATATAATAATGCTGGCTAATGCCTATGGCCAATGGCTTGGGGTATTATAATAGCCAGCATGGGGTGTCTTAGCACACAGGCATAGCATTTTCAGAGGGTCTGATCTCACCACAGTCTGAGCTGAACACAACCCTCACAACCATCAATAGAAGAGTGGGTAAGGAAGGTGTATTGCAGGCTTCTGGAGAATCATACATAGGCATGAATATGGCTAGAACCCCAGTTGTCACCACAAGAACTGATCACCAAGACAGAGTAAGGAAACCAAGCCAAACATAAAAGTTTCCTCCAAATGACCTAACTCCTTGAGTTACACACCTTGTTCTGGGACCTGAGGACTTCCCCAGGTGAGACTTAGATCAAACCTGAGGGCCAGTAAGGAAAGGGCCTGGCTTAGCCAGCTTGTAAGACCAGAGTATGAGCAGAGTCCAGGAAGGACCGAGCTGGGTCTCCCGCTTGCATCTATGGGTCAGCTCGTGCCCACCCTCACCTTCATGACAATCTGGTGACTCAGCTACTCTTCTCTGGAGAGATTTAACTGTGAATGGGCTTCCATGAGCCTGGTTGTGAAGGCCACCTTCACCTATGTGGTGCTCCAGGTCCTAGGTCCCAAGTTCCTCCAGGGGCATTTGGCAACATCAGAAGACATGTAGTTGTTATACTGTGGAGGGAGGATGCTGCTAGCACAGAGTGGCCAGAGGTTGGGAGGACCACAGTCCTCGCACAACACCATGGAGTGGCCAGAGATCAGGGAGACCACAGCCCTCCCTCAGCACCTGGAAAAGTCCCACAGCCTGGAGCTGACAACAGTGCTGAGCTTGACAAACTCGACTAAGCGATCTCAGCAGCCACGAGAAATACGGTGTTCTTTCCTCTGCCGTGGGCAGTTCCCTTCACTTGGATTTTTAAAAATAATTCTATTTAGGTATAATTAATATGCAACAAACACCCAATATTAAAGCATAGACATCGATAGCAGAGAGTGATGACCCATAACCCCAGCACTGAGGCAGGAGATTGCTGCAAGTTCGAGGCTAGCTAGGACTACATAGCAAGACCCTGTCTCAAAAAGGGTACAGATTTTGGCCAACTTTTCTATAACCACAGCACCAGGAAGCCCTCACCACAACCTGAACCTCTGAACCTGGTCAGAGATTCACGTAAAGAGATTCACTTTGTTTGGTGAGTCAACACAATTTCTCTGAGATCCTTCCACGTGCTGCTGGTTCCTTCCCTTGATGCCAGAGGCATGCTGTCTGGTCTGCATATCTATCACAGAATCAGCTCCCTCACCAATCTGCCTGTCTGCCCTCGGTGGGTTCATTTATGTAGAATCTTTTGTGGGTTAGCATGTGGGCTCTAGAAACACAACCCTAATACAAATACTGTTAACTAACTTCATAACATAACCCTGGCCTCAAAGCCTCAGCTTGCTCACCCATAGGATGGGTTAGGAATAGCCCTTCATCCCTGCCTTAGCTTTCTCCCTCTTCCCTGCAGGATCCTCAGCTACAATGCCCTCCAGTGCATCCCTCCTCTGGCTTTCCAAGGACTTCGTTCACTGCGCCTGCTGTAAGTCTCTCCCAACTCATTCTTCTAGGAGACCTATCCATGACCCAAGACCTATCCACCCACCCCCGTAGTGAGCAGAAATAGTCCCAGGTCTGGAGCCCCAAAAGGGACAGTTATATCCAATGATGGGAGCTGAGAATACTCTCATTCAGATCCTTTATAAAAGGCATGCTATGCATGAGAAATGAGCCAAGAGGTGACTATCACCCGGAGTTGAATTTGTGTAACTGTTTATGATAGGGGAGGGATGCCTAAGATAAAGGAGTCTTTTGTTTGCACAAGAGACTTCTGTTCAGATTTACAATGTTTGTTTCAAGAGAGCTGTGAACTTTTCTACCAGTTCTCACAGTGAAGTTTTGACCAAAACATTCTGTTGTGTCTGTTATGATGACTCCTAAACCCATCAGAACCAAGATGACATTCCTCCAGTCTTAATTTATAGCTGGCTATGTTAATCTTGCAAACAGCCTATCCTGCCTCTGTCTCCAGGCTAAGAAAGAGGGCCTGTGTGCCTACATGTCTTATTTATGATATAAACTCAGTACTTGAACTATTTAAATGGCAAAATCAGTCTTCCCAAAGTACAAGGGCCTAGCTGGACTCTAAGGACTCCTTTTTCCTTTCTGGGGCAGTGGATTAGGGTTGCTGGGCTGGAGATTGTCTCCCTACTAGCAGACACCCATATGTCCATTCAGCAAGGGCTAAAGAGGTCCTTCTTTGGGCACCCCACTCTATCCCTGGAACTGCCTCCAGTAGCATCTTCTCTCCTCAGGTCTTTGCATGGCAATGATATCTCCACCCTCCAAGAGGGCATCTTTGCAGACGTGACGTCTCTATCTCACCTGTAAGTAATGCCAGCCCAATTCTTTGAGCCTTGTTGAAATTAAGCAGAACCTGGAGTCTGAAGGAGACCCAGCTCCTGAAGCCACCAGAACATGATGACTTTATCTTGATATTGAGTCTGGGAGCTTTCCCCTGACCCCTTCTTGACCGCTTTACACACCCACTAGTTCACAGGGTCTATGAGGGAGTACAGAACATGAGAAGGTGGTAGCAAGCATCTATTGGTTGCTTGAGCTGTCACCTGCCAGTGTGACCTCCCCTGTCCCCATAATGATCCCAAACACAGGCAGTGTTTCCTCATTTTACCCATAAGGAACTAGAGCTAGGGAAAGGAAGGGAGACATTTGCCTGAAGCTGCCCCGCTGGTGAGGAGGTGGCTCCTACCCCACTGCCCATGCTTCATACCACCGTCATATCACCTGTCTCGTCTCACACCACGGGGACGAGCACCAGAAGTATGTCTCCCAGAGAGGTAGAAGAGCATAAAATTGCTTTCCAAGCCCTACAGTTTGCAGTGTCATGGTGAGTCTTTAAAAGCATACAGTTGGGAAGATGGCTCAGTCAGTAAAGTGTTTGCCTTGCAAGCATGAGGACCACAGTTTGACGCCCCAGAACTCACATAAAAAGCTGGGCAGGGTAGGATGTACTTGTAATCCTGTAGCGGAGAGGCAGACACAAGCAGATCCCTGGGGTTCACTGATCAGCTGGCCAGCCTTGCCTGCTTGGTGAATTCCAGGCCAGTGAGAGACCCTGCCTCAAAGGAAAAGTATGGGGACTTGAGAAACAACACACAAGGGTGTTCTCTGGCCTCCAGATGCACATGCACACACAGATGTACATACAAACACTCACAGGCACACACACACACACACACACACACAGAGAGAGAGAGAGAGAGAGAGAGAGAGAGAGAGAGAGAGGAACAAAAAGGGAATGTCTCAGAGTAGAGAGTTTGAAGTGATGCGGACACTTTGGCAATGGATAGTGGAGACGGTCACCGGGGATGGGAATATGGTTAGCATTTCTGACTTGCACACAGAATGTGTTAAAAATGACCAAGTGTTTATTTTTATGTATTACATATAAAACAATGAAGAAATAGATAAGCCTGGGCCTGAGAAGGGTTGTCCTCACCCTAGAGATTAGGTGTGTGCAGAAAAGGCACCTTCCTGGCGTTTCTTGGTACCTTTGGCTGTGGCGTGCATGTGGACTGTGAATGGGTGGCTTGGCTCTTTGTCTCTGAGCCCGCTCCACTCCCAGGACACGAGTGGGCAGGTATACTTAGATCAGAGAACCTTGGTATCCCAAGTTTCTCTCAGTGTCCCCTCAACCATCTCAGGTGTCCCTGGTTCTGAGAATCACCTTTCCCATATTTGAATCTATAAAGTGAGAGTGCACTTAAAACAGGTATTGCCTTCATATGTGTATATATTTTAGGGAGCTTCTTCTATGTTAGGTTTCCATATGACCTCTCAAATGGTCCTTCATTAGAGCTGCCTCTCCTGGATCCTCTCCGAGTCTCATTTTAATTCCCTATCCCAAATTGATCCTCCTGTTCCAGTCCCTGTCCCCGATTCATAACTACGTATTCTATTTACACTTCCTAGGGAGATCTGTCTGTCCCCGCTAGTCCCCACACTACCCCTAACCTCTGTGGTTCTATGGATTGTAGTTTGTTTCTCATTGACGGAACAGCTAATAGCTACACGTAAGAGACCACATACCATGTTTGTCTTTTTGGGTCTGGGTTACCTCACTCAGAGTGATTTTTTTTCCTAGTTCCCGCCATTTCCCCATGATTTTCATGATTTTATTTCATTCTTTTTAAATGGCTGAGTAATACATCACTGTGCAAATGTACTACAATTCCCTAATTCTTTCATCTGGTGAGGGACATCTAGATTGCTTCCATTTCCTGGCTGTTATGAATAGAGCAGCCACTGACATAGTTGAGCGAGTGTCCTTGTGGTAAGATGAGGGGTATTTTGAGCATATGCCCAAGAGTGGGTTAGCTGGATCTTGAGGTATATTGATTCTGATCTTGAGGAACTGCCATATTGATTTCACAGTGGCTGTACAAGTTTATGTTCCCACCAGCAGTGCTCCCCTTCCTCCACATCCTCACCAGCATGAGCTGTCAGTTGTTTTATTGATCTCAGCCACTCTGACAGGTGTAGGATGGAATCTCAGGGTCGTTTTGATTTGCATTTCCCTGCTGACTAAGGGTGTTTGCCGTTTCTTTAAGTGTTTCTCAGCCACTTGCAATCCCTCTATCGAGCATTCTCTGTTTAGAGCTGCACTCCAGTTTTTACTTGGATTGGTTTGTTTTAGTTCTTATATTCTGCATGTTAGCCCTCTATCAGATGTGTAGCTGGGGAAATTCTTTTCCCATTCTGTGGGTTGCCGTTTTGTTGGGATGATGGTGTCCTTTGCCTTAGAGAGGCTTTTCAGGTCCCACTTGTTAATTGTTGATCTTGGTACCTGAGCTAATGGCGTTCTGTTCAGGAAGTCTTTTCCTGTGCCAATGAGTTCAAGGCTGTTCCCCACTTTCTCTTCCAGTTTTAGACAGCACATGTCCTAAATGAACAAACCTGAAGCTGTAATAACCAACTTTGATCCTATAGCTAGCTGTCTTTGGGAGAAAAAGTGCTATCAAACCTGAGGCCAGATTTATCCCATAAGAAATCAGTTAAGGTCATTCGTCCGTTAGCCGACCATCCACTAATGTTAGTCAGCTCCCTATTACCATAGCAACATACCTGAGATGATCAACTTCGAAAGAAGAAACATTCATTTTTGCCTGACAGCCTTAGAGAATTCAGTCCATAGCTGGTGAGCTATGTTGCTTTGGGCCTGTGGTAAGGTTGCACATCATGTTGGGAACATGTGAATGATGAAGTTTTTAACCCCATGATAGTCGGGAAGAAAGGAAGAAGCGAGGCCAGGGTCCAAACTATAGCATCTCCCATATGTCCATCAGAAGACATGTGCCAGCTCAGGTGTCTAACCTGCAGTCCAATGCCAAAAGGCTATGTGTCTGTCATGGCTCATGCTGCAGCTTGCCAACGCTGTCCTTTCATTGCTGCAACCCTGCATTTTGCTCCCTTTATTCTGCTACAGATTATAAAGCTGAATTTCTCAATGTTCATTGAGAAGGGGGTGTGAAAATGCAGTAGAAATGATTCATTATATCTTGCCACACCCATATGATAAAACAGTGATTAGTTAATGACTGTGTGACATGGTAATCTGTATTCGATGACATGCAGAATAATTAATGTGATACAAATATGAACATAAAAATTGGTGGGGCCATGCATATGCCTGTGCTCCCAGTGCTGGGAAGATGGCAAGTTATAGGCTACCTAATGGGAACTTGTCTCAATGGATGGAAGGAAGGAGGGAAGGAGGGAAGGAAGGAAGGAAGGAAGGGAAGGAGGGAGGGAGGGAGGGAGGAAAGATGGAGAGATTTAGGCAGGCTGGAAGGGAATATACTCAAATGAAGTTGATTCTATTTTTAGGATGGATGATAGTTTCTTCCGGCATTCCTTTGTGCTGAAGGCTTGTGCCCTTTCCGTGTGCTTGGCAGACCTCACTCAGTTAATGCTGACTGACACAGCAAATGGTTTGGGTGACTAGCGTCTGGTCCAGCTCTGGAGTTAGTGGCTCCTGTTTCAGGGAACCGCTTTTGTAGCCTCTGGGTGCAGGGGATGAAGACGGCACCACACACATAGAAATGCATGAGTGAGTTGGGCAGGTAGAGGGTTTTACAGCTTGAGAACTATTCTGACTACACACAGGAGAAGCTGTTTCAGGCTAGGCTCCATTAATAGAGCAGGCATAAGCAGACCACACAGCTAATGTTTCAGTGCGCCGGAGTTACACTAATGACCAACAACATGGGGCTATTTATAATCTTGCCGGACGCTGGAGTGTGTTCCCAACCCAAAGTCCTTCAGGCTGGAAGAGAGCCTGGCTGCTGCCTTCCCCAGCTATGTCTCCCTGGGCCCTACCTGTTCTCCACTTCCCCATAAACTCTCTGTTGTCTTTACTTTTTAAAAAGGTTAACTAATTAGTAAATATTCTGAGACTGGATCGTACTACATAGCTAGACTGACCTGAAATTTCTGGTCTTCCTACCTCAGCCTTCTGACTTTATTTCTTTTTAAAACTTTTGATTAAAATGTGTAAGTAAGTTATGCAGGGCATGGTGCAATGTGCCTTTAATCCTAGAACTCAGGATGCAGAGGCAGGTGGATTTCTGAGTTCGAGGCCAGCCTGGTCTACGGAGTAAGTTCCAGGACAGCCAGGGCTATACAGAGAAACCCTGTCTCAAATAAAACAACAACAAACAACAACAGGGAGAAAGAGAGAGAGAGAGAGAGAGAGAGAGAGAGAGAGAGAGAGAGAGAGAGAAGGGATGGAGGGAGCGAGGGAGGGAGGGAGGGAAGGAAGGAAGGAAGGAAGGAAGGAAGGAAGGAAGGAAGGAAGGAAGGAAGGAAGGAAAAGAAAAACATATAAGTTGTGGTTCACATTGGCTTCCGTTGGGCGAGATGGTTCCCAGGAGAAAGGGAGCTGTAGGAACTACCAGAGGGGGGACGGGTGGTTCTCAACTGGGAAGACCCAGCCTTGGGCAAGTGGAAGCTTACAATGGTGAGTAAGGGGCTGACCTCTGCTCAGGACAGAACAAATGACTGCATGCAGGCTAAGCCAGGTCGCTTGAGTGGCTTGTAGGAAACTTTGGCCCTGTGGTTTTGGGGAATGAACTGGGAAAGGACATTGACATCCCAGGTGTGGCTCTGCTGGTGTTTGTGGTGAGTCTTTGAAGCTCTGAGTCACGTCAAGCGCCCCATGCTCCAGGTGACCTCCGGTGCTTTGAGCACTTTTTCTATCACGATCCTGTTCATGATTGACTTATACCCACTAGAGTTCACTATAAGTTCTATATTCAGCTTTTTAATGCCATGGTTATGATATACTGTACTTTTTGGTAATTTGAAAAATAATGCAGCAAATGTAAGTATTTCAAATAGACCATTATATCTGTAATACATACACTGTAATATATACTTCCTGTCGTCTTAAGAAGTCTGTTTTTACACATTGAAGTTTGCCTCCGACCTTCCCCCGTGTCAGTGCTGGTACTGATGAGGGAAGGGGATGGTGACTTGCTTGGCCCATTAGCCAGGATGGATGCTGTCAGCACACGAGGAGAGAAAATTAAATACACATCAAAGTTGCACCTGCCCTCCTTCTTCAAGCTGTACCGATTCCCTCGGCACCCATTCTAGGTTATCAGCGCTTGCTTCTCTTCCCCTCTTGATCGCAGGCTCTTTATTGAATCATAAAGTGAGCCCCGGAGATGTTAAGGGAGCTGCCCAAGGTCACCCAGGCAGAGAGCAGCTGTGGTGGGCTGGGGTCCAAGTCCTGCTCAGCCTGTTTTATAAGATCACACGGCGTCAGCTGTGCTATTTTGGGAGATTCCTGTCCAGAATCTTAGCCACTTCTACCAGGCTGTACCCGTCTTGGGGTTCACTTCCTCTGCAGTCCAGAACAGGTGGGGGGCGGCTGGGTATCCAGTGACCCGATGAACACACCCCTCCCTTCCTGTTAACCTCACTCAACCTTGGGGTTTTAAAATTGTTTGATGCTGAAGGTGCTGCAGGCGCTGATCTATTTATTGAAAGGAAGAACTCTCTAGCCCCTTCTTGCCATTACATTCACATCCTGTCTTTATGCCTCTCCTGAGAACGGAGAATGATTCTGAGCTTGCCATAGCGTTGGTACAGGGCCGGGCAGCTGGCAGTACTCAGGTAGGTGTAGATGTGACTATTGATACTGGCCCATGGAAGCTGACACAACTTGCTGGGGCAGCCCGGCCATGTGACGTCCACTCTTGTCATCTGGATTCCCTTCATAAGCATCTGTTCTAGAGGGATGCTCATACTTCTCAAAGCCATGGGTAAAAGAATGTTCACAGCCGTCTCAATGGCCGGACTGTCCGACAACAGGGAAGCTGCTCATTAAACCACAGGGTGTCTGTTCTTCTCAGAGATGCTGCAAAGCACTTTTACAAAACGAGGCAGATTCCTAAATGACAACCTGGAAGGTTTCCAAGCCCTGCTGTCTGCCGACAAGAAGCAAGCAGCTTGCATGTCATGCACGGTAGATAGAAACCGTATGCGCCCGTGTGGGGCAGGGCTGGAAGGCCACACACAGGAGTTTGGCAACTGTGCCACCTGTACCCCTCCGTGGAGGAGAATTGCATACTGTGAACATGGCATAGTTTATCTAAGCAGTTGCTTGATGATGAACAGTTGCAGTTTCCAGGTCCAGGTTCCTTGTCTACAGCTACAGACTGGAAAAAAAACGACCTCGAGAAGAGTTTACTTCAACCCTGCTTCTGCAGACTGGAAGTCCAGGCAGAGGCAGGACTGAGCAGTCACATGACACGCGTGCATGGCAATGAGGCACCTGACAAACACTTCTGCCACAGCTGGCCCACTTCTGGGGGAGTAAGCCCAGTGCCCTCCTGACTGCAACCTGTTTTAAAGGCCACCTTTCAGCTCTTGCCTGGTGAAGAGTCTTGACATGTGTTCTGGGAGCATTCAGACCATAGCAACAGGCTTTCTTCGACAAACCACACCATCACACATGTCTGTATATGCATCTGTAGATGTATCTGTGGGAGAAACGTCCAGAAACTATTTCTGGACCTAAAACATCCGTACTTAGAGTTATACCAGTTTGCACTCCCAGCAGTAACACTGGAATATGCCCTTAAAAACAAAACAAAACAAAAACCTGAGGTAGCGCAGTGACTCGGTTTTAATCTCTGCACTCAGGAGGCAGGAGTAGGCAGATTCTACACAGTGAGTTTCAGGCCAGCCAAAGCTACATAGTGAAACCCTTTCTCCAAAGAACAAAAGCCAAACCAACCAACCAAATAAACAAACAAACAAACAAACAAACAACCACACAACCAACCAACCAAACAAACAAACAAACAACAGTGTGTGTGTGTACATGTGCTCGAATGCTCCCATGTTTCCACGACACTTAGCATTCAAAGCAACCTATGGCGTTTGAAAGAGTCTTGCAAGTAAGAATGTGTGTGCACACGTGGTCTTTGCTTAACTGAAAATGAGAGTGAAAACAAAAGCGTATGGGCTGCCGGGTCAGGCAGTTCAGGGCTTAGACCCGGAGCTGCTCTTTGCTGCTGTGTGGCCCCAGGGAAATTACACATTCTAGGAGATGCTCAGTTCCACATCTTAAAATTTCTGGAAGCTTGCATGTGGGGTTAATGGCAGCACTGGATGTGTAACGGCAGGAGCAGCGGCCATTTCTGGGCAGGGGCAGATGTTGGCTACCCTCTCCCCCGTGCCTGCGGAGGCTCTGGCCCTGGCAGCACGGTTCCAAACCTAAATCTCTCCCTTCTTTTGATCTAAGCTGGTTACTCAGTCTTCCTAAGTCTGTCTCTGTGCAGGCATGGAGATAGGGCATGGTGTGAACCGGGTAAGACGAGGAACACAAAGGGTTGAAAATGGAGCTTGGGGGGTGACCTGGGACCTGCGTCCTCAGTGACATAAAAGCTTCTGAAATCAGAATGCCTGCTTTTGTCTGCTGCCTGTCCCAGGGCCATTGGTGCCAACCCCCTGTACTGCGACTGCCACCTCCGATGGCTCTCCAGCTGGGTGAAGACTGGCTACAAGGAACCTGGCATTGCCCGCTGCGCTGGACCCCCAGAGGTGGAGGGCAAACTGTTGCTCACCACACCTGCCAAGAAGTTTGAATGCCAAGGTGAGGCCAGGGGCATGAGAGAGGGGGTGGTGGGTGACAGGGACCCAGGACTCGCCCAGCCCCAGTAGGGTCTTCCAGAAACTCCCGGGTCCTTGGGTCCAGCTGCTAGGAGAGTAGGATGGTATACTTGAGACTCTGCTGATTAGAATGGCTGTCTTCCAGTCTTGATGTCCGACAAACAAACAAACAAAAAGCTAGGCAGAAAATCCCAGGCCCGTGATTCTTCCCTGTGGTTATGTAAGAAAAATCAAAACAGCAGTTTTGAAGCTCCCAGGGTCCTGGCAGTACAGGCACCCAGACTTCCCTGAATATAGGCACTGTGCTGGACAAACAGCTGAAGCCCCCTCTGTCCCTGGTGGGGCTGCTGCTGGACTGGCTGGTGCTTTCTGGACATTTGCAGCACAGAGAATCAGGGTGTGACTGGTGGCCTGTGCTAAGGATCCTTGCCTCCAGCATCTACAAATACTTGTTCAGGGACTGATTGACTGACTGGTTGGCGGAGCAGGCCCCTGAGGCCCTGCAGAGCCTTTCGAAGCAAAGACAGGTGGCGGGGTGGCTGCCTGGGCTCAGCTTTGTTCGCAGGGGGAGCTAGGGGAGGACCCCAGGGACCCCAGGGCATGGCCCTTGCCCTCTGCAAGCTCAGAGACTGCCATCGGAAATGAAACTGACAGCTGTAGGTTAATGAGGTGGCCCAGGCCACCCTGTGTGCAGGAAGCTGTCACAGCTGTAATAGTTCCAAGAGCCCACACTGTGGCAGCTCCTAGGAGCAAGTCGATCTATGCTAATAGGTGCGTGGCATTTGCTAGCTGGCAGGGTGGAGTTGAGTTGTTGTTGTTGTTATTATTTTTTAATGTACTTTTAAACTGAAATACGACAACAGAAAGGTACACAGACACGAGGGAAGAGCTGATGCATGATCACTGAGTTTACTCACGTACCAGTACTGGGCTAAGAAACTGACCCATCTGTGCCTGGAAATCCCGCCAGCAGCCTCTGTCCCGTGGAAAGCGTTTTTTTTTGTTTTGTTTTGTTTTGATTTTATTTTTGCTTTACTACTCAAGCGCATGTCTTGATATGTTACTGATATGTTGCCTCTTCTAGAAGGAGCCTTCAGCAGGGAGTCTGAGTTGAGTGGCCAGGTTTTCCTATTCATTCTTACAAACACCCTTGGTGTCCCTCACGGTTGGCACCCAGGTACCATTGCTGCTAGGCGACTACTCTATTCTAGTCAGTGATTGAGGTCTAGAGGAGAGCCTGTGTAGCTTAGAAGGTAACAGAAGGTTCTCTCCTTTTTAGACTCAAAGAGAAAGAACCTCAAGGCATGTAGATCCACCCCCCTGTAGGTTCCCTGCAGAGCCAAACCCAGGCACATGATGCCCTCTCTGCAGAGCAGGCTGCAGGCTGCAATGTCTGCTTCTGAAGGCGTGAAGGGCAGAATCAGGAACAGTGAGCAGTCATGGTTTTGCTACTCTCTGCCTCTTAGGGTGACCCTACCCACTGTGTACAGTTTCCACCTTCTGAGCCCTGCCTACCTGTTTATATGGTTCTCTATATGTGAATCAGGGGCTTCCAGTGACCCTTTAGTAGTAAAGCAGGCTCTGCAGCTGGAGAGCTGAACTGGGCTGGGAGATGTAGCATGACCCTCGCAGACTTGTGGTGAGGCATGTCTCCTGGGAGAGTATTCCTCCATAGGACTGGACCTCTCAGGGTAGCGCCTCACGCTTACACGTGTGCCCTTCTCCTGCTAATGTTCTCCCTGCTCCCACAGGTCCCCCCAACCTGGCAGTTCAGGCAAAGTGTGATCCCTGCTTGTCCAGCCCATGCCAGAACCAGGGCACCTGCCACAATGACCCTCTTGAGGTATACAGGTGTGCCTGCCCCAGTGGCTACAAGGTGAGTGGAGGCCGCAGCTGGAGGGACAGAGTTCTCTCTGCTGCGAGGCAGCATGTGCTGCTGGCACGGCTGGGTCTGTTGTTTTCCTCCCTGCCTCAGAACAGATGTGTGAGTGGACCTATCACCGGAGAACCAGCCTGTAGACAGATGGTCATATTGGTGAATGTGTGGATGAGTGAAGGAAAGAAGGAGCCGGCAGACAAGCAGAGCTGTGGAAGCCTCTGTCTTAGATCGTGCTAACCCCCTAGCCTCTCCCTGGAGTCCTCACCACTAACTTTTCCTCCAGGGCCGACACTGTGAGGTGTCTCTGGACAGCTGTTCCAGCAACCCATGTGGAAATGGGGGGACCTGCCATGCCCAGGAGGGCGAGGATGCTGGCTTCACGTGAGTTCCCCAGAGCCTGAGATGGGGTTGGGGACTTTACATGCCCAGCATCCAAGTCTCCTCGTGCTGGAGATGCGGCTGGATAGAGAGGACAGACCTGTGCTCCAAATTATGGTCACTGGTTCTCTAAGGCTCCTCTCACCCGGAAGCCCCCGAAGGACAGTAGACACCAGACAACAGCACAGGTTCACAGGACAGGGATCTGGGGCTTGGGTGGGGCTGCCTCCTGGTGAAGTGGCTAGGAGTGTCTCTCTGCATGCTGGTAACCTATAGCCAAGAATATACGCCATGGTAGTGGCAGGAAACGGTTGGGGACATCTAAGACTCTTTTAAATTTCCACACACCCTCCTGAGCTCCCAATTTAAGCTGAACAAGTCTCTAGAGGTTATGCCAGGACCCAAGCAGGCCTCAGCCAGCCCCGTGTTACAGCTGAAATGACCAAAAGCAAAGCCACATCCTGGTCACCCCTTCTGGGGTCCTACCTTCGCACAACTCTCACTGACTGGCCACCGTAGGGAGGGATGCCACCGTGATTTCCCATGCTCTGGGCACAGCTGTGCTCCCCACATAGCAGATCTCTCTCTCTCCCTCTCTCTCTCTCTCCCCATCCCTCTCCCTCCCCCCCCTCCCTCACACACACTAGCCTGCTTTCCCCAGGAAGCCCCAGCCCCCACCCCGCCTCCCTCCCGGAGCCTTTCTGAGGAACACAGTACTTAGTTGCTGGAGATAAATTGCCTACTGAACAAATTGGCTCTTCAGAAAATGATGTTGAATCTACAGGCGGAAATGGCCCAAACCTACCTCTGCAGACCCAAATTACCAGATGTAAAAAATAAAGCGCTAAGTGCCTCTCCTCCCGAGTTGCCTTGGAAACGCATCCTTACAATAGGCAGGCCCTCCTCAGGGGCAGGCAGCAGCAGCTCAGGCTAAGCTTTCCGCCTGGTCCATTCCTCAGCTCCTACTCATACTCAGGGCTAGGATGCCCCTTCAGGGCAGAGGGAACAGGAGGGGTGGCCCTACATATCCAGCAACTGGGCAGCCTATAGCACCAGGTAGGAGGGGAGGCCTCCCTTCCACCTCTCTTATGCCTTTAGATTTTGCCAGTAGGGACTTTCTGTATAAATATCCTGTCACCCTAGCTTAAAATCAAAGTGCAGAAGAAGGCTGTGGTGTAACCTCCAGGCCTCTTTACTTGTGTCACACTCCAGAGAAGATGTAAATACCACCTGCACAAATTTTCTTAGACCAACAGCTACATTTTTTTTTTACTGTAAGTTTATCTTTTCATGCAAAGGAGACAGTCTCATAGATATCATAAATTATATTGCCATTTTAAAGTAAAACAACTAGATTAAGCACATGATATCCCCACCCTCCTGTGGTATCTGTTGAGGATAGCCATGGGATGCCACTTTATTATTTATTCATTAATATTTTTTTTCTGAGACAGGGTCTATTGTGTAGTCAAGGCTGCCCTGGAATTCTCAGAGCTCCCTCCCTGTGGCCTCCCAGTGCTTAGATCACAGCTTCTGATACCGTACTTTGCCTGCCTTTTCAAAATGCCACCCGCAACCTCCTCCATAGCAATGAAGTGACTGTACGCCAGGAGCCTCTGTCACCAACGAGAGTTTAAGGGCTCAAGTTTAATGTCCCTCCCCATTTCTTGTTACCATAAGCTCCTTAACTAGAAGGTTTTTTTGGCTGGGTTTGGTGGTACACATAGGTAATCCTAGAATGCAGGATTCTGTTTGAGGCAGAAGGATTGTGAATTTAAAGCCTTCTAGAGCTACATAGGGAGATCCAATCTCACAAATTTTACTTTATTATAATTACTTTGGAGCATGGAGAAATGGCTCAGTAGGTAAGATCACTGGTTGCTCTTCAGAGGACCTGGGTTTGAGTCCCACCACCCACATGGTGGCTCCCAAGCATCTATAACTCCATTCTCAGGGGACCGGATGCTCTTTCTTTGCCTCCAAGGGAACCAGGCATGTATCTGGTACGTATACAGACATGCAGACAAAACCAAACACATACATACAATTACAAAGAAATAGTTTCTTGTGTCTCACTTATCAGTAAGATGACTGATAACACACAAAACAATGTAACTGTTATACATTTCACAGTAATTACCTATAAGGTAATGTGTGCTGAGACTGAAATCCTTTATGGGTGTGTGTCTGTGTTCTTCGCCAGCGGGCCCATGTGTCCGCAGATGGTCTGAGCATGACAGGAGACGGCAGCTGCCCTGCTGTTTTCTTTGCCTGCATATTTTATTCTGGGAGGGTCTGTTCACACAGATCCACTGTCAGGGTTAGTACATTCATCATAGACCTGCCACTCAGCTATCGGAAACCCTTCCAGTTTGTAGGACAAAAATCTCCAGAGTGAGCAGGTGGCAGCAGGGTTTCAGTTCGGTTAGAGGCTCAGTTCCCCGAGTCTCCTGCCAGTTATTTCTAATTGTCTGCTAGCTGCCTTCCTTGGCACCTGGATACACAGCCCCACCTCCTGCTTAGGCACAGTGCCACCTAAGCATGGCAGGAGAGGGCAGCTACCCTGCTGTCTCCAACTCCTGGCGATGTTTGAGGAGTTTATGGGCGTTTGAAAAGCTGGGCAGAAGAAGTTCCTAAGCCCTCTCCCTATGACCCCTGGGAAACCTCACATGTTCTAAGCTAATGACTACCCTGGTTTGTAAATCACCAACATTAAGAACCTTCTACAGCCCAGCGATGGCTCAGCCTAGCTCCGTTCTGTCTCTGTCTCTGAAGTCTGTGTCCTCAAGGACGTGAGTGGTGTAGCTGAGCAGGGCCTACCTTCTCACTTCAGACTTCACCCATCCCTCGGTGCCCACTGACTACCCTCCCCTGTTGGGACTCCTGCTGAGGCTAACCCATCACCTCTGCCAGGAAGCCTGCCTGACCATGCCCTGGTGAGGGGTTGGGTGTTCTTCACCCATGCCTCCACCATTGCGACTGCACGTCTCCTTGGACCACTCTCTTCACTTGGTCTCCACCACCAGACTGCAAGCCAGAGGGTTCCTTGAGGGCAGGGTTGGTCTTGTCACCCTTTAGCCTGTTTGCCCTCTGACAAAGGCCTGGTCTAGAGAAGCGCTCCAACCATTGGTGTGCAATAAGGACTCTGACCAATGGCCACAGGCTTTCCCAACTTCTCTCTATCCTCTGTCCCCTACCACAGGTGTTCCTGTCCCTCTGGCTTTGAAGGGCCAACCTGTGGAGTGGACACAGATGACTGTGTGAAGCACGCCTGTGTCAATGGGGGTGTCTGCGTAGATGGCACAGGGAATTACACATGTCGGTGCCCCCTGCAGTACACAGGTAAGCACTGCGGGGTCCAGGGCATCCCCAATCCTGCAGGCATGCCAGTGTCTGTGTGGGCTCCATGGAGCTCGGCATCCCTACCTCTTGCTCCTTCTTCCCCTAGGAAGGGCCTGTGAGCAGCTGGTGGATTTCTGCTCCCCGGATCTGAACCCATGTCAGCATGAGGCCCAATGTGTTGGCACCCCGGATGGGCCCAGGTCAGTGCCGCCCACTACCAGGGACCCCAGTCTAGTCTTGGCCTCCTCTCTTCTTCCTACCCCTCATCTGTTGGTGGGTGTGCTCTTGGCATTCTGGATTCCTGAGAGCCATTACAGGGTGGCTGTTGGCCCAGCTCTGGTCATGCAGTCCTGGGATTGAGATTTGCTGCAGCTTGGCCCTGATCAGATGATGGCTGGACAGAGCCCATGTTTCTCATTGTGAACTGGGTGTGGCTGTAGCATCCTCTTGAGGTACTGGTGAAGATAAATGAGGAGGTGCTTCATTGGAAGGTACTTAGCACTGAGCTGGACAGCCACTTTCCACCCACAGTCATTCATGCCTGGCCCACAATCTCTCACCCCAATCACAAAATTCACAACGCTCACAAAACTCAAGAGTCCTTCCGGAACAACAACCTTACCTGAAAGAAAGGCTGATGGGAGACTGCTCACTCTTGCCAGTCTTCAAAGGGTGGATATGAGTGGAGTGTGGACTTGTTGACTAGGCTGCCTCAACTTCCATAAGCAATCTACAGCCTACTTATGGCCACAGAGCTCCGAATTCCAACACCTGTCCAGCCCCAGAGTATTAACCGGATTCTATAGATGTGCTTGTCACATGGAAACTGCGGCATGGAGGTCACATGGGCTTTTGAAAATGTCACTCCCTTAAATACGGTTTCATTCCTAGATCAGTCCCCCTCCCACTTGTGAAATCAGCCAAGAGTTGTCAGGGTAGGGCTTCCTAAGCTAGGCCTGGGGCTAAGGCCATAGGCAGAGACCGGAAAAAGGCCTGCTGTGTGGCCAGGGGTATCAGCGGGCTGTTGGGGCCTAGCTATACATGGGCACTAGACTGCAGCAAGACCTCTGTGAAAGCAAGAGAGGTAAAGTACACCTTAGTAAGTCACAGGGATAGGAGTGGGGGCAGGACAAACCAGGGAGGGGTGGGACACTGGCTGGAAGAGGCCATCCTCTGAGGTGAAGAAGTAGCTTGAACTGGCTAGTA
This sequence comes from Mus minutoides, assembly GCA_902729485.2. Taxonomy (NCBI): domain Eukaryota; kingdom Metazoa; phylum Chordata; class Mammalia; order Rodentia; family Muridae; genus Mus; species Mus minutoides. The sequence continues at coordinate 225,708 of LR749591.1, read as the reverse complement.
TGGAACTGCCGAGCCATCCCTCTCATCATCAGGACATGGGCTGAACGTTCATCCCTGGGCCCAGCTAGAGCCCACTAGGCTGTGTGATACCTGTACTCTCAATTCCCTGTGCTGGTGGTAGGATGGAAGAGAGGGATACCCAGCTGTGCCTGGCGTTGTGCTGGACCCCGTGAGCATTTGGTAGGAGGAGCCGGGCGTGGTGGCGCATGCCTTTAATCCCAGCACTTGGGAGGCAGAGGCAGGCGGATTTCTGAGTTCAAGGCCAGCCTGGTCTACAAAGTGAGTTCCAGGACAGCCAGGGCTATACAGAGAAACCCTGTTTCGAAAAACCAACCCCCCCCCAAAGAAGAACAGGCCAAAGGCCTTAGATGTGTAGCTGGTAGTGATGGTGTACATCCAAGACAAGATCCCCACTTCTTGCTGCCAGGCGTCTCTCTCCCAGCTCAGGTCCGCACCCCCCCCACACACACACACACATTCATACAGCTGTCTACTCATAGTAGAAAAGACTGCAGAGGTTCTCTGTCGCACGTCCAGGCTGCATGGCCCTGGCCACTGAGTGCTAGGATGAATGTTGGCTGATGATCCTCTCCCTGTCCGCCATAGGTGTGAGTGCGTGCCAGGTTACACGGGTGACAACTGCAGTGAAAATCAGGATGACTGCAAGGACCACCAGTGCCAGAACGGGGCTCAGTGTGTGGACGAAGTCAACAGCTACACCTGCCTCTGTGCTGAGGGCTACAGGTGAGACCCTCTGGCCACACCGTGAACAACTCTCCTGCCTCCGGTAGGACTGGCAAGGACCCCTCTAGGGCTTGGGTGAGCGACAGTCCCATTCTGGGAGCTGAATGCTAGAGTTTTAAGTGTGGCTCAACCAGGCTCAACTCTGCAAAATAACATGGGAGAGTCCAACAACCACTTAGAACCAGGGCGCCAAACCTGCTTGTCGAAGGGCCGGGCGGTGGGGTCCGGGAGAAAGGAGTTTGCCCCAGCACTGTCTGTTGAAAAGATTCTGCCTCCTCCCCTATCCCATTTAATTGTCTTGGCTTTCTTGTGAAAATTCCGTGGTTTTCTTGTCAGTGTAAGGGTTCTATATGACCATCGTCATGTGAGCAGCACGCAATCTTTATTACTGTAGTCTCACGGTGAGCTTTAAAATTTGCAAACTGTAAGCTTTCCTGGTTTGTTGTATTTCAAGGTTGTTTGGGCTGTTCAAGGTCCGTCGAATTTGTATGAATTATGGGGTCAGCTAGTCAAATTTTAAATAAAAGAAGTAATCTGGGATTTTGGTAGGAGTGTTCTTGACTTTACAGAGCAGTTCAGGGGGCAGTGGCATTTTAACAAAGCAATGCCAGATTTCCCTATGTCCCCATCCTTGAGTCTGAATTGTCTTTCTGCATATGTAGAATACTATAGCTTCTTTCATCTTTGTGTGTGTGCGTGTCTGTGTGTGTGTGTGTGTGTGTGTGTGTGTGTGTGGTCTTTAAAGTACATGTTTCACAACTATTTTGAAACATTGTTTTTCATTATTATTTTATGTGTATGGACGTTTTGCCTGCAAGTGTGTCTGTGCACCAAGTATGTGCTCTCAGAGGCCTGAGGGGTGTTAGATCCCCTGGGACTGGAGTTACAGGTGATCGTGAGTTGCCTTGTGTGTGCTGAGAATCCAGCCTGGATCCTTTGGAAGAGCATGCAGTGCTCTGAACCACTGAGCCATCTCGCCAGCCCCCCACACTTCATTTTGAAATTATATCTTAATTTAATTCTTTTAAATAATATTTTCAATGGAATTGATTTTTAAAAGTTATGTGCAAGTGTCTGCCTGCAGGTTTGTGTCCATCACATGCATGCAGTGGCCACAGAGGTCAGAAGTTCCTCAGAACTGAAGGTGTAAGCAGTTGTGAGCTGGGTGCTGGGAATTGAACTCAGGTCCTCTGCAAGAGCAGCACATGCTTTTAACCACTGAGCTATTTCTCTAGTCCCCTGGAACTGATTTCTTAATTTCACTTCTTGTGTGTACTAACCAAATGCTCTATCTTCTAGCCACACCCCCCAGTTAATTGTTTTTATTTCTGTCAATTTGGTAGTAATCCACCCTCTTTATTTCTGATTCCTGTAATTCAGGACCTCACTACCACCGCTGTTTTAAGTCAGAGTTTTCTCGTCTGCATTGTAAAAGCTGCCTTGCTGAGTTGTTGGCAGGAGGAGGGAGTGTATCTTCAGTTTCAATGTGCACGCCAGCCAGCCGTCTGAGATCATGTTAAAAAGTGGCTCAGGCAGGGCTTCCTTTTCTGGGAAGTGCCTGGGTGGTACCGCAGCTGCTACACCAGGGGGTCCTCCTGACTCAGCTCCTTTGGACAACAGCATTCGCAAAACCCATCTCTGTCACTTTAATGGCCCATTTTCCTGGGGTGGTTAGTGAGTTTCTGAACCGCACTTGGGGAAGAGATTCCCGCTGCCTCCTTTGGTTCTGCCTTCTCTGACCTGGGTCTTTTCCTCTCAGTGGACAGCTCTGTGAGATCCCACCTGCCCCCAGGAGCTCCTGTGAGGGGACGGAGTGCCAGAATGGAGCCAACTGCGTAGACCAGGGCAGCCGGCCCGTGTGCCAGTGCCTACCAGGCTTTGGCGGCCCCGAATGTGAGAAATTGCTCAGTGTCAACTTTGTGGACCGGGACACTTATCTACAGTTCACTGACCTGCAGAACTGGCCTCGGGCCAACATCACTCTTCAGGTGTGTGCTTTGGGACCTGGTCACTCATAGGCAGTCAGGGTACAGGGCACCCCTGTTCAAGTCAGAATGTCAGGGTACAGCCCTGCCCACAGGAACCCCAAGGACTGACCCTATTGTGAGTTGCTGTGATCCAAGGATTAGGATGAATCAGTCTGAAGAATGACTTGTAAAGGTTCTGAGTCATCTTTGGGACAACTGTGGAGAGTGACAGGATCCAGAAAACCTGCCACAGGGCTTGACCACAGGCTTTTACCATCCCTTCTGCTCAGCTCTGGCCTCCAGCGCCACAGACAGGATTGCTCCATGTGACCAGAGGGAATTCTAGGACTATCTTTAGCCAACAAGTTTTGGGGTCCCTTAAATGCCCGTTTTGTACGTTCAGTATCATCTCAGAACATCATCATATTGAGGGGGAGAACTCAGGTTCTACTTCAACAAATGATGAAAATCTGGCTGTTTTGCTGAATATGTCCTAGAGGAAGAGATTTTACCACATTCACCCAGTAAACTCTTCACCCCTCTGCCTCAAATTTCATTCTTGGCCACAAACACCCAATCACCTCTTCTCCTCTTCAGTCCCTCTCTTGTCCAGCTTCTCAGACAAGCTCAGTTCTCTTCTCTTACACTGTCCTCAGCAAGAGAACAGGCAGCCTATCCACACATCAGGGCAAAACTTGCCCGGCCCTAACCCTGGCCCCAGTCATAGCTCAGACGATTTTAACATTTTCAGGAGGACTCATTGTCACCTAGTAAGATACTTTGCCTGAACTCTAATTCAATATCCAGTGGTCTCAGGGGAAGCTCTCTGATTGGCCAGGTTTCTGTTGCATACCTATTTGAATCTTGACCAATCACTGAGTCCAAGGAAATGAGCTAGTGTGCTTTGTCTAGCCTTGGTCTGTGGGCCCACTCTACAGACCAGGGGATCAGGATTTTTACCAGAAGAATGCAGAGAGGGGAAGCCAAGTAGAAGGAAGCAATTGTCTTTTCTATCAGGGACCTCTTGGACAAATACCTGAATCTCCAACCAACCACAGTCCCTGTCTTCCATCTTGAACAGCTCTAGCAGGGAGCACCTTCCCACGCATGTATGCTCTAAGGTCCCCTCCCTTTGTAGGCAGTTCCTTGAGGACCACAGGATGCTCCCACATCAGTGAGCGGTAGTTATACATTATGGTGGCTATGCACTGCCTCTTCAACACTGGACAACTGGTCTTTTACCTGTTCTTGGGCAAATGCCCTCCAGGCTCCAGCCAGCCTGTCTGCTTTGCTGCCTGGTTCTGGTCAGTCTGTGGTGAATGACAAGTTAGCCTGGAGCTGCTGGCCTAGGTCATCCACCCTGAAGAAGGGGGTCTCTGGGAGGCCGGTCAGAGAGAGGAAGAGAGGGGGACGGATGGTTTTCATATGACATCACCCTTCCAACCTTGAGTCCCCTCTGTTCACTGACCTAACTTGTGCTGCTTCTGTGAGGGGTGGCATGGGAGAGAACGTGCCTTTGCTTCCCAGGTCTCCACAGCAGAGGACAATGGGATCCTCCTGTACAATGGGGACAATGACCACATTGCAGTTGAGCTGTACCAGGGCCATGTCCGTGTTAGCTATGACCCAGGCAGCTACCCCAGCTCTGCTATCTACAGGTAAGAATTTCTCAGGCTGTCAGCCTTCTTTGTTTGGGCGTGCTAGTATGGGGCTCCTGAGCCAAGAGGTTGTTGGAACTGTAGAAACTTTGCTGACTAAGAAGAAAGGACACTTGGTTTCTTGAGCCTACTTGGAGTTGAGGCTCTTCGGTACCCATCTTTCCCCACCCTACCTCACCCCAGAGGCAGCCCCTCACTGGAGAAGAAGCTCTTGCCAAATGTTTCAGGTTTCCCTGGGCCCCAGGAAGGGGGCATTAAGTAGGCGGCATCAGACCAAAGTCCACTTAGTCCCATAAGTTTTCTTCCTGAAGATTTGTCTCCTGGGGAAGCAGTGACTGGGCTGACGACCCTTCTGAGATGTGTTTAGCTAGGGTTTTCCTGAGGCCCAGTCCCTGGGGTGGGTACCTCTCTCCTGTCTCCTTCCAGTGCTGAAACAATCAACGATGGGCAGTTCCACACTGTTGAGCTGGTCACCTTTGACCAGATGGTGAACCTCTCCATCGATGGCGGCAGCCCCATGACCATGGATAACTTTGGCAAGCATTACACCCTCAACAGCGAGGCCCCCCTCTATGTGGGAGGTAAGGACCTGCTGTGTGTACATCCCTCGTCAAGCCTCTCCACCGAGCTGTGGTGATAGCATCCCCAGGCAGGGACCTCCTGCCCTTTGTGGTCAGAGGCTGACCAGGAGAGCTGGTGCCAGAGCTAGGGAGATGCCAAAGGATGGGGCGGTCCCACTGAACGGTGACTTTGGTAGATTCTTCTGCCTTGACTGGGGTCTAGCTACATTCTGGCCAGCCTAGACTAACCAAGATGGATGGTCAACAGGCCTGGAGTTGGGGAGATCAGTCTTTCCCAACTGTCTTCCATAACACAGGTACCCTTCTTGGCTCTGTCCCAGAAGGAATTTCTTGTGTCTGGGGTCTGTTTCTAGTCTTGGACCCTCAGGGGCCAGAAACACTGCAAGATACTCAGCACAGAGTCCCTGCGGTGTCTGGAGACTCCCCAGTAGACCTGCAGGTGCTGCAGGCCAGGCAAGCCCTGTTCAGCACCTGCAATCATTCTCACATTGTCTCAGCCTGGGGAGTTCCAGGTCCCCTCTGAGATCCCAACTCTGTTCCTACCAATTGAGTCTTTTCAGGTGAGCTGCTAAGCATGCCAGTTAGGGACAGGCAACCTCTGCTGTGGGGTTGCTGCGAAGCCACTAGCACGAAAGCGGGTGGCAGAGTGCTTTGCACAGGAGATTTTTGTTTCTGTTGGAAGGAAGGAGTCCCAGGGATGGAGATAGCAGGACACGGGGAATAGGCATCCAAGAGTCCGACGGCTCACCTGGCCATGCCTGGCCATGCTCCCAGCTCTCGTCACAGATGAAGTAGACTTTCCATGTCTTCCAGGAAAGGAGTCTGGTACTCCATCGTGGCAAAGGGTCTCCACAGAGATAGCATAGAGCTCAAGGGACAAGAGGAGACTGCAGAGCTGCCCAACAGTCATGCCCCAGTCCCAACTTAGCCTGCTGTTTCTCCTTGTCACCTCAGGGATGCCCGTGGACGTGAACTCAGCTGCCTTCCGCCTGTGGCAGATCCTTAATGGCACCAGCTTCCACGGTTGCATCCGGAACCTATACATCAACAATGAACTGCAGGACTTCACCAAGACACAGATGAAGCCGGGCGTGGTGCCGGGCTGTGAGCCCTGCCGCAAACTCTACTGTCTACACGGCATTTGCCAGCCCAATGCCACCCCAGGGCCTGTGTGCCACTGTGAGGCTGGCTGGGGGGGCCTGCACTGTGACCAGCCAGTGGATGGCCCCTGCCATGGCCACAAGTAAGCCCAGGACGGACCAAGAGAGCCAGCCCCTCACCATCTGTCCTTTTTCTGCAAGACCCACTGACTTATGGCAAGCACTGCCTTGCCAGCCATGTCTTTAAATCTTTAAATTGAAGCATGTGGCCTGATATTAACTATTATTAATAATTGCTTATAATGAATAATAATAACAGTTATTATTATTATTATCATTATTATTATTATCATCATCATCATCAGGCTTTAAGCTTTTATCAGCTAGAAAAGGACAAGCATAGAGTCACATTTTGCCCCACTCCTTTAAATCTTGGGAACAGAATTAAGTTCAAGTTCAGAAGGGGCGGGACCTCCTCTGGCTGGTTCCTGGGCTAGCCTGTCCTCACAGCTCTCTTCTCTGTCCCTTCCAGGTGTGTCCACGGGAAATGCGTGCCCCTCGATGCTCTTGCCTACAGCTGCCAGTGCCAGGATGGGTACTCAGGGGCTCTGTGCAACCAGGTCGGGGCTGTGGCAGAGCCCTGTGGGGGCTTGCAGTGCCTGCATGGTCACTGCCAGGCCTCGGCCACCAAAGGGGCACACTGTGTGTGCAGCCCAGGCTTTTCAGGCGAGCTGTGTGAGCAAGGTCAGGGAGCCCCCTCCTGACTGCCCTCTGCAGAGTCCCTCCCCGCCATTCTGCTGTCGCAGTTTCATGTTATCATCCTCGAACCCCAGCAAACCTTCTCATCCTCACCCCCCTTCTCTCTCCCCTCTGGTACTTACGGGACCACCGGGCTTTTGGGGGCCCCTGCCCTCTAGGAACAGAGCTTCACCTTTCCTCTCTCCTGAGCCCAGCCTGCCTTGCAGTTCCCTTGTCCAGGGCCCTGCCCTTCTTGGCTGAGGTCTCTCTATGAAGAGATTACCCAGGTATGCCCAGTGACAGCTCCTGGCCAGGTTTCAGCATCTCGGACTATCAGTGTTGGACCTGGGTGTAGCAGAATGTCTGATGAGGGATTTCTTCGCAGGCTTTCTCTAGGCTCTTTCACCAAGATGCTTTGGTTAGGCCCAGACTGCAGAGGCTGAGAAGAGGGAAGCAGGAGCGATTCAGTCTTGGGTACCATAGGGTCAGAGGGTCACCCTCTCCTTAGAGGAATACTTCCCCGATGCTATTTCCTCCGGGCCTCAGCTCTTGCACATCTGCACAGTGGGAATCACCTCATTTGGCAGTAATCCTGGCCTGGAGGGCCTGGGCAGCTAGCTGCTTCCTCCTTCCCCAATCACACTCTGGTCCCGGGAGGAAGCAGAGCACAGGTGCATGCAGAGCAGGGGGAGGACAGAGGGATGAGAGAGCCCTCCCAGAGGAGCCCTCTTCGGATGCTGCCCTGCCCCCTCCCGTTTCCCACGGTGTGCCCTGAGGCTGTGTCTTGGTGTTTGTCCCATCCAGAGTCCGAGTGCCGGGGGGACCCTGTCCGGGACTTTCACCGGGTCCAGAGGGGCTATGCCATCTGCCAGACCACGCGCCCGCTGTCGTGGGTGGAATGCCGGGGCGCGTGCCCAAACCAGGGCTGCTGCCAGGGCCTGCGGCTGAAGCGGAGGAAGCTCACCTTCGAGTGCAGCGATGGGACCTCGTTTGCTGAGGAGGTGGAGAAGCCCACCAAGTGTGGCTGTGCCCGGTGTGTGTAATGTGCAGGTTGCACACTAGCTGGGCTGGGGCGGGCATCACCAGGATAGCGCCTGGGTCCTGGTGGGCACGGGGACACTGAGCTGCCTTTCCAGCAGACTGCACTGCCGGGGCAGAGGAGCAAGGCCTGGACTGCCGTGCCCTCTCTCAAAGTGCCTTGCACAGATAGGCGCTTAATAAATATTTGTTGAATGAATGTGTGTGTGAGGTCAGGCCACAAATGATGGCAGGATGGTGGCACTCCTCTGCCTGCTTGCTACCTGGGACTGAAACGGGGGCTAAACCCTGTCTCCACTTGCTTCTCCTTTGGCCTGTGACCCTGGCTGGCCTGAAACAGTTTATGCCCCAGTAGCCTCTGACTCCTCTAAGGACAACCACATTCAGGAGGTGCTGGTCTGGCTTCTGCAGCCATGTCTACTGGCACCAGGCCACTCTCCAGGGTAAGACCTCCTCTCATGGAGGAGGGTCTGCTCCTCCTTCAAGTCATGTGGCCCACTGCCCCCACAGCTTGTGAAAGCTGGGTCGGGTGGGGTTTGCATAGGGCCAGGCCTCTGAATCCTGAAGTATAGGATGAGTGTAGCTCCTAGGGGAGTGGGGGGGGGGTGTCTTGTGCTTGGCAGGACCTACCAAGAGAGCAGAGGTTCTTGGCTCCAGCTGAATAGACATCACTGGCCACAAAAGGAGCACTGGACCCAGGTTTCCCAGCCCACGGCTTCTGGTGCCTCTGGCAGAGGAGGGTTGGGGTATGAGGGGGAGCTGGGCAAGGCCAAGGCCTTCTAACCTGGAGGCCTGGTTTAGAGCATTGTACTGAGGCCATGGGAAGAGACCAGACGGTACAGGTGCTGAGTCCCTGCAGTCTTCTGCAGCTGTGAAGCAGGAAGGTAGATAGGAACCACGGAGACACTGCCACTGCGGTCTCAGGAGGGGAGGCCTGAGGCGTTAGGAGATCCGCTTCCATTAAGTTCATTAGCAGGTATTTCCGTACCTAGCCTGGAGTGGGATCTGTGGGTGTGCAGCCCTCATGTGAATGAATGGCTGAGTACCATGGAGCACCCAGGACGGCTCAGGCTGCAGCAACTCACTTTGGGGGGTTTGTAGTGAAGGCTGAAGCCACCAGGGACACGGATACAAAAGCTTCTCTTCCATGCAGGGCGAAGTATAGAAAGATGAGGTTCACATCATCTTCTCACTTCTCCCAGAAGTGAGCCCCGGTCTGGGTGTGTGGGTGGAGTAGGGGTGTCTTTGTGGGCCGTAGGTGTGAGCATGTCCCCCGTTCAAGGCTGCTCCCATCTGGGAGTGTTATGTTCAGAGGGTGGCCTTATACCTATCACTGCCTATATGGACACAGAGAGGAGCCTCTGGTGCTGGGGAAGGCATTAGCCTCCTGTGACTTGGGAACTTGGCATCTCCTATCACAATGGCTCTCAGGCCAGTGAGACTCTGGGATGGAAAGAGAGCCCCGCCCTGACCAACTGGTTAATTGTCACGTCTGGGTAGACTCTTTGCCAAGGGCTAGGACTCCATTTTCTTATGGCCCTGAGCTAGGGCCACAGTGCACAGACCCATAGCTCTCTAAGAGAACAGAGGCCCAAACCTCTAAGGCTTTAAACAACTCTGCACAGCATCTTTCTCTTACTCCAAGCTTCTAGGTCACTGTGGTACCCTGGCAAGCGGCTGTACCAGGCTGCAGAGGGCAGAATAGCTCAGACACGTAACATGATGTCCCTTTCTAGAAATAAAGGCGTTCTGGCCTCCTTAGCTCTGTGCAAGTTTCCTTCCCCAGACACCATCACTCCCTATTTGGCCCGGAGAAGCCGGTTCCTGGGCTTAAGAGGCATGGACTGGCAGGTGATGCCACCTTTCCCCCAAGGCCTTGGGATGGGAGGTTGAGAGGCCGATTCGATGGTTCCCAGAGAGCCATGAGCCCCGGGCTCAACTTTACCTTTGACTTAGTACCTTGCAAGCCAAGGGCCTGGTCTATGGCTCCCATCACCTACTCACACTCGGACTTGTAAGGTCAGGTAAGAGGGTGACTCTGAGACCAGCCCTTTGAGAAACCATCTCCATGTTCTGTTCCCCTTTGGTAAAGATCTTCAGTTTGCTTTGTGGTCATCACTGGCTATTTCCATTAGACGTGCACAGCAGAGACCCAGCAGGGCCCTCAAGGAGCTGGTTACGTGGGCAGCACTGCTCAGGGTCCTGTGGTGATGCTAAGAAATGGAAAAGGTCATCTTTGTTTCCTCTTTGCCTGCTGTTAGCCTAACCGTGAAAGTATCTCTTTATACAGAATACTTACAGATTCTAATATATATTTGTATTTCATTTTGTTATAGTATTTTTATATGTTAAAGTCAACCTCCAGTGTCTTGTTTTGATTTTCAGATGCTATGTGGTTGTGACCTTTTGTTTGGGGTTTCTGTAGTCGTTTGAGTCAACTCTTAGAAACTGGCTTCAAACAGTCCCTGAGCGAGCTGCACCTGTCCTTTCCCCAGAAGTATTGTTTTAGAATATGTCAGTATTGTCCGCTGTCTTCCATGTGAACATGACATTGATTCATGGACTTTCTGCCTGCCTGGTCTCTTTCTTCATCAAAATGAGTCTGCTGCTGCCAGCATTGACCTTCCCAGGGTGGGAAGGTCCTGGGTTACCACACTGATCACAGTCATCACAGCCTGCTGGGATGTTTGCCAACCTTGATTGGCAAGGCTTGTTCATCCTGAAGGAGAAGGGTGGGTGTGTGACAAGCTGGGTGGGCTTACTCTCCTCTCCTGCCGTGTGTTTAAGTGACACTAATGTTTTGAGCATTTGCCTACAGAGCCACTCACACATTTAACTCCAAGAGTCTTGGAGCATCCAAGCGACAGGAGAAAGCAGCATGTATTCTCAGATAATCAATCCTAGAAGGCCCCTGTGCCCAGGCCAGTAGAGTAAGGGAGCAACATATACCAGACCAGAACACTGCACGTAAGAAATGAAATGAGTAACAGGATCTAAGTTTCTAAGACAGGGTCCTGTCCCCCATAGGTCACCAAATGAAGGATGTGTCATGCCCTCCATTGAGGCTAGAGCCATGAACTGATCTCACGTAAGGATGTAGTGATGTCAAAATGCTTCATTCTAAGAGCACATGACCACCTTGAAAGGGCACAGGAATAGTAACTTTGGTGCCTTCACAATAGCTGGGGATTTGGAGAGGAAGGGCATGCTGGTGAGCATGGTAGAGGAGAGCAAGTGAAACCCTGTAGGTCATAGGCTCAAGCGTCTGGGGAAGAGATAAACCAGTGGTCAGCACAACTTGGCCCATCACTTCTATTGCCACATCTGATTAAAGCAGTAGGTACCAACAGGGGCAAATGGGAACAGTCACCGCTGGAGACTGCGGCACATGAAGAACATTTTCCAGTCTATTTGTACCAGCTAGTTTTCACCATGACCTAAATTTCTTAGCTTCGAACAAAACACCAGAAACCAAAAACAATCCAAAAATAAAACAAAAAAACAACAAAACCCCCAACAAAACTAGAAACCCCAATTTTTGGAGTGAAAAACTTAGTTTTAAACTATTTTTAAAATCCTGGGTTAAATAAACACATCTGTAAATTGGAAATTTACAACTTCAGCGTTAAAGCAAACCCCAGGGTTGCTGGACAGTCACTATCTATTCTGTGAATATCCAGGATTGGTTCCCCATGGGTCTCATGGGTCAACCATATCTATTCCGTGAATATCCAGGATTGGTTCCCCATGGGTCTCATGGGTCAACCATGAATATCCAGGATTGGTTCCCATGGGTCTCATGGGTCAACCATATCTATTCCATGAATATCCAGGATTGGTTCCCCTGGGTCCCCTGGGTCTCCTGGGTCTCGTGGGTCTCAAGGTCAACCATGACCTTAAACAGACTCACTTCCAGCAGATCCAACAAGTCAGATCACAGAAGTCGCTCTGGCAAGTGCCAGGTTTGTTTTCTGTCACATTTCTGCTGGGGTCACAGAAGTGGACAGCACTTGGCTGGGCTGGCTTGCTCCCTCCCCTCAGAATGAACAGACACCTTTCCTGTCCTGTCCAGTGACTCCCATGATGCTTCCATTATATTTATATCTCTCCCCTGAGTGAGGTATTATAGTTCAGAGTGTCACTAATCATTTAGGGTAGTGCCCAGCCCCATGGCTGACAGTCTGCTTTCAGCCACACACTAGTGAGGCAGGAGACTGTGCTGTACTGTCCCCTCCCCATCTCCAGTGACTACACAAACACACTTTAATATCAAAGAACTTTAATATGCTGCAATAAAATAAGCGCTTTGAAAAAGCTCACAGATGTCAAGGTTAGAGAAATCCCTCCTACACACCCTCTAGCTCCACACCCATCCCCTCAAAACCAAACCAGAAAATCCAAGTCTGGACTTTGGTGTGGGCCCCCTTTATCAAGAACAAAAACACAGTTATCTATGTGGTCCAACAGGAAAGCAAAACACAGAAGCCAGAAAGTCTACGAGATTTCAATATTTAAGAGACTTGGTACATACTCAAAGTTAAAATAACTCCAACTTTTATAGCTATACATACTGTTTTAAAGCAACTTAATATATTTTTAAATTTCATATATACACTCTCAAAGGTTCTTCAGGTGAGGTATGTAAACATTGTCTAATGAAAAATTTTCAATGTTTCAAACCAACAAATTCACAGCATACATTGAATTTCATCCATTAAAGACACAGTATTTTCCTACACTCACTAACAGTGGAATCCAGGCCCAAGAGGCACATGCTGTCCTGCCAGGTGGCCATTTTCAGTCTTCTCACTCCACTAGTCTGAAAGGCGCTGGGGTAAGGGAGGGCTGGACCCCCCAGAGGCCCACCCTTGGGCACCTGGAGCACTGGCTACGACTCACAAGACAGCAAAAAGGAGCACATCCGAACACCTACAAGATTGACCTTGGCAACGCCACCGGGAGGGACCAGTAAAAACTTAAGGAACAGTGGAGACTCAGCTCCCTGAATCTGGAGCCGGATCCGTAGCCCCTGCCCTACACTCATTCTGAAGGGTTGTGGCCTAATAGAAGCAAAATCCAATGCACACCTGAGCTTCAGTTAAACTGCATGGACCTCCTAGGACCTCCCCCCAAGGCCCCTCGAAGGCAATGACACAAGCCTAAATTAGGGCACTGGGCTGTGCTTTTCATACAGGGTGGGGCTGAACTTCTTACTATCGTAATGCATACAGGAAAATAATGCCATGAGATCACGGAGAGGACCAGCACACACAGGCACCGGCCCAGGACCTTGGAGGAGCTCAATTTTGAAAACCACTTGTTCCCTGAGGGTAAACAGCAGGCTTACATTGAGATTAAGCAGGGTTAATATGGGGGGGGGGCGTTCATTACAAAATATCAGACTCAGGAAACCTCTGGCCAGAATTTCTATTTCAACCCCATCTCATCTACAAGACCCTCCCCCCACCCCCTCACCTCCTCAACAACACAATGCAGGGCAAGTCCTCTCCTCTGCACGCTTTTGGGCTCAGCAGTGGAAAGTTTACCTTAATGCACCCACTTCAATCTAAAAAACACTAGTGAAAAATCCTAACCACCATCAGAAATACAAAAAAGGACATATTCCAAAAGCCTAAAAAACTACATCACTTCTAACAATGGGTATCTGGGTGTGGGGTATTATTCCTTTTCATTAAGCTTAGGACGGTCACAAGGAAAAGGCTGCTCAACCAGAGTTGGGCACATTAAGAACCTATCCAGACTCTAGGGGCCATGGACATCTTGAACCTAGGCATAGAGGCAGAAGGCAGGACATAGGCTGGCTTCCAAAGGTGAGTCAGACAGAGCGGGGGGGGGGTGGGGGGGAATATAACAGGCCACATATGTTTCTCTGGTAAAAATTCCTTACATTTATTCTATGGCCAATTGTTCTGGAAAATGGCTAACCTGTGATTGGCATGTCCACTTTTGATGTGTCTGGTGTTGGGAGAGTTCCCACACACACTGCTATAGTTTTGTGACACTGGAGCATGCAGAAGAAACAGAAGCATCAATTCAAGTAAAGCCGCCTCTTAGGAAAGGCAAGAGGCATTGCAAGAGCTGTCCCCCAAGCTGATCCTCTGAGACAACAGGGCTGGCCAGCACCTGGGGTCATATTGCTATGGGAACACATCGGAAAGGACACCTGGAGATCTGCTCTGCAGACCCAAGCACTGACCTGTACTGTACACCTGTATATATATATAATATATATAACACAACCAGGGGAGAAGAGGGGGCGGTTAAAGCTTGGATTGGGTGGTCCATTACAGATCAAACGCCCCAAACAGCTCTCAACCTGCTGGTTTTGTTTCTTTCTCCATGAGTGAACTGTGTTATGAAAGAAGTCCACTATTCAAAATATAATCTTCTACAATACAATGCAAACCAACATCACTCAGAACGTGAGTTTGTATACAGAACATGTAATAAATATTTTTTTTTTTTTAGAAAACTATTTACAGCATCACGTCTTGTGAACATTTAGATGAGAACAGAATCTACTTTCTGCAAAGGTTAAAAAAATTTGACTGTCTAGTTCAGTGCTAAATTCCCTGGCACCTAGTTTCCCATTCACATTTCATCTCAGAATCAGATTTGCTTACAAACAGCATCTTAGAAAAACATTCTCCAGCATCACCATTCACGTGCCTTCCTTGTTCAGAAACGACAAAGGGAGGCCATAAGGAAATATGCAAACTAGAGTCCAAATAGGTGACTGTAATCCCTACATACCTGGTCTCCAAGTACCCTAGAGTCCTGGAGCTGCAGGCCAACCCAGCCATCCCAGCCGAGTGACAGATGGGGTGCCCATGGGCGAAGCACAGGGGAAAGGGGGCCATGCATGACCATAGAGCACTGGTTCCATGACATCAAGGGTGCTCTGGATTGCAGACCAGGACTCCTGAGAAGCAAAGCTAAATGCATTTTAGAACCATGGGTTACAGATGGCTGGGAGGGGCTGCATCTGCACAGATGCTTGATGAGAAGGGGAGAGGGGGAAAGACAAGGTATCCCCAAGTTTTGTCAATGTGCAGAAGGTGACAGGTGTGTCTCCTCTGGGTGTGTCGAAGGATGACTCCCATAAATTCCAAGAGCCAGATGAGAAGCTCATACCGGCAACCACCATGGTTTCTCCTCATTGCACGGGCATAAGGCTGCTTGCCACAGGACTAAAACCAAGGTCCACAGGATTACAACCAAGGTCACCTCCATGTACAGACCATGGAAGAGAACGGCTGAATATATCAATGGTGCATAGGTAAGCGGCTATGGGGGACATCGGGATGCTAGACTGAGCAAAGCCACACCCCTTCAAGCTCCACTTTGGTCTGGCGTGGAGTGCCCGGAGCAGCATTCCGGTTCCCAATCCATGTTGTGTCTGCCCAAGTACAGCAACCTCCTGCCTCTACTGTGATGCTTAGGCGTTCGATAGCTGAGCGTGGGAGAAAAGATGGCAAGAACAGTTTTTGGAAAGCCCTTTTGACAGCTAACTACTTTTGTTAAAATAAATACTTTGTATAGAAGCATTTGAACATGAAAATACCACTATTTACACAGTAAAATAAACTCCACAGTGGTGTGTATAAATATGTACTCTAAATATTTGAAACCAATCACTAATACAGTCTCCTAGAACTACTAAGAATGCAGAAGCCACAAGTGAAATCAATTACCCTAAGACAGTGGCCCTAGCAGTAATCCCTACCTGTGGTATAAATATACAAAAGTATGCAGATCTCATCTGTGTAGTATCTTTACCACAAATGCTTCCGAGTACAACATACAGCTCTGACTACAACACAACAGGAGCTGTACATCACAGTACCAACTGGAGTGGGGGAAAGGTGAGCAAGGAGCGGCATTCAGACGCCATCCACTGACACTGTGTAAATCTAGTAACGAGGGGAGAAATTCTTCTCATGTGATATGTTCAGCAAAGCACTTGGGGGCAGGGGGGAAGGTCCCAGAGAAGATGCCACCTGGAAGAAGGCCAGTGACACAGTCAGAAGGGAGGAAGGCAATGTACCGAGAATGGCTCCCCAGAGGAGGAGCTGCTTCAGACGTGCACAAGCCTGGGCTTCCCTGGCAGGCTAGAGGGCCCTGGACTTGCTGGGTCTAAAGCTGCTGGTGCACGGACAACACATAAAAAGAAGCATGGCCTGGACTCAGGGTTCAAACACACAGAGAGCAGTCACTTTTGTCCACAGATACTGACCACATTTGAGAACTGTAAACCTGCACACGTACGTACAGGAGAGAATGGAGGGCTCTCAATGCGAGCGAACGCTACCAGTTCCTGTGCTGTGAGTGAGGCACTGCTGGAGACTGCTCCATCGCCGGGGCTCAGCATGTGTCTGTCAAACACTGCTGGTGGACCGTCTCCATCAGTCAAGTTCACGGTGATGAGTAAGATCGACGACTGATTGCATTCTTAGGTTACAAAACTACACTTTAAACTACACCCTAGCCGGTACGGTATATCCACAACTCGGCAAGTATCTAATGAGCAGACAGTCTTCTTCCCTGCAAGCACTATTAGGAATGATGTACAATGGCTACTGTGTGCTCAGACAGACATGCAAGATGCCACAAACGCAGGACTGCTGCAATGGTGACCTAGGTGAGAAAAAAAAAGTGTGCCTAACTGCCCATTTCATAATGGCTTTTGCAAAAGATCAGTACACTGACCTAAAGGGTCAGGCAGTGAGTATTCTAGGTAGTGTGGTCCACTGTCAGTCAGTGGTCCTGTTACTTCTGCTTATCCAGTTCAAATAGTGAAAACCCACTTGTCCAACCTCTGGCGTATTCGAGTACCATGGGCACTGTGCTGCTGTTTCAGTCGGGTGGTCTACGCTTTCGGGTGGCTTACAACTGCACTCCTACCGGACAGGATGGGCCTATCGGGTGTGAAAGTGTCAGGGTCTCCTGGTCACGTGCCTGTGCAGCTGCCAATCTGCAGGCTAGGCAATGTGCTGAGGCCAGCACACGGAAAGCCTGGAAAAGGACAACCGGGCAGGGAGAAGGTAACATCAGGAACTGACCGCCACTGGCTCAAACCCAAAGACAAAGACATGTGTGAGGACAACCTTGCACACTGTCATCAGTGGTCCCTTGGGTGCAGAACAGTGGGGTGCTACAAGGTGACTAGCCCTGCAATGTGTTCCTTGTACATGACAGGAATCTTCAGAATTTTCAAGACTGGAACTATCTTTTCCTTGAAGGATGTAGGTCGAAGTGCCTATTGTGTGGATATGAGGACTGCTTTGGGTATAGACACTTCCAACATTTTAGTGGATAACCAGCCTTTAGAACACAGAACAGCAGACAAGAGTTCAAAATAACTTGGGCAGGGAACGCAGTGCAGTGGTAGAATGCCTGCCTTGTTTACCATTAGGCCTGGAGTTCAGTCTTCAGCACTGTCCACTAATTAGGGGACAAGGTCCCCATTTTGAAAATGTCTGACTCGACACTCAACCTCATTCTGGAATGCAGAATAGGAACTTATATTTGAGTTTGGGGTAGGGGGAGGACTTACACCCTGGAAGTTGACTAAGTGTGATATACAAACTACCATTTTATTGTTAGCTTTCCTTTAATAAAACTATTTTGAAGGTGTGTGATTGAAAACAGATCAATGGGAACACACTATAAACAGTGCTCTGGCTGTCACTAGACTTTTGTTTCTGTGCTGTGTGACTTTCCCACAACTAAATGTCCCCCAGAAGCAACCCTGGCTAACCTCATCAGAGACAGTCTTGGCTTATTTTAGTAAACAAGTACAGCCAGAGGCAGTTCTATGATTACAAACTATGGGAACGGGACAGGGATCAGGCCACAGAATTTTAGAATCCAAAGACACCTTGCTCACGGGTCTGGTCTACAGGCTGTGGAGCCTTCATGGAGGGGCTGGGGTAAAGGATTTAAAGGGAGATGTACTTCTTGTTTAGAGCTTACATGGGAGCTGTCTCAATGACATGCCTCTCTTATAGCAAGAGCACACAAATGTGTGCACAGGACAGAACTGAGACGGGAGGCATGAGGCAGAAGAGGAATGGAGAGGGTTCACCCCTATAAAAGTTATTTTCTCAAGCAGGGTTTCTTCAAAGCTTTGTGGGCTTCTCTAAGTATTTAATCTACATCATGGACAATCAGTAAGCAAAAGGGCATGGTTATATGCCCACAAAACTTAATTTATACAGGACTCGTCAGCCCAGTCTGCATGTCTGTGACTGCTCATTTAAGCTAAGAGGAGGCCTGACCTGAGCTGGCTGATCTGAAGCCACAGGGATGGAGGTGGCTCCCTGGCTACTGGGTGGGCAGCTTCTTGGATGATTCAGTTTGTTTCTGATACTGTGACAAGCACAGATTTGCTGATGGCAACACCAAAGCAGCTTGAGTTTGCATCACAGAGCACCGTGTCATTTCCTACGGGACTCAGGTCTACTAGTCAATGAGTGGCAGCTGCGCCCTCACTACAGAGGCCATCACAAGGCTGGACACGGGTCAGATCTTGGCTTACAGCATCTGTCTTGCAGTGATACTTGCTGATGACCCAGGTGCATGGTGAGAAATTCACTTGTGCTGGGTAATGAATGCACTGAGTCCCTAGGAAAAGGGATGAATAGCTCTTCTCTCTAAGCCATTACAGAATGGTGAGGTACAAACCCCACCGCTCAACTGTGGTTTAGAAAGGACAGTAGAAAATCTTCAATTAAGAACCCCCCATCCCTGCCCCCCCAAATAAAACTAGCAGGACCCAGGGAATCCCAGGGACTAGCAACTGTGGATCAAGACTCAGGTATCATTCCTATGCAGGAAGTTCCCAGAACAGAGAAAGGTTTAGGGCCTTCCCAATGCACTGAAAGACTGTAACATGTCTAGAAAGTGTCAGAATAAAACTATGAACCCCCATCAAGAGAGCAGGCCCATCCTAGGGAGCCCAGTAAGAAAACGGATCTCCCAAAGAAGGCTGTGCTCTAGGGAAACTTCCAGAGCTGCTCTGATAGCTTCTGGGGCGTCTTCCAGCTCCTGAACAGAGAACACCAGTCCTCTGGCATCAAGTCCAGCTCCAGCCTGTGACAGTGACTTTCCAGAGTGTGGGGAGGGCAGAAGCAGAGTACCTTTCAGACTTAGCATCAAAACTGTGGGACAAAGCGCACTGCATAGGATGGCAAGTCATCTTTAAAAATGGCTACAGGAAGGGGGAAAACAAAGAGACTGCAGTCAAGGCCAAGTCTGGAGATGCTGAGGGGATAATATCCCAGCATGCTCTGGGCATAGAAAGGCCTAGAGCTACCGTCACATTTTGCTTTTGTTTCCTTTCTTCTATTAACAAAATTAACCAGATCAGTAAAAATGAGATTACTTAACTTAAATGCGCTAATTTTGTAGACTGTATAAATATAAATAAATGCAGTTACTATCATCAAATGTAAGCTGATTTTCAAGATGCTTACATCATCATTAGGTGGTTATATAATAAACACTTCCACATAGCTTCTTCAAATGCAGCCTATCTCCAAGTGAACTTTGAAAACTGAAAACACCACCAGAAAAGTAATGGAATGAATTATAAACTGGTGGGAACTGGAAGCATCCCACGAACTTAGCACTCACCCTTCCCCCTAACCTAACCCAAGCACCTTACAAGGAAATCCCCAGGTAGCCAAGGGCTCCTCATATATACAGGCATCATAGACCGGCCATTAGTAAGCCTCCGCTGTTTAAGTCACTACAACAAGACTATCCAGTGACAACTATAGCAAAAGTTCTTTTAAGCCTTAAAATCATCTTTTAAGATGAAATGAACCTATTCAAAACACATTAATGCTTCTGTGCAACCTAATGCTAAGAAAGAGCTGTCGGCACTCGCTCAGCAGGCTCATTACGATAGGTAGCTTGTGAATGGGCAAGGTCAAAGATAAAAATAATAATAATAATAAAAAACAACAAACAAAACAGGGAATGGGGAAAGGGAGGAAGCTCATAGAACAGAGGTGACAAAAAAAAAAAAAGAAACTGATGACTTTCATTACCTATGAAATTCAACACAAGTCTTAACTTCTCAAGAATCAAATACTCCAGTCCTATCAAATTATCAGAAGTTTCCATTATCTGCAGCAAACCTTTGACAATAGCAAAATAGGTAGAAGGCCTGTTTTATCATGATTTGCATATAAAAGAAGCCCATCCGGGTTGACCTAAAAAGATCTGAATCAACCTAAGTAGAAACTTAATCAGAAGAACAGGGCAGCAGCTGTCCATGCAAGCCTATTTTGGTGACAGAACACGTCAAAGCCGACGGGGGCTTTAGCGACCCAGGGTTCGCTGACTGGCCCAATGGAAATGTCAAGTACACACTTATAATGGAGCAATGTTGTAGGCACCAAGTAAAGCCAATGGGGCCGTGTCAGGCTCCACCAAGGAAAGGCAAACGACACTTTCAATTATTGCGTTTCTCATTTCTGAGCCATGGGACAGGATGACATGGAAGGGGAGGGGCAATTCTGCAAGTGTTTAGCCACGAGAATATATCAAGTTTGAAATATATAATATATCAAATATCAGTTTGAAAAGACACCTACTCCAGGCACACACAATCACATCCGAGATCCCCACTGAACGTCAGTCATCTGTGGGGATGTGGCTTCACTAAGATACTGGGCAGCAACTTTCATTTGCCTGCGTGCCTGGTCTCTCGGGGCCACTGCTCACACCTCTCCCAAGTCTGATGTGGAAGTTGGATTAGAAATGCACACGGAGACTCGGAATTACTTTCAAACATTCCGGCCATTGCTAACTATACAGCTCACAGATGCACTGTGTGGGGAAGGAGGAACTTTACTGTGAAACGAGTACCAGAAGACACTTGTGGGTAGCAGCCATGTGCACATAAGATGTATATGCACACAGCTAAGCTTTTCCACTGCCGGAAAGAACTTCTGATGTGCAGGGACATACTCTGTTTAAGAATGGAAACAAAAGTCACTCATCCTAATGACCAAATGACCAGCATGTTAGTAGTAACATAGTTTGGGGGGGAAAAAACAAAACAAAACAAAGCAAAAACCAACAACAAAAGGAAGTGTAGCACATCTTTGTCCCATGGGTACACAAATTTGAGAACATGATCTGAAATGATTTAAAAAATAAAAAGATGAAGGGGTAATCAACAATATGAGTTTTGGAAGAAACATAACAGAAATATTAATCTTTTACAATAATTATAAATCCCCTGCATTCTCCACATACCATAGAAATGATTTGGTTCAGCTTTCAAATATCAATCAAATAAAAACCAAACAAGACAGAGAGGGAGTTGTGCTGCGGTCTGCAAGGTGCACCTGTCCAGGGGCGCACAGGCAGCTGCTGACGGCTCCTCGCCCAACCGCTCGTGCATGTGTGGCGGTGGCCTCCTCAGTGACAGAACAAGTGCTTGTGCGTCAAGTATAAAATACAAGCCTTTAGTCACATACATCAGCTTCTTAGCTTTTGTAAATTTTTAAACAAAAAAGGATAAATAAGGCACTGTACTTCTTAAAACAGAAACTGCTTGGTTCCAAGTTTAAAACCCAAGGAACAACCAGAAAATAACCTACAACTCCCTTAGCCCCAGAGAAGAGCCTGCCAGCTCCTTTCTCCAGTTAAGACGCTTTTTCTGGCATCTCAAACTGGTACTCCCGTAACTAGTCACTACACCGTGAAAGGCGCGAGAGGCTCATAAAACCGGATTCTCTTAATGCAAAATGAAAGGTTGCTCTCGTGGGTCGTTACTCTCAGTGGCTACCCAGCCATCTATCACTTGGCTTCTAACCGCCTCCGTTTGCCCTGGGAAGAGTCCAGTTTGGCCTTGAGCTTTCTTTTTCTTGGGGCAGTCCGGTTCTCTGGGCTTTTTGCTAAGGGTCTGGCACGGCCCCTACCACTGCTCAGCTTCCGGTTTCTCCTCCTTGCTTTTGGGGGCTTTGAAGAGGCTTCTCTTGCGCCCCTTTGTTTTGAAGGCTTTGCCAGTGCTTCGGAGGCTGCCGTGGGATGGCCAGGTCTTCTGTTTGCATTCTCTTTTTCTTTCCTGGATGACAGGCAGCTCCTTCCAGGACCCTTTCTACAGATTCTCACTTTATTCTCTTTCAAGGTCATCTTCTTGGAGAGTTGGTTGGCTCTGTCCTTTGCAGCTAGCTTCTTGCCAGAAAGGCCTCTGCTGGCTTTTGTTGCTGGCTCCTTGTCCTTACCGTCTTGAGTACCGGAGCCTTCTGCTCTCTTGCGCTTGTTCTGACCTTCCACTTTAAGCAACGTTTCCGGCACCTGCTTCCCTCTTCTCCCCTTGCTTCTTTCAGCCCTCTTGGTGTTGACAGGAAACCCATCTGCACCCACCTGGAGGGCGAGCTTTGGGGACATGAGCGGGTTGATGCACACGCTCTTGCGGCCCTGCTTCGTTTCAGAAGCCCCGCCCAGTGAGCTGTCCAGGCGCTGTGCTCTGAGCTTTCCGCGAATATTGGAATACTTTCTAAGGATCCGGGTGCTGGCGGGAGTAGGCAGGTTGGTGGGAGGATGGCTACGTCTGCCTACCCTGACTTCCTCCACATTGTCTTCACCGCTAGGGCCGAGGCTGACGTCACTGCCGTCCTCTGGCTCTTTCAGGTCAGGATTCTCTCGCAGTTTAGCCCATAGCTTCTGCGTCTTCCAATTATTCCTAGCAGGAATGGCTCCAGGGAATTTCTTTAAGTGTTTTTTCAAGCGTTCTGCCTGTAGTGAACTAGGGTACATGGTGGAAGGAGGATACTTCTGAAGAGGGTGTTTAACAAGTGGGATGTCTCCTGGAAGACGAGTATTGAGTTTCTTCACAATGACCAGAGATCGAGTTTCTGTTGTCTCTAAGAACCACTTACAGATGTTAGACAGCTTAAAGTTTGTCATGAACAGCATCTGAACGGGAGAAAATTTTTGCACCTCCAATGAGCCCCTACACTTCCGTGCCCTCTTCTTGCTCTTCCAAATCTCCTTCAGCTTGTCAGACTTGCTTCTTGCTCTTGCTGTTGGCTGAGCTTCCTTCTCCAACTGGATCCAGCCCTTCTGAACTTGCAGGTAGTGGGCG
This sequence comes from Mus minutoides, assembly GCA_902729485.2. Taxonomy (NCBI): domain Eukaryota; kingdom Metazoa; phylum Chordata; class Mammalia; order Rodentia; family Muridae; genus Mus; species Mus minutoides. Next base: position 202,752 of record LR749591.1, on the reverse strand, counting down.
TTGAAGCTGGCGATGAGCTCCTGGTTCTCCTCCTCTGCACACCATCCTACAAACTTGGGCTGCTCCTCCACCGAGTCCTCATCTTCCTCCTCTAAGGGCTCTACACTCTCAGAAGCTCTGCTTTCCTTGGCTGCTGGGTTTACTTGCGTGCCTTGCTTTTCTGAAGTCATTTTTGTAGTGTCCAAGGCACAATGAGCATGTCTCAGGTTGTAGGTAGAAGAAGGCAGTCTCTTAGGCCGTGTTACTGATTTTGGTGGCCTATCAGCACCGTCACTCTGACTGGCTGATATCCCAGATGAGCTACATGGAGCTAGGCCAGCATCATCTTTATGGTGAGTATGGTGAGTATCGTCAGTGCCTACCTCACTCATAGCGGCAGCTTCTGTGTCCTGTATGGCAATTTGTCCCGGGTTCTCTTTTACCTGCTCTGGGTCTCTCTTGCAAGGAATGCTTTCTGAGGGCACATAGGCATCTCTCTCATCTGTGTTGGACCAGACATGGGTTTCCAGGTTGTCCCCAGGCAATGGCTGGCCAACAGTGGCTGGGTCACTGTTTGGGGAAGTCTCTTCCTCTTCCCTTTTTATTTCCTTTGCCAGCATGTTTTTTACAGTCTGCCTTGTAACGACACCAACTCCTTCAGTCTCCTGCTTGGTCTCTTCATCAGAGGAATGTTCACTAACACCAGGCTCTTCAGGATCCTCCAGATTGTCTGTATGGATGCTGTCAATCACTGGGCCCTCGGATGTCACCCCACCAGAGTCCCCTTCTCTTTTAGATTGCTTTATAGCAGGAATTTTAGAAACCTTGATTTCAGAGCAAGCAGCAGATGAGTCCAAACCCTGGCTTCCTGGGTACCTGTCAGCAGAGGAAGGATCTACAAGCTGACTTCTTAGGCACCTATCAGAGGCCTCAGGGAACTTTCTAGCCTTTTTCTTCTTATCCACATTCTCTTCAGGTGAGTCGGAGTTTGGCTCACTCGGATCATTTTCTGCTGAGTATTTTGTATCATTGTCATGTGCCTCCAGGGGTCCTGCTCCACTTGCGGCCTCATCTTCTTCCACCTCAGTTGGGTTCTCATCAGTGACAGTGCTGCTCTCTGGGAGGGGCAGGGAGTCATCTAGCCACAGTGTGTCCCCGGGGACGTCTCTGGTCTCAGCCTCGGTGCTAGTACTTTGGTCATGCTCAGACAGTTCTAGACCTAGGGGGGGATCTAAAGCCGCAGTGCAACTTTCATCTTCTGAGCACAGAGAACTCTCCTCTCTGATGGCTGTTTTAGGAGAAGACTGAGGTCTACAGAGGAGGTCTTCACTGTCCCCTCGGGAGGTGAGGGGGATGCTTCCAGCTGTCAGAACCAAGTGGCACTCCTGTGCCGGCATTTCCTCTGGACCTAGCTGGAAGGCTGGTGGCTGGTCTTGCAGGGAGGCTCTTGGCTGATCTTGTTCCTGGAAAGACGGTACACTTTCTGTGGGAGGTGAGACCACAATGCTGCCTTCTGGGACCTCAGACATATCGTCATTAGGGAGGAGAGCAGGCAGGAGGCATGCTGGGCTAGAGGCTGTGGTCTCTCCCAGCCTAGGAGAGCTACTAGGATCCTGTTCCCTCAAGCTGAGGCAAACCTCTGCCTCCTGATGCTCTTTCGCTGATGATGTGTCTTCGTCTCCTCCCTCAAGGGAGGTTCTGTCTTTCCTAGGATTGTCACAGATATCTTCTTCTAGAGACTGCTCACCTACTGTGGAAAGCTGCGTATCAACTGTGGAAATCTGCACGTCCACTGTGGGAAGTTGTATATCCACTGCAGGAAGTTGTGCACCTAGTGTAGGAAGCTGCAAATCCACTGCAGGAAGTTGTGTACCTACTGTGGGAGGCTGCACATCTGCTGTAGGAAGTTGTGCATCTACTGAGGAAAGCTGGACATCCTCTCTAGGAAGTTGTGTTCCTATTGTGGGAGGCTGCACATCTGCTGTAGGAAGCTGTGCACCTACTGTAGGAGGCTGCACATCTGCTGTAGGAAGCTGTGCACCTAGTGTGGGAAGCTGAATGCCTACTGTGGGAAGCTGCACACCTACTGTGGGAAGCTGCACACCTACTGTGTGCTCTGAGGTGGGAATTGTAAGAGTCTGCTTGGGAGTCACCACTGCCTCTGATACTATTGGTGAGCAGCTTCCCTTTTCTTGGGAGCATAAATTTCTGGCCAGTGTGCGAACAGTTGGCAGCTCACAGCAGTCACCATTGAAGAAGTATCCCCGGGTACTCTTTCGGGCTGTTTTCCGAGAAGACAGTATGGATCTTTGATTTTCAAAGTGGCATTCTGTTATTGGTTGGCTGATATAAACAACATCACACTGGTTGTCATAATCGTTTATCCTCAACCCTGATGCCCTCTTACTTTTCCGAGCAGTCTTGATGGAGGCTGACATTATCTTGGTTTGTGAATGACCATTAGATGCTCTGTGTACAGTTGGCATGGGGCTGGGAGCTAACCAACCACCTCTGGAATGATCAAAATGGCCCTTGTCTCTGGGATGTGTCTGGAAACCCGCCTTGTTTCTGCCGAGTGAATGAAGATGGTTCTCCTGCTTTGGCCTTGCATCTTGCTCATCTGTCTCTAAATCCTGGTGTAAGGATGTTTTTGAGCTACACTGTAAAGCATTCTCTTTGTCTGCAGTATTAGATGAGTTTCCCATAAACCCTGAGTCCCACGTCTCTTCTGATAAAGCTTTGAATGAGTTTCTTTGAGATACAATACAGCTCCCACCTTCTTCAGTATTCTCAGCCACCTCTGCCACTGAAGCCAGACTTTGGACCAACGCTGGGGCACTGTCTTCAGCATCCTCACCGGGTTTCATGTCTGTGTCTTGCTCCTGGCCAGTGGTTTGCCCCTCTAAGCTTTTAGAACTGTAGGGGGAGTTAGAAGAGAAAGAGTCCAATGTACTGAGGCATCCCATGGTGGAACTGTCTGCAGAACCTGTGGGGTTATGCTGAGCATCTGGAGGCTCAGAGGAATCTTTCTGAACAGTACTCTTGGCATTGTCTACAGAGTCTGTCTCAGGAGGTGGCTCCTTCATGGTTTCTTCAGTCACATTCAGGGAACTAGGAGAACCGGATGAGTCTAAGAACAACTTTACAGAGGCAGGAGAACTCTCCTCGAGACAATCATCCTTTTCATTTTCTCTACCACTCAGCTGGGCACAGCCCGAATCGCAAGTGGAGACGTCCATGGCGGTGGAATCCAAAGGCTGCAGGTCCTCGGAACCTGGCTGAGACTCAGTGTACAGGTCGCTCAGGACGCGGATGAACTGCCTCTGATGATGATTGCACAACTTGACCATAAACTTCTCCAGTGGAGACTTTGATTGACGGTTAGGATCAGCTACGGGTGCCTCTGCTGACTCCTCTCTAGACAAAAACAGAAAAAGGAAGAAATTAGTATGTGCATTTCCAAAGAATTGTCTGTATAGTATGAACTGTATCAGATGCTGCTTATATTATATAGGAGGACATTCTGGTGGAAACTGTCATTTACTTTCAAGTCTGTTGAATGCTTTAGTTCAACAAAGAACATATAATTAGATTGCAAAGCCGGCCCATCACATTCTCAAAAACTTAGTTATCTCTCATATTTTTATGTTTATGGTGCTAGGAAGGTATGCTACCACTGAGCTGAATTCTAAACCCTACTTCATACTTTCTACACTTAAAAATTTCAGAAATAGTTATCTTAGAAGAAGCATTGAAAATAACATTTCGCCACATTATTAACTCCATATGGTCAACACAGAGCAATCCTTATCCAAAAATCTGTAATGCTCTAAAACGTTAACCCTTTCATGGTGGCACAAGTGGAAAATTACACACTATGCCAGTGTTAAGAGCAAGAATACTGAAGACTCCGTGTAAGACTCCTCTTAGGCCGTATGGACGCAGTGGGCCTGGACCATAAGCGAACTCTGACATTAGACCTGGGCCTCACACCTGCATCATCAAATCACTAACTAGATGCAGACATCCTAAAATCTGAAGAAAGCCAAAATTCAAACCATGTCTTCTCCCAAGTATTTTGGATAAGGGCGGCTCAACCTGCCCTTCAGTTTAGGCCTAGGCAACGGTGCTAAAATAACCACTAGCTTTAGTTTATAACATGACAAAAATTCAGACATACTACATTCCAGACATTACAGACATCAGCTTAGAAGTATTTTGAGAACTCAATGGCTTTTAAGACAATTTCTCAGAAAGAACAATTGGCTGGAGAGCCACCAACAGTGCTCCAGAGCAGGACACAAACAGAAAGAAATTTCACAGTGGAGGGCTATCAGCTTTGATCCATGCAAGGCAGAAGCATCCTCACAGTAGCCCACCCTCGAGCTCCCCCAGAATATCACCAGGAAACATTTCAGGCTCACAAGCTGCTCTGCATGGAAGCTAAATCCACACTGGGAAGCCAAGGGGGGGGGGGGAGAGACCAACATTAGGTTCAAGACAGGGCACAAACATGGCCTGCTGGGATGGCCAGGGGTCTCATGGTGGCTTTGGGCTTCTGGATGCACAACTTTTACCGAGCCGACATGGAAAGAGCCCAGATTTTGAGACAACATCTCACAGCCCCTCTGGTTTATAGACCTTTAGGAGACTATTATTTGACGGTATATGAAACACAACAGAACACAGTCGGTAGCTTCATGTGTGTTGAACATGTATTGATACTTCTTCTGGCTTACTCTTCCATCTTTGACTTTGACCTCATGGCCAGGACATTTCTTTATAGAAAGGTTTACCACAGACGGCCTGCGTCACCAGCCTTTCCACCTCCCACTAGTGGCAGAGTTACAGTAAAGTAAATGGATGCTGCAAAGGAGACATCTGACTTGACCCCTACTCTAACACGTACAGGAGAATCAGGAAGTTAACCAGTCTCTCGGAACCTTAGCTGCACCTGCACACTGGGACTGAATGGCAGTATACTAAGAGTTTGCACAAAAGCAGGGCTTAAACAGTTTTGGCTTCTATCTGCCTTTTTAAAAGGAAACTTTGAGCCGGGCGTGGTGGCGCACGCCTTTAATCCCCGCACTTGGGAGGCAGAGGCAGGCGGATTTCTGAGTTCGAGGCCAGCCTGGTCTACAGAGTGAGTTCCAGGACAGCCAAGGCTACACAGAGAAACCCTGTCTCGAAAAACCAAAGTAAAATAAAATAAAATAAAATAAAATGAAACTTTTTATTCTTTGTGAATTTCACACCATGTAACCCCAGTCCTACTCATCTCTCTGTCTCTTTGTATCTACCGTCTATTCTTGCAACCTCTCCTTTCCCAAGAAAACAACAAACAACAACAAAAATCTCGTTGCAGAAGGTGTAGTGAGTCACAGTATGTCCTACAGTAAACCCTTCTGTCCACACATCTTTACTTGCAAATGTTCATTGCAATGAGTCATTGGTCTGGTTCAAGACCTGTGTCTTCTGCTATTCTATGGATAGTCCATCCTCACTAGGGCTCCTCTTGGATACCCTGTTGTCTGTGCCAGGGAGATCCTGCAGCTTTGGATCTGCAGGGCTGACCCCTTCACAGGCTCCAGTAGTTCCTAGGGTGGGCCAACTCAAAGACCAGGATCTGGGCCTGGGTTGCAGCCATGTTGATCGATCCACCAACTCTCTCTCACCCACACCACCAGGGGGAGCTTTGTGACACTGCTTCGGCTGGCTCAGTCAATGCCTCAACTACCAAGGCTGTGTCTGCCTCTTAAGTGCTTGGCAAAAGCAGTCAAGGTTCTTGCTTGCATCTTGGAGTGACCTGAAACTTTCTGTCTAGCTGAGGCTAACCTTGAGTCCTACTCATTCTTCAGCTTCTGCTGTCCCAATATTAGGATTTCAGGTGTGTGCCCTCACAGGCAGCTAAACTTTTTTTTTTTTTTTTTTTTTTAAGGCAGGGTTTCTCTGTATAGTCCTGGCTGTCCTAGAACTCACTTTGTAGACTAGGTTGGCCTTGAACTCCAGAAATCCGACTGCCTCTGCCTCCCAAGTGCTGGGATTAAAGGTGTGTGCCACCACCGCCCGGCTTAAACTTTTAATTACGTTTATATCATGTATGTATGTCTCATGTGCACATGTGCCATAGCATACAGAGAGAAGTCAGAGGTCAGATTTTGTGAGCATGTTTTGTCCTCCCAAGCATGTGGGTCTCCGGGATTAAACTCAGGCCATCAGGCTTGGTGGCAAACACTTAGATACACTGATCCATCCTGCCAGCCCCTGAATTTTTAAAAATATTTTGGTGTAATTCTTCACAGAATCACACCATCACTTAATACGTGTCTTTCTCCCCACTCTGCCTTTATTTCTCTGAGAATCAGTATTTACCCCTATCAGGACACAGAAGATGGAAGACAGTAGCTGTTGGAGATGGCAAATGATACGTTCTTAGTAGAGATGTTTCAAAGCTCCGATGTAACATGTTTTGTAGGCAATTTGGATCCATAGGCAGAAGCCTGGCAGTAAGTAGTGTCCTTGGGGCTGAGAGAATGCATATTAACACTAACCTTTGTCCAGCTATCATTAAATAGCTAACTTTACAACTACAGCCATAAAACTACTTTTGGCTGTGACTCCAAATTACTACTTACTACGCCCCCCCCATGGTTTTAAAGAGAAATCTAATTTAGATGATTTTAATTTCTTACCATTCAGCTATTTAATGTTTAGAGTTAACCTCAACTTCCTGGTACTTAATTATATTGCTGCATTTTTCATGTTTGGCTTTAAAAAATGGTGTCAGTCTGATTTAAATAGCTAAAGATCTACCTTTGCTTGTAGTACTTGGGTTTCCCTGCATCTTTAAGGGAGCCCAAATACAGCGCTCGCTTTGGTTACCCCTAGGCAATTGCTAATTGAACAGAGCAGAGATTCTGTCTTGTAGAGAATTTCCTCACTCTGACTCTGAAAGAGCATGGCATTTTAGCTCCATAATTAGTCTGTGTCATATATGTTCTGGACACCTGACTAAATAGGATCTTTACAAGAAATATATCGCAGACTTTACAGTCCTCGGTCTGACTTCATGGTATGTCGAAGTAACCTTATGTCTGCTCAACAGGAGGCCTATCTGTAATAGGGAGGTGAATTATTTAGCAAGCAGAATACCACCACCAAAGCACATAAGATCATAGGGATTGGTAAACTGGACAGAGGCTATAAAACAAGAGGGGAGCCTGACTTGCAGCTCTTGGAATTGGTCCTGGGTTTTCTCCTTGGTGAGAAATGGTCTATGTGACCTTGATCAGACAGTCTTTCTACCTTTAGCTTAAGGCCTAATTCAGCAGGGTGTGGTAGAGGATAAGATAATATTCATAAAAACTGTAAAAGGCACAGTTTAAAAGCAACACGTTGCTTCACAACCTTATCTTTAATGATTTACTCAATGATGTTTTTCCAGATCAGAGGTTAGGCATAGCTGAACTCTCCTATTTAGTCAATACTGCAATACTTACATTCCTGTGGCTAATGTAAATGGTGGCCAGTCAACGTTCAGGTTATTTTTCACTAAAGAACAGATCAAAATGTGGCAGGAAGCTAAATGTCAAGTGTAAGAATCTAGAATCTGGAAGTAATAGACTCAGGTGCTTTCTCCACCCAAAGACTGCTGCACAGGCAAATCAGCATCACTCATGACCAAGATAGGCTTTCCTTTCCTTTCCTTTCCTTTCCTTTCCTTTCCTTTCCTTTCCTTTCCTTTCCTCTCCTCTCCTCTCCTCTCCTCTCCTCTCCTCTCCTCTCCTCTCCTCTCCTCTCCTTTTTTTTTTTTTTCAGGGTTTCTCTGTGTAGCCCTGGCTGTCCTGGAACTCACTCTGTAGACCAGGCTGCCCTTGAACTCAGAAATCAGCCTGTCTCTGCCTCCCGAGTGCTGGGATTAAAGGTGTGTGCCACCATGCCCGGCCAAACTATGTATTTCCTGACTGCATAAGACCAATAGTAAGTATATAGAGCTAATGTTAGGAGCAGAAAGAGTTAGTTTGGGGAGGAGAAAGAAGGCTTTAGACAAAGCAGACTATGGCTAGAGTATTCAATTTGGCTTATTTCTTTAAACAAAACATTAAAATGTATGCCCAGTCCCCTATCAAGGTGTATGAGGTATACATCTGCTAGGTGCTAACTGGAAAGAAAGCTTCCCGCTTATTTTCTAGATCTTTTTCAGGATATGTTGAGTCTGACAACAGGTTAGGGGGCTGGGAGCAACAGAGAGGGGGTAAGGAAGGTACACATGATCTGAGAGGGGAGATGGAAAGGGTGGCTCTTAAGGGAGGGAAGTAAACACAGAGGGAGAAGGGTAAAGTAATAAGGATGCCAGAAAAAGCTGCAAGAAATTTAACTATTAAAAAACAACAACTATAATACACACAATTTTATATGTATTTTATACATATATAGTTTTAATAAACCTTTCTCACTGGGTTAATGGTGCTTCCTGTAAGAGTCAAGGACCATCTTTAAAAAACAAACAAACCACAATTCCCATGTGAATCCCTCTTTTGAATAGTTGGCTAGAGCTGTCCAAGAGACTCCCAAAACATATAGCCTACCGCTGTTGTCCTTGGTTGCTCCCCAGAGCAAGTCCTTAAAGAAACCCTGTATCTCAGGAACCAGTCCCAGAGACCCCTGAGCTGTGATGGGCCTGAGTGTCCTCTCCCTAGGGACAAGTTCCATGGCACCAGAAAGGAAGCATTATTTCCTCATGGTTATCTCGGATTTATCACTCTCTCATCTCTAAATGAAGGAATGACTCAAAAGGGTATGATAGATAGAACTATGGCTAGTGAAAGTGGGCATGGGTGTACAAATGTTTCTTGATACAAGAGAACTGTGCACAGTTGTACCTCCAAGTGATCTGCACTCGAGTTTTCTATCCATGGAACCAGCTAGGAGAAATAACCAAAGTGGAACTGGAGCTAGCTCAGCCAGTAAAGTGTGTGCCACGCAAGTATGAGGACATGGCTTTGTTCCCAGCTCCTCAAGAAACGGGACATGGAAGCTCTTATAATCTCAGCCTGGGGAGGTAAGAACAAGAGGATCCGTGGGGCAGATTAGCTAGACAGTCCAGTCCAGTGGTTCTTGACTCTTGGAGGCTACATATCAGATATCTTGAGTATAAAATATTACCATTACGATTCATTATAATAGCAAAGCTATAGTTATAAAGTAGTAACAAAGTAACATTAAGGTTGGAGCTCAGCACAACATAAGGACCTGCATTAGGGAGATTGAGAACCACTGTTGTAGTTGAATTGGTGAGCTCTAGGTTTATTAAGAGGCTTGAAGAATGCCCACTAGAGTTCTGGCTGACTTGAGCACGGAACACTCCACAAGGCAAAGTACAGGTAAAAGTGACAGAAAAGGAGAGAAGGAAAGCCGTTTCATTCATCTTTTCTCGGTGGTTGAAATCTAAAGGATCTCAATTTCGACAAAATTTTAGAGAAAGGGAATACTAAAAATTGGAAAACTAACTAACCCCTCCTTGGGACAGAATCATGAAAGGTGGTGATTGTGTATGGTGGGAAATCAAGTTAGGGTTGATCTCTTCCCACTGTGGGAGCAATTCTCTGGGAGTCATTGGTAATGGCAACCCCGGAGAGCACTGGCTGAAATCAGTGATGGCAAGCGAAAGGCCAGTAATCCTTACTGATAGCTTTCTCTCCATTTACTGGTCTCTTAACCAAACGTGCTCAAAGCAGGTAAGAGAAAATGCCACCAGTTATATGAATTAATACTACGCCAGGGAAGGGCTGCTGCTATGAAGCAGTGTGTTGGCTCTCCTGCCTTCCAGGGCTGTATATCCCTGCTATGAGGCTGTTTTCAGAACATATCTCAAATAGGCAGTAGTTTTGAGGCACATATACTCAACCCCCTGCTTTCTTCAGTTTGTTTGTTTGTTTGTTTCTTTCCTGAATTTTAACCAGTCTGATTATTACATTAAGGATTCGGGTTTACTCCTTATGCCTTGCACATGGTGAACAGGAGGAGGTGCGAGCCATGGTAGTGCAGGACCAAAGTGCAAGGGCCAACCCTTCCCAGCAGTGTGATGGCCTCCCAAACTGCACAATCCAACCAAGCAATTCTCAAGGCCTCCCTGCCAGACTCACTTCTGCTTGTCACTCAGTCATCCCAAGCAAGATGTCACAAGATCAAACATACTACATTGGGTGTCCATTAGACAAAAGGCAATTCAGAGGATGCAAAGGATGAGATTTTAGACTGGGTGACATAAATTTACAACAGTTCCTAGAAGTTACACCACTGAGTGCTGGAGCAGAACACATTAACTTGGTAAGAACACAAACAAAGAACTCACTCCTGTGGGACTCTGAAGTGGACTGTAGGAAATCATCCAGTTTACATTTAAGGCACAGACAGACCTCTGGCCAGGACAGACTTGAGCTGAGAAGGGTCATATACCCTGAGCCCCATGGAGCTGGAACTCTGGGTGATAAGGTCACCATTGCAGGAGAAAGAGAACAGGATGAGCCAGAGAGGCTAAAGGGCTTTTGACCTTACCTTCCTTCTTCTGAAGTGAAAATTAAATTGTTCTTTAGGGAGCAGTCCTTTAGTTCAAATCATCTTAGGCAAAATACAGACAGAAGGGTTCCTTCTCCAAGGAAAGGAGAACTAATCTTATATGCTGCCTGTTCCTTTAAGGGTGATAAGCCCAGCCGGGTGTGGTGGCGCACGCCTTTAATCCCAGCACCTGGGAGGCAGAGGCAGGCAGATTTCTTGAGTTCAAGGCCAGCCTGGTCTACAGAGTGAGTTCCAGGACAGCCAGGGATATACAGAGAAACCCTGTCCTGAAAAAACAAATGAGCCAGGCGTGGTGGCACACGCCTTTAATCCCAGCACTCGGGAGGCGGAGGCAGGCGGATTTCTGAGTTCGAGGCCAGCCTGGTCTACAAAGTGAGTTCCAGGACAGCCAGAACTACACAGAGAAACCCTGTCTCGAAACTCCCCGCCCCCCCCAAAAAAGAAAATAAAATAAAGCCGGGCGGTGGTGGTGTCTGCCTTTAATCCCAGCACTTGATCTACAAAGTGAGTTCCAGGACAGCCAGGGCTACACAGAGAAACCCTGTCTCGAAAAAAACAAAAAACAAAAAACAAAAATAAATAAATAAATAAGAGTGATAAACAGACAACTGTTAAAAGACCTGGAATGGCCCAAGCAAAGAAGTCCACTAACAGACACATTCCAATGGTTAGGTATGTACTTCATTTGTGATAATTATAATGGTTAAAAAAAAAAGTCACTAATAGCAATGTGGTGGTCCAGGCACACGCCTTTAATCCCAGCACCTGTGAGGCAGAGGCAGGTGGATTTCTGAGTTCGAGGCCAGCCTGGTCTACAAAGTGAGTTCCAGGACAGCCAGGGCTATACAGAGAAACCCTGTCTTGAGCCACCCCCCAAAAACAAACAAACAAACAAACAAACAAACAAATTATGACTTTGCAGGGCAGTGTGGACAGAGGAATGCCCATCTGAAACAGCTATTCAAGGAGCTGACAGAAACGATCACAGGACAGCATACTTTCCACAACAATCTCAGTAAAACAACTTTGTTTCAGCTATGCTTCTGACAATATCAGATGATCTAGCAAATGAAATGGCTGTATGACATCCTGACCTTGGTCATGTTTCTATAAAACCTCTCTCTTATTTCTCAACTTTTTCAAGTTTTCTTGAGGTTAAGTTTCTTCTACCACAATTTTACATTTTAGAACACATGTCTGTAGTGAATTCTAAAGCTTAATACCTTTGATGGCATATAGTAAGTTACTTAAGATGCACACAATATATAATGCCTAAGTAATTATTTCAAGCTTAAGATTTAATATTCTCCATCATGCCTTTGAGAAAACTAGCTTTGATTATTAAATGAACACTCCCACACACAGTTCTTAAGAGTTAACTACACTATTACCTACTTTTTGAACACACCTAGATCCAAGGTATATGAACTTTTAGCCTTGTAAAGTGGTATATTTTTGTATATTTAAATGTAGTTAAAATTTATATATGTGTGGTAGTTTGAATAAAAATGGCCCCCATGTGCTTTAAATGGAGTGGTACTACTTGAGAGGGATTAAGAGGTATGTGTGGCCTTAGCCAGGCAGTGGTGGCACAGACCTTTAATCCCAGCACTTAGGAGGCAGAGGTGTGGGTGGATTTCCGAGTTCAAGGCCAGCCTGGTCTACAGAGTGAGTTCCAGGACAGCCAAGGCTATAAAGAGAAACGGAATGCCAGAGCCAGGAAGCAGGGTGGGGGGAGGGTATAGGGGGCTTTGGGGATAGCATTTGAAATGTAAATGAAGAAAATATCTAATAAAAAATAAAATTTAAAAATTGATAAGAAAATAAAAAAAGAAGAGGTGTGACCTTGTTGGGGGAAGTGTGTCATGGGAATGGGCTTTCAAAAGCCCAATCCAGCCATGCTGTCTGTCTGTCTCTCTCACTCTCCTCCTGCTGCCTGACGTTCCACATGTAGGACTCTCAGATACCTCTCCTGTATCATGTCTGTCTGCATGCCACCGTGTTTCCTGCCACGCTGATAATGGACTAAACCTCTGAAATTGTAACCAAGGCTCAATTAAATGCTTTTAAAATAAGAGTTGACATGGTAATAGTATCTCTTCATAGCAATAGAACACTGAGACAATATGCTTAATATTATGTGTATTTGCCTGAAAATATGTTTGCATGTACACCATGTGCGTGCTTAGTGCCTTAAGAGGACAGAAGAGACCAGGCGGTGGTGGCACACGCCTTTAATCCTGGCACTTGGGAGGCAGAGGCAGGCGAATTTCTGAGTTCAAGGGCAGCCTGGTTCAAGGTTGAAAAAAAAGACCTAAAAGCCTTTCAAACATCCTCATCTCACAGATAAAAAATACAAGTATGTTTCTGGTAAAACTATGTTGAACATTTAAATGAAATAGTAATTGATAAGCACTACAAAATATTCTTAGATCTTATAAAACCCTGAGACTCGGGGGCTTCTTTTAACTTACACAGATCAACTGAGGGCTGAATTAGATATGCAAAGGCACCACTGGGCCACAAGCTCAGCTCCTACCAGTAAAGACTTCTGACATTTGCTGACTTTCTGGATCCTATGTGAACACTGGCCGGACCGTGGCTTAAGCTGTGGTATACTTTTGTTCTTCTATATAACGTTTTCACTGTTTATGTCTCACTAATCTCTAAAATCTGTCTACTTCAGCTTAAATGCTATCTGAAGTTCACACCACCCACTCCACTCAAGCACACACAACAGGAAATGCAACAGCCTCTAAGTTGAATAACAATTCTGCTACAGTGCTTACCTTGGAAATAAAGAATGATGTGGACTCTGACTATAACAAGATCAATCATGTACTGTGCCTCACTCATTACAAGATCTGGAATTATATGACCTACGCATGTTTTTCTATTTGAATATAAATATTTGGAGGAAAAAAAAATCAGTCTTGAAGAGAATACAACCCAGGGTATGCCACACCATTGCTTCTACTGAATTTCCCCTATCAACTCCTGTTCTGCTAGTAAGAGAGTTTCTCTGCTTCCCATACCTGTTAAGACACCAGGACGCCGAGCTAACCCTCAAACATAAGCATAATCAAAGAAATTCTGGTTGAAAAGATGTCACTTTTAAAACTTGGACCACAGTAGTTCAAAAGCCAAATTCAAGATTGAAGACAGACTACCGAAGCACACGTTTACACATGAGCTGTCTGAAGTCTTGTCACACTGAATGGGCCACCAGTTTACAGTGGATAGTAGCAGGAACTGACAAGAAACAAGCCCAGAAATTTATGAATAGTTTCCACAAGAATATTCTACAAACACATCATAAGTGAACAGGAAAAATGAAGCTAGCAGACATCTGTATTACCAACCAAAAACCTTATTTCCACAAACACCAGACTGAAAAGACATAGTCAATATATATAGCCAATCTGTCTCAGACCAAACAAACAAATAAATACTGTGCACAAATATCGTCTATGAATATAAAATTTTTGCTTATATTCAATATGAGACTGAAAAAGGCTTCCTCAATATTTTGCTCATATTCCTAATCTTTAGGTGAGTTCAGTTCTTCTAACTCTTTTACAACAAGAACTACTTTATAACATACGGCTTTACACCCCCAGCTTCCCAACACCACAGCATGTTCAGCAACAGCCTCCCAACAAATCAGAGGTACTGTAACAACCTTCACCCAGTTAACAAGGATGCTTTACTGCTTTATCTGTGCCTCAAGAACAAACTAGTTATCAAGTAGTTCTGTTTGGGCAGTCAATCCTACTAAGAAGTTTTACTTTAATTATGAGGAACTGACTTTTAAGAAGAAGGTGGCACTGTGAAACCTTGGTTAGCTGAAAAGATTAGTTTTAAGTAACAGGGACAGTATCGAGTCGGTAAGCATGTGAGGGGCAAGGCAGTGTTTGCACAAGAATAACCTAGAATTCTGTCTGCAGCAGCATTTCTAGTGACCTAAATAAAAAGTCTCAGCTGGAAAGAGTTGCTGACTCCGACTGCCTGCCTGCCCTGTGCACCTCATAGTACTTTATTTACTCTTTCTATAAACTCTTTAAAAGCACTAACATCTTAAGCAATAGAAACCAAGCTTTAAAAACAGGTTTTCACAACAAAATTTATTAGAAGAATAGTGGTTTTTAAAGTCTAGCATCCAGTGAGAACTACCATACACACATTACAGCTGGGAATGTTTCTCCAAAATGTCATGGTCAAATAATACAATGTAACCATTAAGTCTTACACATGCACAAAAGAAGTAGTGCTTCTGACATACAATGCAAAAAAAAAAGAAAAAAAAAAGGAAGGGAAACCACATGGATTAAAATTTAAGTACTCATCACATACATTAAGACACAGCTTATTTTAGTCCAGTCAAAATCAGAACTGCATTAAAAATTTAATGTAGTGCAATCAAACCCAAAAACTTAACGTGTGATCATAAGTGCTCTACTACATAAACAAATGATTATAGCAGGAACAAAAAGTTCAAATCACACAGTACAAAAAATCTGTAAATAAATATTAACTACAGTACAAGAGAAATATTAAATTATACAATTCCGTCAAACTGTAAACAGTATATTGAAATGAGGTCCATAGAGTAAAGGGGGTTCCTGTTTTGTTGCATGACACTGAACTTCTAGAAATCTGAAAAATGCCATTTTCTATGTCTTCAAAGGCTATGGGTTTTAGCGTTTCTTTTGGATGTATGACATCAAACAGTAAAGCAGAGGATGATGCATTTGTTAACCACAGGCAGCACTGTGGAAAACAAGTGTTTGAAAGACAAGCCACCGTCAGAAGGAACTTGTCACTGAGGTCTCTGAGGCTGTAAAATACACTGAGATAAAACTTCCTGCTGTCTGCAGACCCAGACCTCTGCTCACTTTTGACATTTTACATACTCAGTGTTAAAATACCAACTTTGGCAGATTCACTACTGATAAACTCAAAGCACTTCTGGCCCAATGGTTCCATCACAGTGGCCAGTGCACAGATTCTCTGAAGACATTGCATAAATAGAATGTAGAGGTCAGACTTTGACCCAAGGACCAGTGCTTGAATTTAGTAGTAGTTATGAAGAAACAAGAGCCACATCAAGGAGGAACTGCATCTGTCACAGTTTACAGAAGCAGCTAGGAATGTCACTTATTTTCATTGTGCTGGCTATTAGTGGCATTTAAAAATATAGTTTATGTGTGTGTGTGGTGGCTATACATGTATGCATGTTTAAAAAAAATACACTGTTAACAGGAACCCCCATATTATCTGCTCAGTAGTTATAACTGAATCTATAGAATGCCACTATAAGAGTGTGAGGCACCGTGTGCTGGAAAGTTATGCAGCTTTAAAATCTGTTTGGCTGAGTTATACCTGGATACCTGAACTGAGTTTTTAAGTTGACATTCATCAAAGATGTGCTACCAGCACGTTGAAATAAAAGCAAAACAGAAAAATACAAGTCACTGTTAGGTTTAAGAATAGCATCAAAGTACCTGAATTGAGTGAGGAAAGTGTGAAAACTGTCCCTGAGGGTTTTTCAACAGTGTGTACAAGTTGATTTTCTAAGAACATTAGCTTTATTTAACAGTGTGGACTGATAAAATACCAATGTCTGACAGTTTAAAGTGGAGGTCATAGAGAATTATACGCGAACGCTCCATGTAGTTTATGCGTTTTCCCCCAAAGCAGCAACAAGCCACCGTTAAGTATACATCCCATCAGAACACGCACACGTGGGAGTCGGATAAAGGTTTCTTCTGCTTTTTTTTTTTCCTGACAGCACAGCATATCAATATCCAATGACTATCTTTCCTAGATCAGAATGTACTAATTTTGACTATCAATATAGGATTAGACTTTTAATCAAACACTTCGCTATTACATACTAAGATTTCTTAAACTCACTAATGCTGGTAATACTAACCTAGTTAATCAACACCCCCCCTAGTTTTAGAAATATACCCTTCCACAACTTAAAACCATTAAGATCCGTATCAGTCCTCTGATGTAAAAAGCATGTCAGTGAATTAGTATTAAAAATTTACACAGTAAAAAGGCTTGAATTTCAGCCAAAGATTCTAAATACTGCTCATTCCCTGAAGACTTAAAAGGGATAGAGTCTCTACCCATTCCTTAGTGATTTACATATCAAAATGGTCTGATACCATGTTTCATTTGGGGACTTCCCCTGCTTCCTCTCAGATTCCAAATTCCTAAGCCAGAAGTGCTAACCAGAACTGGGCAGAGTGAGGCAATTACTGAGAAAGATTACTAGAAAGATACAAAACGCTGTCCTTTGTTAAAATAAGATTTATAGAAATGTGATTTGACCCCATATCATGTAGTTATGTTTTTTAAAATAATCATCCTAAAACTTACAGTACCTAAGACTCTGAAGGTAAATTAAGACTTTAGTGTTTTAACAGAAAAGTGCTGACTTATCCCTTTTCTAGAACTTTAAAAGTCTGGGGAAGTTCTTTCCTAACAATAGTGAGGTTTGATATATATATACACCCTTCCATTAAGCAGGAAAGTCACCGGACGAAAGACTCAGGAGTGTAGCGCTGGTTGTTTATCAAATAGGAACCATTTTGTTTATTCTGTGGGGGTAAAAATATTCTAGACTGAAACTCTATTTGGCTACTGAATGTTAAAAATCCCTGCTCTACTGTGTCAGTATCCTGTGTCCAACTACTCCCAACCCCCTCCCACCCCACCCCTTCACACTATCCACTGAGAATCTAATCTCCAAAGAGATTTAAAATTTTATGTTTTCAGGACATACCTGAGAAAGGGTGCAATTATGCAGAACAAGGAACCCAAGACTGCACTAATACTGGTTATAGGTTCACAAACTGGTTTTCAAGACAAATCTAAGTTTAAGAGGTATGAATCTTCAAATGTCTCACTGCTTTAGATTATTTATTTGGTATGTGTGTAGGGTCATTTCCAGTGTTGAAAATATCCTGGGCCTGTCCAATGACAGCTCAAGGAGTAAAGAGTCATTTTCACATTCAAACAATAAAGGGTAAGTATTAGGAATAGCTGCTACATCCAATAAATCTATGCTTTACTAAAAGTGCTTTCTTTTCATGCTTTTTATAGATACAGCTCTAAATGAACTGGAGATCTTAAAATTACCTCCCAAATAATTGTAAAATTAACTCTTGTTTACTGTCTGCCAAATAAACATTAGATTTAATTTTCATTTTCAAAAAACTGTAAATATTTTCCTATCAAGTGCACATGATCAAATGTTAGTACAGTGTCTTGAGACCCACTCTTAGCTTATTTAATACAGCTGGCTGGGGCAGTTGATCTTTATCCTTTTCTCTAAAGTTTACACCTATCCATCCTAGGTTCTATCCCCTGCTCCAAAATCCTTTGCAACACAAAACTCAGCCACAGTGTTAATATCACAGGGCTAAAGTTTGCTTCTTTAAAAGGTGAGTGTAAAAACTAGAGTGAAAGAGATGATATGGAGATCATTTCCTCTATTTCCAAACCTTGTCATCATGTTTACAAATTAAGTCTCAAGAACAGAATTATTCCAAAATAAAGAGTATGGAGGTCTGTATGCCTTATAGCACAAGTATGTATGTATAAGTATACATACATTATGTGTGTATACATATGTATTTTTTCAGTAGTAAAAAACAAATAACCAACCAAAAAAATGTATATAGTTCAATAGTCTCCTAAATGATTATTTGGCTAAAGCAATCTAGGTCTGAATACTACTGGACTGACCAGCATATTAATGAAAATTTAATTCTAATGGAAAGGGAACGAGAAAAATGATCTCCCATCTTCCTGAAGTCCAAAATTTAACCTGTAACTTTCAATCTGCTAATAGAATATCAAGTGGCCATCCATCCTCTAGTCATATTCTATCACCAATGACAGCAACCTGAATAAATACAAGAATCGAGATGTGAAAACAACCTCAAGCATTTGGTTAAATAAAGAATTACAGATTCAGAAATTTGCTTCAAAAGGAAAGCTATTAGGATGTAATAGTTCTTAATGTAACACTAATTGTCATACATACACATGCTTTGACAGCTCAAAATAATTTCAGGTTCTGACACTGACCTGACAATTTGTTTTATGAAAATAACCAATTAATCTAAACTTCACCATGATGGGGCAATAAAATGTAAAAGGATCAGAAAGGCTTAGAACCAGGTCTGGCAACATGTGCTTATCTGGGGTAGGCAGAGAGCACGCTAGCTGCTCAAAGTTGTCTAATGACAGAAGGTAGTTAGGCTATGGGTCTGACTTAAGAGTTCTCTCCAGAAAATTGGGAACTAAACACCTCCTTGTGCCACGTAACATTTTGCTATCTGATCCCATACAGCTCAAATTACAGCTAAGGTAAAACACTGGGGAACAGAAATGCCAATTGGTTGAGGTAATGATTTATATAAGATAACCAGAGTTCTAAAGCACTTCAATGTTGTAAAGTAAAACTGTACCAAATAAAGCTAATACACACTTCACACCTCTGAGCTTGCTCACCAGAACTGAACAGTAGTTAACTTCACATAAAGACCCTACTATTACACAAAGCCTTGCTCATATTCATGATCTGCTGTAGCAAAGTTTTATCAAGCAACATCTAAACTTCAGAGTAACAACAAACTTATATTAAAAAGTATTATACACAAATATAAATATTTTTTCCTGAAAGAGAGATCTTGTCCTTCATGGTATTTGGGGAGCAGAATGAAAGTGTATAGCTCAATACAATACAACTCAGTCATTTGATAAGCTAGGGAACAAAGTAAAAGAACACACTATATTGGATCGTGCCTGCTGATTCTGCTCTTTCAGAAATAAGGATGCTAATAATAAAATACCATCCCAACTCTATCTCACCTAGAACTGTTTAGTGTTTTGTGATTTCACAGTACTGTAGCTTATCTACTGTGTGATGTCAATGTTCTCTCACTAAAAAGCAAGGATTTATTATAAATATATTATTTCCTACCATTAATTCAAATAATGTTATATAATTTGAATAATGTCATTATTCGCCTTACTGGAAAATATGAGAAAAACAGCTTTTGTGACAGGCAGTTATGAACTATACTTTCCCATACCATAAAAATGGTCAACTGATGTCTGAGCCATGCAAACCTCTGATTAGCAGAAATTAAGCATGCAAGTAGACCAATCTCCATCACACACTTATGAGGACGTCTCCAAACTAGACTATCTACACTGAAAGTGCCATACAGCATAGTGGCAAATCAAGAGAGAAATCAAATATTAAGGGATCATTGTGGTATGAAGACTGACAGCCACCTCCAAGAAATATGCAGTATAATGGAGCTCTGAACACAAAGTTTAACATTAAAAGTGCACCTGAATATCACAGACTAACTTTACAAACCTACAATAAGGTAAAATATATTTATCTTTTGAAATATTCAGCAGCTTTTGTATTTTTTTAAGTTTTTTTGAGAGGTTCATGAATTTTAAGGGGTCACTATCTAACTTCAACCATGCTTCACAAAACAATAATGGCTATTTTATATTGCAGTTACCAATGTAATGCAATTAGTGCTTTAAAACAATCTATACTCAAACAAAATAACACAATAGCAAAAGAAAGAAAAGAGAGAGAGAAAGAGAGAAACCAGCCAACCAACCAACCTTTGGAGAAAATATGCTTATCAAAAGCTTCTTGGAAAAGAAAATTTACCTGAATATCAAGTCATGACTGATCTCAAGTGTAATGTTAAAAGCTTCACAGACATGAATATTACAATCTTCAGGTCTCAGGACTTTAATCTGAGAAGTTTAGAGTTTGGTTTGTTTTTAAAATTCACTTTCTAACCAAAACAAATAATAGAAGTACTCAATTTTCACTATTTACAGTAGCTCAGCCTACAGTCTGAAATGACACAATACAGTTCTCTTATTTAAACTGCAGCATTAAAGGGTAGGCACACCATTTTCTGCTGCTCGATTGTCATCCACTGAAACACACATAGAAAATAGTTATGTTAGGAAAACGGTCACTCCCATTACACTACACTGACAAAAGTTACGGAACTCAACCCATACACCACTACAAACTACCACAAGGATTAAACCTCTCTGAAGAGTAAAAGTACAAAGGTTTTAACTTTTAGGGCCAGATTTTATTTTTAGATGGGCCTTTAATGATGTCTTTCTGAGAGGGAATAAAAGCACAAGTTAAATTCTCAGAGGATCTTTTGCAGCAAATTTGGGTTACTGAGTACCCCAGCATTGCACAAAAAGGAACCATGCCTGCAACTAACTGTGTACTAACAAACTGAGAGGGAACAAAGGAGGTTTTCCTTCATAAGCTTAGCCTTTTGCTTTCAGCAAACCTCACACAACTTCCTTCGATTGCAGATGAAAATCATGCATCTCATATTGTGTTTTTATTGCAACTTCCAGCTAGGCTAGGAAATATTGCAGTCACATTAGTATTACCAAACTCTTTGTCTGTTGAGACTAAACAGGCGGTCATCCACTAATTAAATTGCTTTACAAAATAACCAAATCAAAAGAGGAATCCACACCCAACCTATGTCAAAAATGTGCAGTGTCTTCATTTTAACAGCAGCAATGGTGTGCCTAACCTTTGAACACACAGGTTGCGAGTGAAATCTATCTTTTACCTAATTGAATTAATGGGTTCAAAGTTTTCAGTCAGGAATCTGTGCCTGAGGACTATCTGGACATATTCCTACTACTTCTCAAGTTGTTAGTACTCTCCCGGAATGACCAATTTTAACCTAAGGAACACTGGCTACTTATTTTATTTTACTCAGAAATGTCAATGATTTTGGGGTTTGGCTAAGCATTTAGAAGGGCCTAATCACCTTTCTCAGAAGACTAGCATATAGGGACTATGTGGTGTGGATTTTGCTTTGCACAAAATAGTAATTTTAATCTGATAATTGTAAAGATTACATTCCACTGGCTTTACTTATCAGGAATTCTTGCAATTGTCTGTCAAAACCAATCTTCCAAACTTAAATCACTGCAATTTCATGTGCCCATCTCAAACAAAGCATAAGCCATTCTTCAAGGAGTGCTTGCACAAACATGATAGGAAAGGGCCTGAAATGTGTGCTAAACAACCAGAAAAGGCCAGGAAGGGGATATTATGTAGGATGCCATAAGAATAAGGGGTGGAGTGGGGGATTGGGAGTTCACCTAAACAAAATTAACTAAAGTCTAAAATCTAACCTCTCCCAATCTTGTAGCAATATCTGAATTAGTTAAACTGAAACTCCAGTGAGCTAAACTACCAATCAGCAGAATCAACATGTAACCTAATCATATTAGGTCACCTTGGGATTGCGATTTTTCTTCTTAACAAAACCATAGATCCTTCATCTATATAGAAATTATCAAGGCTGAAAAGTGTAAGCAGTATTTTAGCCACACCATAATTACTAATGCACATTGCTCTCTGTGCTCTGACTCCCAGGAAGCACAGCTTAGATTCCTTAGAACTAATTAATGGCTGCAACAATACTCAGTTGTTGGTTAATACATGACTTCTATAAAACCACTGAAAACTATAAAGAAACTGAAGCTTGCTGAAATGAGGCATCCTCCATTGTTTATGAAATGTACCCTGACTGCTCCTGAGTAAGAAGGGAGCGGGTCCTCCATGAGATAAGGCTATAATCTCACTTGTTGGTGAGAGCAAATTCTACCCTTAGAAAATCTTAAATGAAATTACAGCAAAGGTAGTGTTCCAAGCGATGAACTGAAACAGTTTGAAGGTAGTGTGTGTGCACATCTCCACGCCTTGCCCCTGGGTGAGCACTAAGACATTGCTAATTTAGTTGGTAAATTTAATAATGAAAAGAAAATGGTAAAGCATAATTATAAATGACCCAAGTAGTTATCAAGTAACCAAATATCTTAAAGTCAATGGTTCATCATCTTTTTTTTTTAGTTTAACCCTTCAATTTGTTAAATCATGTAAGAAAAATGTCAACGATTTTGTAAGATAGCTTTTCAATTTGTAGCGATAAAGCTCCCAATAACGACAGAGGTGAATTCCAGAAGGGTTTTTTTCCCCCACCTCCTTATTTTTTTTTAAGGTAAAGGAAAACATAACTTAAGAAAAAAAAGAGAGAGAGAAAGAGAGAGAGAGAGAGAAAGAGAACAAAGGAAAGCATGCAGGCTCTACAGGCAAGGAGTCCACTTCCATGTATCTGGTCTTTGTGAGGTAACTCAATTCTCTGTGTAGAGAAACATGCAAAAGGCCAAACAATATTCCGAGCCATACTGCACATGGACATTTAAAATATGCAAATTCAGAATGCACCTTTCACCTCTGTGCACAAGTCAATGCAAAACCTGCAAAGCAGCAAGTGTCACAGAAATGAAGTCAGTGCAGCAGGGACAGCTAACAATGACGCAGTAGTGCTCACCCAGTTTGTACAGTAATTGGCACTCTACAATATTCTACTCAGTTTTTGATTCATTTGCACTTTGTGCTGCCTCTCCCTGGGGATCTAATTCAATCTTTACAGAAACATCTGGCCCCTCCGACCTCATTAATTTCATCTTTTTCTTTGGAGGGTTTTTCAAAGTGCCCAGCCTCTCCTTTACTTTGTACTCCAGTGTACTGTGGGGAATCCCATAAATACTCTGAGCTTTGGAAACACTCATTTTTCCACTCATAACCACTGAGATGGCTTCCTCCAGTATCTCACTGTTGTACTGTCTGTAACGCCCTCTCTTCTTCCGAGGCTGCTTGGAGCCAGGGTCTCCTTCTTGATCCGAGGTGGGATATGGCTGTCCAGAGGTAGACTGCTCAGCATCTGAGCCCCAACAATCAGGTCCAGCATCTAACATGCTTTTTCTATTTTGTTTTGGAAGAATAGCCCTTAATTTTTTACTAAGTGCGCTCTCCGTTTGTGAACCCATTACCAAAGAGCTATAGCTGTATTGATCACCAGTACGAGACTCCCAAGAAAGATCCATTCCTCGAACTTGTGGTATCTTTAAATCTACAGGAGATGAATGGCTCATGTCCCTTTTTCCATCTTGTTTTGTTTGATGTGCCATTTTTGGAAAGGCAGAGTTTTCTGCAAGAAAAGGAAGGTCACTGATGTTGCTGAGTGCACCATTTCCCCTGAACTTCATTCGGTTGAGGTTGAATTCATAATGAGGTTTTGCCCAAGAGGCTTCCCTGGATAATATTAAATGCTGTCCATGATTCTGTAATCCGGACGGACCAAGGCTGGCAGCTGTGGACAATTGGTTTCTGCTCAGTAGCTCTTCACTAATCTGCAGAGAGCGAGCCAGTGGAACTTTGAGTGATGTGGAGTGTCCAAAGCCTTCCCTGGTTCCATCCTGTAAGCTTCTTGGAGGTACCCCATCACCACTGCGAAGTCCATCTGGGCGGTACTGGCTGGGTCTCCCAGGTCGCCTAATTGGATGGAAGGAAACTGATGTGAGCAGGACTCGCACAGGAAGGGAGGGGCGGGTGAGGGGACCACTCCTTTATTAGAAGGCCTTGCTTGGGTAACATCACTTTGTGTTATTTATTTATTTTTCTCTAAAATTAAAAAAAAAACAATTAAAAAAAAAACACATGGTCTCAGCAGTTAGTTTAAAAACTTGATCACAAAAAGAAAAAAAAAAACAGGGAAAAAAAGGAAAAATCAAAACAAAACAAATAAACCCACGAATTTTTTTTTGTTTGTTTGTTTTTTTTTTGGGGGGGGCAAAGAAAAATTAAACCTGTTAGCAGTCTCTGGCTGGGTTCACAAATTTTCGGAGAAAAAGTTTCGCGCAACTGTTTGAAAATAGCACCTTAACCATTAATTACAAAGTAATCATCAGAGTCTCCATTATCTATACAGAATTGTTTACCAACGTGACGTTACCACTAAACAAGCACAGTAATAAAAGAGTAAGCCAAATTATTTCTTTTAATGCAATGCATTCAACATTCATAACAACTATCTAAGAAGCTGGCAGCATTCACACTGGTGACACCCAGATGTTCGCTCATGGAGCCCACAGACAAGTTAATATTTATCTTTAAAACATAAACAACTCCAAGTGACATTCTGTGTACTGCTTGGGAAAAGCTTACATATGGCAACCAGTCCCGAGAAGGGGAGGAAATCATGAGAAATGAAGACCTGCTGCATCGTAACTTACCACACTTCTTCATTAAAGCCCTAATGGTTGTAGGCAGAGACACAAATACCACAATTCCTCCAAGTAACTTTTTATTTCCCCCCAAATTTTGTTAAGTTATACTCAGAGTTAATATAACCAGAAATATAAATAACTTGGTAGCCAATCTTCTTTAAGGAAAAAGTCTTTCTCCTTAAAACACATGCTTATGTCCAAATCATGTTTGAAGTCAGTTACTTATAATGTTACTCATAAGACTTTGCTGTTGTTGTGGGGTACTGTGTATGTCAGATGTCTTTTTTCCTTGGTCATTCTGTCCTTTTTTTTTTCTTCCTGGTATGTGTGGGAGACTTTTTTTCTTAGTGAACCTGGAGCTCACAGATTTGATAGGCAGGGATCCTTCTGTCTCTGCCCACTCCTACCCGCTATGGGATTACAGACATAGTTGGTAGCCTGCCACCTGTGGGTGGTGGGGATCCAAACTCAGGTCGTCATGCATGTGTGGCAGGCTCTTCAGCAGCTGAGCCATCACCCCATGCCCTAATTCACAAAGTTTTAATTTTTATAATAGAGAAATGTTATTGATCTTAAGATTGGTAGCTGGCAATGCATTCCCAAGAGAAATAATTCTATCAGTCAGGCCCAAAAGTGTAATTTTACACAAATAAGTAATAAACTATATCCCCCCAGATTTTACAGAAACTACTGCCACCATTAACACAGTAACATTGAATACTCAACTGAAAGACGGGCAATACTGCTGATGAATTTTATCTTCCATAAAACAAAGCTAAATAGAATCAAAAGGGACCCAAATAACTTGGGATAATGCTGGCTTATCCTGAGAAGAGCTTATATTTAACCCTGAGAAAACAGGTTAATGTTTTTAGACTGAATAGTGCAGGAAGGGAGGAAAACAGTGTGATTTAAGGAAAAATAAGTCAGGAGAAGAATCCTTCAATTTGAAGATACTAAGATTAGGGTGAAAAGAATTCGTCCACTTAGTGCCCATTCATTCCTTTACTGTCTAAAAACCTCCCCATATCAACAGTCTTAAAAAGTTAAAGGAATACACTATTAATGTATTTAAACTCAAAGTAATTTTTTGTATCTAGATGACGTTGCAAATTTCTAATATGGTGCCTAAATATTTACTGAAATCTGCTTTATCAAAATGGTTACTTGATACATGGCATGAGAATTAGGTAATTCTTAAACTATAAAGTAACTGGTCACAGAATTCACTGTAGGGGTTAAGAGTTATCAAACTGAATATATAATGTTTGACAGCATAAAATGGTTATTCATCTACCTACAATATTCTACTAAAAACAAAAAAACAAACAAACCACAATTATATTTTCTGAACTGCCATGGAATTAAAACTGCAGTTCAAATTGACAGCCAATAAAACCAAAAACCTAAACCAACCAAATAAAAATAAACACACGTAACACACACCTTACTAGGGATACCAAATAGAACACTAGAGCCCACTCTTCATGCAACAACTTGAACACAAATAATACGGTCTTCACTTGTACACACTGGAATTGTGTAGCACAGGTTCTACACTCCAAAACACTGACAAAAGGCCCCAAGATGTGTTCTTGTGATACTCACGAATTTTACTGCATGTAGTAAACTGGCAGAATTGATCTATGCTAGCTAATTTTAGACTGCAAAATACACTTCTCCTTCATTGATGGACTGAGCCATTTTATGAATGACTCACCTGTAAGACTGTTAATCTGAATGGTTAAGGTTTTATAATACTAGAGGAAATTGGCTGATTAGCCTTTGATGAATTATCTATGTAAAACTGTGGAAGTCTATAAATGTTTCCCTTACCCGTTCCCTTGAGTACTGGAGCAGCCTGGAGAATGGCTCAGGGAAGTGCTGCTAGCACATGGACTTTTCTTAGTAGATAAATCAAGTACACCGTCTGTAGAGACACAAAGAAATACCTGAGGACTTAAGAACTTAAACAAATGTGAACTGGATATACTAAAAATTAGGAAATAAGCCTAAGCAAAATTTATTATATTGAAGTATTAAATACAAAATAATCAAAGTAGATTTCTCCCAAAGAAATATAAATTTAGCAAAGCATATTATAATGTTATACATGTAAAATACATGTATTTCTCAGGGCAAAATTTCTTGTCAACAGGGCAAAAGAAAGGTAAAACATTATAGAAGATGCTAAGATATATTGAGAAATTGGAAACACCAGTTACATAGCATGAGTTCTGTACCATAATTATACTTCATTTCCTAATCCTTTATTCAAATGTATGAATATATTTTTAAAACATACATAAACAAATTCCTCAAGATCTATTTCAAACTCCAAAGCACATGAACCTTCAATGTGGAAAATTTATAATCAGAAAATTGTTTTTAAATGATCTGATTATATTTCGTGTATATATACAAGATAATCTGAAAGATGAATAGTTTATGTGTATTTCAACAATTCTTCTAATATCAAAAATATGCATACTTGAATTAAGTCTTTTAAGGTCTTGAAAATTCAAATTTCAATTGTTAAATTTTGTTTAAGAAAAAGGCTTTTTAAAAAAATTAAAATATTTTAAAAATGGTGTTCCAATTTAGTGGGAAATATCCTAATATTATAAATGCATGGAGACTAAAACGAAGTGAATCACAATTTTGTGTTATTAATGTGTAAAATTAAAGATTTTGTTTTCAAAGTTAATTTCCCTTTATAGACAGCTATACTTGACAAATTTCAAAGCTTCCATTCCACAGAGTAAAGAAAGATAACTCAGAGCTTCTGATTTGATTTCTAATTGGGCAGCAGCAAGGTCTTGGTGTCTATACCAAAAATAAATCTTGGACAGGATCTACTTACAATGTGCATCTGAGGACATTGCAACTCCCCATTTCAAGTTGTTAGAAGTAAATACACAGCCAAACTTGTAAAAGACCTAGCTCCATATAAAGTTTTGTTTTTAGTTGTTAAAACCTCTATAAACCTAATTGTTGTTTACAGAACCAACTAGCAACCTATTAGATATCTAATACCCAAGTGGAGATCTAAAAAGTAAATGCTTAGACTATTTCTAACCCAAGACAGTCACTACAAATTATCCTCCATTACTAACACTATACATACACCTTTACATTGCTGCTCTTTTATACAGTATCTAGAGCCAAGAGATTTTTAGTGAAAATGCCATTTTGTAGTAAAAACAATAACGATAAAAAAAAATCCTCAATAAAGCAGAAAAATGCTGGGCAGTAGTGGTACACACCTATAATCCCAGCCTGGTCTACAGAGTGAGTTCCAACAGCCTGGGGTACACAGAGAACCCCTGTCTCCGGAAAAACAAAAAAAATCAAACAAACAAACAAACCAAGAAGATACAACTTTGCAAACACAGTAACCAAAGGTGCACTGTCAGTGTCAACAGAAGAGGTAGCTAGGAGGCCTCCAGGATGCAAACAGGCAGGCATACTCAAATACATCTTCACACATGGGGACATCTTCATACATTACTTGAAATAAGAAAAAGGTTCTTTTAAAGAGATTATTTTTAAAAATTTCTTTCTTTCATCAAAAGTTATTTCTTACCAGTAAATCCATACATGGCATTTTCTGCTATTCTTAAGTTTTGAAGACAATAAGCAGTCTTTCCCTAAGACACTATCAATTATAATCACTTGTAGAAGTTCAAAAGTGTCTTGGTTGCAAAAATGCTGACAGCGCTTTGTGAGAACATGAAGTGGCAGGGACTTAATCTATTTAAAATACACTTCAGAGACTCAAGAAACATCTGGACAAACTCATAACCTCTTAATGCTCCCACTGACTTGACTCCTCAATAATACTTATCCTGGAAACATCTTCATGTTATTTCCTTAATTTAGTACATATATATATATATATATATTTTACACCCAACAATCTAAACAATATTGTCTTTTACTTATAATATTATTTATTTTATTTTTAAACATAGGTCACATTATGTAGCCCTCCAAGGCCTAGTAGATGAGGCTGGACTTAAACTAACAGATATGCCTGCCTGTGTCTCCCAAATGCTAGGATTAAAGTACTTCACTGCACCTGGCCTAATACTCTTATAAAATTATTTTTACTTATCTCATTTGTAAAGTGTAACTTCCATTTAAAGAATGATTCTCAGATAGGTGCTAATTTATAGTAGAACACTGAAGATAAATGGAGAAACTTGCTTTTCTACAGTTTTGAGAATCTATTTTTTAGAAAGTAAAACCATTTTATACTGCCCTCATGTTAAAGTTTAGCAATAACTCCCTCACTTTCCTGTGTATCGATCACAACTGCCATGAACTAATGTACTTCTCTATCACTCAATGTCAGAACAATTTAAGAAAGACATGATTTATATTTTTAAGATACAGGATGGCCTTGACCTCAGCTGATCTGCCTGCCTCAGCCCATGCAGCTGGGATACACAGGAGCATATAATCATGACCAGCTATAATCACATTGTTTTCTAGCCTATTCTTGTTGGTGGTGCCCTATTTATAATATTTTTCCTCCCCAAATTAAAGTCTTCTGATTGGGGAGAGAAGACCATGACATCAAACCATACCTTGTTCACTAGGTTCTGACTGAGACTTTCTGACAGTAAGGTCCAGAGGTGAGTCCTGGTCAGCCATGAGCAGTTTGCTGAGCACGGGGTTCTGAGTAGTTGCAGCCGTGGGAGAGGTGGTGACTGGAGATGCTTTCGGCAGGCTTTGGTTCTTTGTGCTATTGGGCTGGCTGGGGTCCTGAGTAGAGCTAGTTTTTGAGGTATATTCAGCAGCAAATTGTTGGATCATTCGCTGCATGATCTCACGGGCCACTAAGGGAATATTGGGGTCGGAGACCCAGGGACTGTCTGTAAACAAAGATTTATTTACTTTTAAAGTGGGACAGTAAACTAAGGAAAGAAAAAGACAGCTTTTAAGAAAACATAAAATTTAGTTTTCCTTAAAAATCTAGTATCCTAACAACTGAATTCATTCCTCATTTGATTTACAATCTTAATTGGTAAAGCAATCATAGATACTGAAAATAAAATGTTCATGTATTTCTAAACAATTTACCTGCTAGGATTACAAAATTAAATAGGGGATATCAAATGGTATTTTCTGGATAAAATTACTTACCTGATATGGAAATACCTCAGCCTTCTCTTAGCAAACACTGTCAAAATGTGTAGAAAACATCAAGTTTACCCTTGATTTCCCTGTAACTATCTCCTCACATTGTACAAGTATGGGTTGCAGAATTTATATGACTGCTGAATTTACTTCTTGTTAATGAGTAAAGGAATAGCAAGCAAGACATGAATGACATTTAACTTTAGGATCCAGGATGTAATTTCAAGATCCATGTAAAGACTCTGTCCCCAGAGTTTCAGAGCGCTTGAGAAAGGTCTTGACTTTTCTTGGTGTCAGCTACTATCGGTCTAGGAATCACAGTTTTAGAACTCCTAAAGTTTAAATACCACATTTCAAAAGCTGAAGACCACAGATTTTCCATGAGTTCTTATAACCTGCTAACCTTTAAAGAACAGCTAGGAAATTAAAGAAATAAATACCTAAGTAATCAACGTCTAGACAATGTTCACTAAAAACAAAGAACACAGGAAAAGAAATCACTGACTCTCTCAGAACTGGAAAAGATGGATCATCAAGTTCAAATGGGGTTAGGATGAAAGGGAAAACATCTGTGTAATCCTGTTATCTTCACGTTTCTATAATTACCTAGAAACTGCATGTGTTGATTCCTGTATACCTAATCTTGTCTGGTGTAAAGTGTCTGTTCAATTTATTTAAGTAATAAATACAACAATCAAATCAATTACCAACTAATACCTTTAAAACAAGAGAAATATGACCTAAACTTGTACAGGAAATTACTATTAAAACGTCTTTATAAATCTAGTACTAACCTTAATGTTCTATTTATTTAATTCCCCAAGGCCTCTTCAAGGCCTTTAAAAGAGTTCTCAAAAGGCTTTAGTTTTCTTATATGTTAAAATTAGTAGAAAAAGCAAATAAATGTTCATAATATATTGGAAATGTAACCCTATATTCCCTCTATAAATACAGACGCCATATTGCAATCAGTTTGTTTAAAAAAAGATATTTAATAAAGAGAAAGATTCCATTTGTACAACCAATTGTATGTTTATCACATTTTAATAAAATTTGAGCCATAAAGTGCCTTTTAAAATATTTTTATCCACTCAATTTGTGTGTGTGTGTGTGTGTGTGTGTGTGTGTGTGTGTGTTACATTTGGAGGTCAGAGGACAACCCGCAGGAGTCAATTTTCTCCTTTCATCTTAAGAGTCCTGGGGATTCAATCCGGGTGGTCAGGCTCAACAGGAAATGCATTACCTATTAAAACATCTAGGCAGCCTTTCTAACACTCATTTAATGTGAGTACTTGCATATGTGTGTTAAATGTACATTAATATAAATTAATACAAATGAATATAAATTACTACCCATGCCTGGTGCCTGTGTAGGTCACAGAAGGCATCAGATGTTCTGGAACTGGAGTTACAAGTAGCTGTGAGCGCCTATGAATAGGCCAAGGTCTGAACACATGTCCTCTGCCAGAAGCAGCAAGTGTTCTTAACTGCTAGGCCCTGTCTCCAGCCACTCCCCTACATTGGTAATCTTGTTTGTTTGTTTGTTTTTTCAAACAGAGTTTCACTGTTTAGCCTTGGTTGGCCTGTAACTCATTATGTAGACCAAGCTGGTCTGGAACTCAGTGATCTGTCTACTTATACCACCCAGAATTTAAAAGGCATGTGTCATCATACCTGGTTTCTGAATTTTCTTATTAATAGTTATTGACTTTACAGTTATAATACAGTTATAGAAATACCTATTTCCCCTAAATAACATATAATCTCCATGTAGAAGAATATACAAAACTTCAATATGTTAATGGTATGTTTTTACCTTGTGGAAAGCAGAAGAAATGTGTAATAAAGATTTGAAAATTTCCAAATCTGTAGCAAAATACTGTAATTTATGGGAGTCTGGTTAACTATTAAAGAGCTTTGTGATGAGTAAAAGATTTTACAATAAGAACTATTAAGTTCTACCTTGGAGGTTTAAAAGCCAGTATTGTATCTTGTTTCTTTATTTAATGAACATCACAATCATGAGATAAACTATTCAATGTGTGTGACTGCCATTGTTGCCATTTAAAATTCTCTATCTTCTAAGAGTTTCTTGAATGCATTCATTGTTTGATTTACTTAAAAAGTTCTGTAATCATGGTCATGTCTAAGGAAATACTCTCAACTGGGTCAAGTAAAAGCAATTATTAGAAGATGTAGTTGGAAGAGAACCTATAGAGAAACATATAACTATAGCACAGCACAGCACACCACAGCTAAATGTGGTGGCATACCTTTTCTCCCAGTACTCGAGGCAGAGGCAAGCAGCTCTCTGAAACTGGAGGTCAGGCTGGTTTACATAGTGAACTTTAAGACCCTCCCTGTCTTGATACGGAAAGGAAAGGACAGGAAAGGGCGGGATGGGACAGGAAAAGACAGAACAGGAAAAAAAGAAAAAACTCAATTGTTAGAGCACAGCCAGTGGTATATTTCAAAAAGCAAATACTACTTTAAGAAATTATTAAATAAATCTTTCTTTGAGAGAGTACCCCTATCCCACATCTCTCTCTTTCTATTTAGCTCTGGGTGCCCTGAAGCTACCTATGTAGACCAGTCTGGCTTGGAACACACAGAGATCCACTTGCTTTTGTCTCCCAAATGCTGGGATTAAAGGCAGAATTACCCCACTTTTAACTCAGATAGCAAAGCAGGCTGAGAAAGAGTGTGATTATGTCTGTTGAGAGGCATAATTCTTTTCTTAGAACTTGTTACATAGGCCCAATCACAAAGTCTGCTTTTGTGACATGTATATTCCTACTTAGTTATACCAAGCTCCACAAAATTTTTAAAATACACAATTTACAGCCCTTGGACAAACTAAATCCAGTCACTGGAATTAAAGGCTATGTGTGTCAAATGTGAAAATCTGAAACATGAAGTGCTTTGAAATTCCAATCTTCCAAGTGTTGAGATAAGATTAAAAAATGCTTAAAATCTGAATTTTCAGATTAGGGTTCTCAACTGGTAAGGGCCACCACACCGATTCCAAAATGTGAAACCTCAAACACTTTTACACTGTTTAGCATTTAGGACAGAGAAAGCTACCCTCAGCTATGCAGACTACTCTCCCTTCAGAAAAACTTCACATCATCTCCCTGGATATTGCCTGCTTTTGGCATTACAGCACACAAATATCCACTTCAGAGATATTTTCATTAAGATTAATAAAACACCTATAAAGTAACAAGATTAAGGTATAAAGCAAAGAGAAAGAACTTTCAATTCCAAAGCAACAATTCCTTTTTCTAAGCACCTCACACCAGTGTACAACCAATATACAAACTCAAGTTGCATTCAAACCCCATCACTTGAAATCCTACAACCAATTTTAAGGTAAGAACCCAACAGCATGTAAGAATTGTAACCCAGGTTATTCTTCTAGGACAAAGGCATGGAACTAAGTAGGCTAGAATATCACTGAGAGCATCAATCGGCTGTGATTAACCATCAATAGCCCTAACCAAAGAGCAGTTAGAAAATGTGCACTGGGAGAAGGCTTCCTAGCTTTAATTTTAAAGGCTAATTACTAAGACCACGTACAATGTGAGGACACTGTGCATACACTCTGGTGGAGAACACTGTAAATATTTTGGATGATAAGCCACTAGGTAGTACTTTAAATGTCACTCTCCCCACCATTGTTTCAGATGGATTCAACTATGTAGCCTTGACAGGCATGGAACTCATTAAGCAGACAAGGCTGGCAGGAACCAAGAGCTTGGCTGATGAGATTAAAGAAGTATGGTGCCACACCTAACAATGCACAATCCTTTATTAAAACCATCAATAGTCACAAAACTCATGAAAGTACTTTTTAAAAAAACATAATTTTGTAACTCCGGGCACTTACCCAGATAAAGTGAGTCTGAAAGACTCCTCTGGGAGATATAGGTCAGCGTGCCAATGAATATTAAAGGGAAGTGCTGGCACACTTAGAAATCTGATTTGCCTAGGGATCTAATGGAAAAAAAATGAAAATACAAAAGCATGTGTTTTCCCTCAAACAACAAACTTGGTTAAGGAATACCTTAAGTTTTCAGGACATCTCACCTAATGTTCTGAAAACACTGATCACACTAAGTACGACAGCTGGTATCCAATAGTAACCAAACATTAGAATCTTATTTCACTCCTGGTGTACGGTCAACCTTGAGAGGAAAAAGGGCGTATCAGGGGAATGAGCGGTACAAAGGCACTGAAGTGTGATGTGGGTAGGAGATTTGCTCTGAGTCTGCAGAGGGTTAAGTATACCAAGAACCAGTAGTACAAATAACTCCTTTCATTCCTTTCAGCTCTAGCTGGCCTAAAACTCAAAGACGGCCCCTCCCTGCTTCCCAACTGCATGAATTACAAGTGTGTACTACTTTATCTACCTTGTAGGAAACATTTTTAGAAATTATCACAATTGCCTCTACTTTAGCAGGAGCAGGAAATGTGTAATTAAAGAATAGAATTTATTCAGGAATAATTTATTACTATACCGTCACACAACTTTTAATCTCAGCATTGGGGAGGCAGAGGCAGCAGGATCTCCTGTAAATCTAGGTTACCTCAGTGCTACAAAGCAAGACCTATCTCAAACCACAAACTAACAAACAAATCAGGCAAGTGGGTGGATGGATAGATGATAGAAAAGGTAGATAGAATAGACAGACAGACAGACAGACAGACAAACAGATTCTTCACTAATTTTTTTTTTAAGATTTATTTTATTTATTATATGTAAGTACACTGTAGCTGTCTTCAGACACTCCAGAAGAGGGAGCCAGATCTTGTTAGAGATGGTTGTGAGCCACCATGTGGTTGCTGGGATTTGAACTTATCACCTTCGGAAGAGCAGTCGGGTGCTCTTACCGGCTGAGCCATCTCACCAGCCCCCGATTCTTCACTAATTAAAACAGGATCATAGCCATGTATGGTGGCGCTCGCCTTTAATCCCAGCACTCGGAAGGCAGAGACAGGCGGATTTCTGAGTTCACGGCCGGCCTGGTCTACAAAGTGAGTTCTAGGACAGCCAGAGCTACACAGAGAAATCCTGTCTCGAAAAATCAAAAAAACAAACAAACAAAAAAACAAAACAAAACCCTCCCCACAAGATCATAAAGAGGTTATATGGATAAAGAAAATAATTGAGACAGGGTATAGTGATGCCTGCCTTTAATCCCAGCACTTGGGAGACAGAAGCAAGCAGATCTTTGTGAGTTCCAGGAGAGCCAGAGGACATCATGAGACCCTCCCTGTGTGTTGGTGGGGTTAGGGATGGGAAGAATGATGACAATGATGACAATAACAACAAAGGAAGGAGGCGGGGAGGAGATAGAAAGGCGGCTCAATGGTTAAGAGTGTTTGTTCTTGCAAGAGTCTGGGATTTTCCAGAACCCACATGGTAGCTCACAAATATCTATAACTCTATTTCTAGGGTATCCAACACCCTTGTCTAATCTTCAAGAACACTGTGTATATGTAGTTCCCACGTGCGCGCGCGTGCGCGCACACACACACACACACACACACACACACACACACACACGAAAAATAAAATGAAAACAGAAGGATTAACTGTCTCTAAGAAGAATCCCTAAGTCTCAAGATGCATGCTTCTTTTTGGCATTGCAACATAATGTTATCACATCAATTACAAACATTTTTAAAAATATCATAATGTCTTAAGCTATGTTTACAATTTTGTGTTAGACCACATTCATAGCTATCCTTGGCTACATGTCATTTGGTTTGAGAGTCAAGACTGGTAGAGAGATGTTTCTGCTTTTTTTTTTTTAGTTTTTTGAGACAGGGTTTCTCTGTATAGCCCTTGGCTATTCTGGAACTCACTTTGTAGACCAGGCTGGCCTCGAACTCTGAAATCTGCCTGCCTCTGCCTCCCGAGTGCTGGGATTAAAGGCGTGCGCCACCACGCCCGGCGTTTCTGCTTTTAAAAACCAATATAAAACAAGGAGAATGATGTTGACACAAAATGTAAGCAAGAAAGTTTATTTTAGTGTACAGTTTTCCATGAAGTAAGTTTTAAAAATTTCAGTGAAATGAGATTATGTCAATGGGCTTGATTTTCCCCAACACCCACATGGAGGCTCACAACTACCCTGTTTCTAGTTGCAGTGGATTGGAAACATGGTGCACATACAAACATGCAAGCAAAATACACACATAAAATAAAAATAAATGTATTTTAAAAGATATCAATGCTTACAAAAATGTTTACAAATACAACTGTAAGACTTAACTACATTTTTCACTTCAAAAAAATTTCAGGTCAGATTTTCAATTTACTGAGCTGGTTTTATAGTTATTAAGGATTTAATTTTTATAGTTATTAAGTAGCATTTTATATGTCTAAAACTTATCTAATGAACTGCAAAGTTTCACAATACATTTCTGAACTATTTAACTAAGACTCACCCCCAGTTTAAAATTAAAGAGGACAATGGGTTGTCTTAACGTTATTCCAAATTTAATGTGATAAAGGAATACAGAAATATTTGAAGAGTAACTTAAAATGACAACTATATTAAGGAGATTAATATATGACAAGCAGACAGCTGTGTCGTTTGCCACTGAAACCAACCTTTTCTATAAAAGACTGCATTGAGGAACTCTTCTGCTTGTCTCTGGAGTCGAATGATTTTTGCGTGCTCTTGCTTAAGCAAAGCTTCTTGCCCAGCTCCGGAAGCTGGTTCATCCAGACCGACTAAATGTCCCTGCAAAAATATTGTGTGAAATGTTTGTACAGAAATCTCTCCCCATTCAAAAATCCAAAGCACAGATGCATAAAGGCAACTGTTACAAGCCAACAGAACAAATTAGTAAAATACAATTAAAATATTTAATTTTTAAAAATTGGTTTAAATACTTAAAACCTAAATTCTGTTTCTAGATAACTTTATTGTAATGGTGGCTCTCAGATCTTTACTGGATTGTTAAATTGATAAGTAAGTCAAAGCTGGCATTATGAGAGTGAACTGAAACCACCACCCTCCTGTTCCAGTACACTTCAGTATTTGTAGTTACAGTGTGTCCGTGCTTGAACATACATACATACATACATACATACATACATACATACTTACTTACTTACATGGATTAAGATAGAGAATCAACATTTCCAATGCTGCGTGTGATTAACTCATCCCGGAAACCCCCCAATATCACTTTCTGGCTGCAGGAGTGCACTGTTAGTTGACAGTGCCCTGCACTTATTTTCATCCTTGCCTCTCACAATTAAACAGGAGACAAGAACAATGATGGGCAGCACAGAAGATACTGAGAGGATCCACAGTACATCTTCTAAGCATCTTTTAAGGCCTGTGCTCACATGTCCTCCACATCACTGTAGTATATAAAATCATGCATTTATTTTCACCACAGACTACTTGTACAACCAATTTATTTTAAACACTTTCACCAGGTATAACTCACACACTGAATGTAAAAAACCCAACAAATTTTATTCATATCTATAAACTGTTATAGCAATGTGAATATTTGTATCCCATTAACACTCAGCTGCCATTCCTCCACTTGCACCTGGCCCTAAGCAGCCAGTTATATTTATATTATTTTACCTCTGAAGATATGCCTATTGTAGTCATTTCATCTAAATGGAGCCTTTTTTTATTTTCGGGGGGGGGGGGTTGACATTTTCCCCTAGAATATAGTTTCAAGGTCCATCTATATCATGGCCGGTGTGGCTTGCTTGCTTGCTTGCTTTCTTTCTTTCTTTCTTTCTTTCTTTCTTTCTTTCTTTCTTTCTTTCTTTTTCTTTCTTTCTTTCTTTCTTTTTCTTTAATCGTGGCTTTTAAATTGGATATTTTCTTTATTTACATTTCAAATGTTAACCCCTTTCCTGGTTTCTCCTCTGAAAAACACCCTCCCTATCTCCTCCCACCTCTCCCTGCTCACAAACCCACCCACTCCCACTTCTTGGTCCTGGCATTCCCCAACACTGGGGCACAGAGCCTTCATAGGACAAAGGGCCTCTCCTTCCATTGATGGCCAACTAGGACATCCTCTGCTGCATATGCAGCTGGAGCCATGAGTCCCACCATGTGTGCTCTTTGGTTGGTGGTTTAGTCCCTGGGAGCTCTGGGGGTACTGGTTAGTTCTTATTGTTGTTCCTCCTATGGGGTGCAATCCCCTTCAGCTCTTTGGGTCCTCTCTAGCTCCTCCATTGGGGACCCTGTGCTCAGACCAATGGATGGTTGTGAGCATCCTACTAAATGAACATTCCATTTTATGGCTACGGCACATCTTATACTTTCAAGAGCGGACAACTATGTGGACAACATCCACTCTCCCACTATCACATGAGGAATGAGAGTGTGTTAACTGCTCATGTCTCTCTATGGATGTCTACTTTCACTTTCTTAGCTACACAGCTAAGAGGAAATTTCTAGATCACTATGTTAACTATATTTAGCACTTGAAGAAGCATCAAAGTACCTAGTAAGCATGATGCTGGGTATAAGTGATTCACAATGGGCAGTTTTCCCCCATGTATGAAGCAGGACCTCAGTATTTATCCAGGCTCCACTCAAACATATGATTCTCCTTCTTCCACCTCCAAAGTGTTGCAACTGCAAGAGTAAATCATCTCATTCAATTCTGCAAAGTAGGTTCTGGTGCCGTGTCTTAGATGACTGTGTTATGACTATTCAGTATCTCTGCCCAGTCTGGCTCTCTTTATGCCATACTGTTGTATGTTTATGCTGTTGTCCTCCAATGACTGTTGGCTGACTATTCTACTGTTTTTGCCATATGATGGGGCATACATTGCTAAGTCTGTTGCAACAATAAAGAGGTGCTTTTGTAGGAGTAAACCGTTACTAATGTTTGAAACTGAGATTTCAGGAAAGCTTTTTTTTGTTCTTTCTTTTTTCGGGTAATGTTAATCTTTTTGGTTTTTTGTTTGTTTGTTTGTTTGTTTGTTTTGTTTTCCAGACAGGGTTTCTGGAAACCCTGACTGTCCTGGAACGCACTCTGTAAACCAAGCTGGCCTCAAACTCAGAGATCTGCCTGCCTCTGCCTCCTGAATGCTGGGATTAAAGGTATGTGCCATGACTGCCCAGTCTAACATTAACTTTTAAACGCATTTTTTCAATTGATACTAAAAAGGAGCTACCCGCCTCCTCTGAATTGTTTGCCAAAAAGATTTTGCTTTTTAATAATGGGTTTAGGCATTTTTAAGTAATATGTCTATCTATAAAGAGTTATAGGGTTTTCTTTCTATTCTTGAGGCTTATGTTAGAAGAACATCTGAGTTTCTGTGTAAGAAGTGGGGAGACGGTCCAATCAGTGAAAGGATTATCATGCAAGCACAAGGACCTGAATCTAGAGTCTTAGTGCTGGGGGGGTGGGGGTGGGGGTGGGAGTGGGAGTGGGGAGGGGGAATCAGACAAGTATGACCCTCAGTGTCATCACTGGAGAGGATCCCTAGAGCTTGCTGGTAGACTGTTCAATCCAAGAGAACTTTGAACTTCAACGTCAGTGAAAGACTGGCTCAAAAAATTTAGTAGCAAAGGAATGAAAAAGCTACCTCCATTAACCTATTCTACCTACATGTGAATGGATACACTTCCAAACCTAACTGTGTGCACGCATATACTACGTGTACAGATGACTTTCATTCTCAGTTAAATAGTTGTTTTACTTGCTTTATCCAGAAAAAGAAGTAAAAATTAAAAGTAGAACAAATCAAACATTTTGCTTTGTTTTCTACTTTAATCATACACGTTATCAACTACAACTAAACATCCTGTCTACAAATGTAGAGCAAGCCAGATGTGGTAGTGCATGCCTCTCTCTAACCCCAGCACCCAGAACGATCCACAATCAACCATGGCTTACTGTCCACTGCTCGCTCACGCTCTACACCTACACACACGCACGCATGCACGCGATACACAACGAACCAATAAAAACAAGAAAATTTATGCAGCACAGAACTAACAGAACTGAATACCCAGGTGACAAGAAATCAACAAATATTCCATCATCATTCCTCCACAAAATCTGTATTTTAAATACATGCATTATATATGGTACCACAAAATGTAATAAAAAATGTGATACTGTCCTATAAATAACTAACTAAAAGACATTGGTTGCTTCGATATAAAAAAGAAGCTTTTGGCCAGAACCAAATAGGAATAAGGCTGAAGTTCTAAACTATGATTTCTATCTTCTAGGAGTTACTTGCTTTAGGATATAAGCT
Organism: Mus minutoides; assembly: GCA_902729485.2. NCBI lineage: Eukaryota > Metazoa > Chordata > Mammalia > Rodentia > Muridae > Mus > Mus minutoides. The sequence continues at coordinate 162,599 of LR749591.1, read as the reverse complement.
GCTAAGTCGGCTCACACCTACAGTTAATTCTGTCTTCAAAATCTACTTATTATCATAAGACATACTACTGAGTAATTAACCACACAGTTATTGCTGTAATAACTCTGGGTTTTAAAATCCTTGATAAATAATTGAAAAATGAGGGAGTTTGCAAGCATAAGAGTTAATAAAATGTCACTGCAGAAGAGCTGGCCTTTGGGGAGCAGGTACAGAGCTGGCAGGCTGAACAGCTCAAATGCCACCCAGGCCCAGACACACAGTTTTGAGTTGGCCCACTGCAACATCTACCCCATCTATGAACAGCTGGAGCAGATGAAGGGGCTGGTCCTGCAGAACCAAAGCTGCAGTATCTCCATGACACAGGGCAACAGCAGAATCAGAGAAGTCCCTGTGAGGACCCATTATTCAAAGTACAGAAGAAGCCAGAGATCTTGAACGAGACCAATGACTCATTGCAAAGAGCATGCAAGGAAAGCTGCTGGAGCAAGCACGGCAGCTTCCACGGCGGAATGGCTTGCTTTCCTTCTTTGTAATACTTACTTGACTTTTTTGTTTTGTTTTCTTTTGGGGGAAGGTTGCAAAGATGGAGGGCAGATATGGAGGGATGGGGAGACTGGGGTGCATGCTATGAAATTGACAAAGAATCAATAAAAAGTTTTAAACTAAGTTTCTCTCACCCTGATTCTTTGTTAGAAGGGTGGTATGCTTACCCGCAGGCTTTCAGGGTCACAACTGCTTATTTAATGGAATTCTCTCATGGAACTCCAAACAGAGAAAAATGTGTCTGTGAATCTATTACTGTTCTATTTTAAGGGTGATGATTTTTTTAAAAAAATTTTTTCAAGACAGGGTTTCTCTGTGTAGCCCTGGCTGTCCTGGAGCTCACTCTGTAGACCAGGCTGGCCTCAAACTCAGAAATCCGCCTGCCTCTGCCTCCAGAGTGCTGGGACTAAAGGCGTGCGCCACCACCGCCCAGCAGCAGGTAAACTTTTTTGTGGCTCAGACTTGTCTTAAACTCAATTTGCCTGACTCTGCCTCCTTCACCCTAGAAAAAGAGCCTTAACTGTTTTTTATAAAATATTGAGATCAGAGTGTGGCAATTTAGGGTTTATTATCGGGATAATACATAAACTCTTTATTAGATAATGAAAATAATGTTTGAATAAATCTTCATATAAAAAATTTTAAAATGTTTCAATGAATATGTTCCCCATTACTAGTATTTCTTTATAATAGATTAACAAAACAAATGGAGCAAGAGAAGCAGCTTGTTTTTTCCTGGAACAGAGCTCCCAACTTTTCTCCTGCGACCAGTTTTAGCTTACAATACATGTAATTAAAAACTAAAATTGGGGCTGGTGAGATGGCTCAGCGGGTTAGAGCACCCGACTGCTCTTCCGAAGGTGATGAGTTCAAATCCCAGCAACCACATGGTGGCTTACAACCACCCGTAACAAGATCTGACGCCCTCCTCTGGTGCGTCTGAAGTCAGCTACAGCATACTTATGAAGAATAATAAGAAATGAATCCTTGGACTGGAGAGACCAACCAGAGCAAGTGAGGCTGTCCGGAGCGAGCGGAGCCGAACGGGGAGGGCCAAAGCAAGCAGGGACAGCCGGAGCTAGCGGGGCTGGAGCGAGTGGGGCCGAACGGGAACGGCCAGAACGAGCGGGGCCAACCAGAGCAAGCAGAGCCGATCGGAGCGAGCCGGGCCGGCTGGAACGAGCGGGGGCCGAGCGGGGGCCGTACGGGGGCGGCCGGGAGCGAGTGGGGCTGGCCGGAGCGAGCAGAGCCGGTGGGAGTGAGCGGGGTTGACTGGAACAAGGAAAAAAAGGAAAAAAAAAAAAAAAAGATTTAAAAACTAAAATTGAAAAAGGGAGCTGGAGAGATGGTTCAATGGTTAAGAGCACTTGTTGCTATTCTAAAGGACTGGGTTCAGTTTCCAACACCTATGTGGTGACTAACAAATATGCATAACCCTTGTTTCAAGGTCTCCAATGTCTTCTGATCCTCCCAGTACCAACCATGTACACGATACACATGCATGCAAACACAAGCAGGCAAAACATATACATTAAAAAAAAATCAATGAATGAATAACAAATCTAAAATAATTTTAGATGGAAACAACTTTTATTTCAGCTACTTTGAGTAAGGAGTATTACATTTTGCATATTATGAATTTACTGAAGGCAAATCCTAGTACTACTTATAAGATAATCCTTAATTTTCCAACTACTGTTAAGAGCATGTTTTTTATTGATTTATTATTATACCATTTAAAATTATATTGGTATTTATAATAACTCTCATTCGGTGTTTCTGTTTTAACACTGCCTGCCTATTATAGCTTTACTCTCTCAACTCCATTAAAAATCATAGTGAGCTCGCTTACTATCCACCTTCATCAGCTCCCAGAGATCAGCTTTGACAGAAGAGAAAATGCTGCCTTCTCTTTTAGCAATTGTTTTACATTCATTCAAGCAGACATTAATAGTTCTCAAATAAAATACCATAATTTATACATAGCTCCTATGTACTGGCTATTTCACACTTGAGAAGAAGCAATGGTTTAATTCTGTATACAGGATTTGTAGAAAAGACCAACTTGATTTGAGGTGCTGTATTTCTGGTAGCCTATCTAATTTGTATCAATTTTCCAATACCCCTTGTTTTCTTACATCTTTATTTATTATGAGTGCCTGCACACATGCTACAACATATAGATTATAGGGAATAGCTTGTAGGCATTGGTTCTCTTCCTTCCACCACGTGGCTCCATGGACCCAATTCAAGTGGTCAGACTTGGATCCTCTGAATCAATGTGATGACCCTCAAGTCCTCTTAAGTTAATTTCTTTTAAAGATGCTGGGGGTGAGAGGGTGGCAAGGTGTGACACACACCTTTAATCCCAGCACTTGGTAGGCAGAAGCAGGTAGATGAGTTTGAGGCCAGCCTGGTCTGTGCTGTGAGTTCCAGGTAAGTCAGTAACACATAGTGAAATTTTGTGTCAAATCAACAAACAAATGTTCTCTGGAGTAATAGGAGATAGAAGGAAAAGAACTACAGAATTTGCCAACACGCTGTAGTCTGACCATCCAGGTTTAAAGCTGCAATTGTGCTGAGAAGCAATAGGCTAAGATCTTGTCCAGTTAGACATCAAGCTCTTTACTAAAAACTTTAATGGGGGTTGGGGAGATGACTCAGCAGTTAAGAACACTGGCTTCTCTTCCAGAGGATCCAGGTTTGACTCCCAGCACCCACATGACAGTTCACAACTGTCTGTAACTACAGTGCCAGGGGGACCCAATGACCTCTTCTAGCCTAATTGGGCATGGCACATACATGGTATGCAGACATACATGCAAGCAAGATGCCCCTATACATAAAAATAAAAATAGAAATCTTTGAGAATATATCACCTAATATTATACTTTACTGCGTTTTGGAGTGGCATGGCAGTAAAAACCTCCAAAAGATGTTTTCAAATATAGATGGTATCTTAGTCTTGTTGTATCTGAGGAGGCTGGGGAGATGAATTAGTGGGTGAAGGCATTTTCTACATACCCCTGGAGACCTGAGTTTGATTCTCAGAATAAACAGGTAAATAAATTACATTAAAGAACTTAGTGAATTTCTTTAAATAGCAAACACGTCAAAGAAATATTTTACCAAACACACACATGAAGGTGTGTCTGTATAAACAGAGAGGAATGGTAAGAAAGCAGAGAGACATGAATATGAATGAAAATCTCAACATAAATGGTCATCCAAGAAATAAAAATTAAAACTGTAATGGATAAATATCTCTACATACCCACTGGATAATGTCAAACCGACACTACTAACACTGGCAAGATGTGGAACACTGGTGTTAGATGAATAACACACAATACTACTCAGCATGAAGATACACACCACTCAAAAGGACTTACAAGTAAGTCACAACAGTCACAACCTAACAATTCAAATGAACAGCTTGAAGCCAGTGATGACTCAGTGGTTAAGAGCACTCACTGTTCTTGCAGACGGTGGAGGTTGAGTTCCATGCATCATATTGTGGCTCACAGTTTTATAATTCCAGTTCTTTTTTTTTTTTTTTGGTTTTTCGAGACAGGGTTTCTCTGTATAGCCCTGGCTGTCCTGGAACTCACTTGGTAGACCAGGCTGGCCTCGAACTCAGAAATCCACCTGCCTCTGCCTCCCGAGTGCTGGGATTAAAGGCGTGCGCCACCACGCCCGGCAATATAATTCCAGTTCTAAAGTGCCTGATGCTTTCTTTTGGCCTCTGCAGGCACAAGGCAAGTGGCACATACACATATATGCAAAACACTCATATACATAAAATGAATGGCTAAATTGTGGCATATCTATGCTAAGAGAAATTACAAAGAAAAAGAAGGAACAGAAGGAGTCTTAAAAACAGTTAAGCAAAAACAGTCAAACATAAAACTGTATATTTCAGGGTCATATATAATTCAAGGAAAGGTAAAACTCTAATGATTGCATAAGCCTGGAGGTCTGTGGAAATGATTAACTACAAAGGAGCAGCAGGGAAGACATCAAGGTAAACTGTCACTATGCTGATGGTTATGTATATATAACAGAGCGTTTACCAAAAATCAACTAACCCTAGTCTTTGAATTAGTTTTACTATATATACGTATCATCTTTGTTTTGAAATACTGAAAATGAGATACTAGGTTCCAAATGTGTCACTAAGAGTAAAGAGTAAGGAGTATCCCATTAAGGGTGATATAGTAAATACTTAAGGTCTTACAAGCCACATGCAAATTCTGCTGCCTACACAGCCTCTTTAACTTGAAGGTACTTAAAAAGTAGCCTGTGGGCAAGGCTTAGGACTTGCTTATTTTGCTGACCTGATAGAAATGTTAAACTTCTCCCAGACCTAAAACAATCATAGCTTCACAGGTCCCTGAAATAGCAAAGACATCACTAAAAAAAACAATGGAACAAACTTATATCAGCATGGAAGCTAATCCTCCCAGCAATAAACTGTTAATGAAGTTAAATTTTAAATAGTAAGGCCAAACATTTCTTTTTGAAGTCTAACATTTGTCACCCTAGAACTGGGGGAAGAGGCTTAAGTGGCTGCTTATTTTCTCTTGAGGGAATGTAAGAAAAGAAAATGGAAAATCAAATGACAAGTTTCTCTTGGGAAGAATAAAGTAGCCTGGGTTTTCCAAGTGTAACTGGGAAATGGGAAGATGACTTTGAAAGCTACTCCTGCCTACTATGTTCCTTGATTACCTAAATTTAATTGATACTACAGGAACTAAAAGCAAGTATATACACACAAGTTTTGTAGTGATTACGTTAGAAAAGTCTTTCAGAGTCATGAGCCTATAGTTATACAGCCTTGCCTGTTACCTATGGCTTCCTGACATTTCTAGCAATGAGCTTAGAAAAGCTGACAAGATGCAATCTATTGATTTAAATGCCAATTTCTTCATCTTATTGTTTTAAATGCCAGTACATTTTAGAGAAAATGGTGTACCACTTTAAATGCTCATATACTTTAAGGTCAATCGTCTAACAGAGAATCTTAATTTATTGCTCTTTATATAAACAAAGTATAAATTGTGCTCAATGCAATTTTTGCTATATATAAACACTATCTTCAGTTTGACAAAACAAACTACCAAGTTAATGAGTAGATTAACTACATTTATAGGCTGAAAGATGCTGGAGCTTTTTTTTAATTTGGGAGAGATTGTTTAGTCCCTCTGAAAAGTGAAGATGTGAAGTTTGAAACACAAAGAACTAATGGTTCAACATAAGTGAACCCTCTGTGTAGCCCTGGCTGTCCTGGAACTCACTCTCTCCACCATTCCCAGCTCCTAATTTTCATTTACAAACAACACATCAGGTCTTCTGAAATTTGTATCCACTATCCTCTTATGACTATAGATATCTCTAGATGCCCAAAGTCACTTTAAGCCTTATAAAACTTCCCAATGGGAATAATAGCATTATAAAGTCTAAGCACTACAAACTCCTACAGCACTATGTCTGTGCCACTAGATAGAACTAGTTTTGTATTTGTATTATCTACTTCTTAATTCCTCTACTAAGACTATTATATTGATAAAAGTACTATCCATGGGAGCTGAAGAGACGACTCGGTGGTTAAGACGACTCACTAACTACTCTTTAGAGGATCTAGGTTCTATTCCCTACATGGCAGTTCCCAAATGAGTGTTAACTCCAGGTCCAGGTTATCCAACCTCCCCTCGCTGCCCATTTCTGGCCTCTGAGGTCACCTGCACATTTGTGTGCTCACAAATAGGTATAAAATCTTAAAAAAAAAAAAAAAAACCAACCAAAACATATAATAAAGCCACAAAGAAGTATAATCCAAGATGCAAATAAGAGTGGCAAGATACCTCAGCAGATAAAAGTGCTTTCTTCCATATCTGAGGGTCTAAATTTGATCTGGGGACCTACGTGGTAGAAGCAAACCAACTCCTGCAAGTTGTCCTCTGACCTGCACATGCCCATACCCCAATAATGAAGTGTAATGAAAATATAAATAATATTGTAAAGAATATAAATCTAATACCAAACAAGGACTAGAGAAGAGAAACACTATTTAAAAAATGGTCTTTATAGTAGATGGGGAAGAACAAAAACAAAGTCCATGTGTAAACACTCAGCACTTGGCAGGAAGACAGAAACAGGTAGATCTGTGAGTTCTAGGTCAGTCTGATCTACACAGATTTCCAGGGAAGCAAGGGCTACATAGTTATCAGTGTGTGGTGAAGAGGGATTGGGGTGGGTGTCTTCTCAAGGAGGAGGAAACATTTATAGAATGAAACTTCAGAATAAAAATCTTAGAACATTAACGTCTATTCAAAATGTTTCACCTTTGTAATGTAACACTCACAAGAGTATTTTTTAAATATCAAGACTTTAATATTGTCGGGCAGTGGTGGCGCACGCCTTTAATCCCAGCACTCGGGAGGGAGAGGCAGGTGGATTTCTGAGTTCGAGGCCAGCCTGGTCTACAGAGTGAGCTCCAGGACAGCCAAGGCTACACAGAGAAACCCTGTCTCAGAAAAACAAAAAAACAAAACAACAACAACAACAAAAGACTTTAATATTTTTCTCGCTTAAAAATACAATGATGAAAGGAGTCATCTTACCAATTAATTTTCTTGAAACTACCTTTTCTGCTACTGGGATGGCTAGAACACTCTGAAGAGTAATCTAAATGAATGAAGGTTCTCAGGCAACAGTCTTACTGCTTAAGGCAGTCTTGTTGAATTCCTGACAACTGTAACTCCTAATGTGTGTGTCCTAACTTTCATGCTAATTTCTTGTTGGTTTTCTTACCATCTTGCCTTATTCAGCCATTCCGTTGTTTTCTTTTTTAAATCTTTAATTATGCGTATACATTTGTCTGTATATGGGGGTATATACACATAGGGGAGCGGGTTGTTCCAGCAAAGTTCAGAAGAAGCTGGTAGAGTCCCCAGGAGAGTTACAGGTAGTTGTGAGCAGTCCAACTTAAGTGCCAAAAGTGAATTCGGCTCCTCAGCAAAAGCTGTGTAAAATCTTTATTGTGCTATGTCCCATTTTATTTCTTTCTCTCCAGCTTTTCCTAAAACTATACAAACCGCTCAAGCTTTCAGTGTGCTCCAAAAATCTTGCCTTAAAGTCTTCACCAAGCATTCTCTGTTCGTTTTCTTTATTACTCTTGAATTACTTGAAAGATTGGTAATATATATCCATTATTTAACATCCAGAGCCATCTAGTTTCTAGCTTCCATAGTCAGTAATCTTGGTGTCCTATTCTCTTAAAAGTATATTTGGCTTGGCTTGGCGCACTTGTTCACCTCATTTAAGGTCCATTCAATTCTGAGAAATGACCAAGTGTTTATGTTACTAGAATAAAAAGAAAAGAGACCTTGTACCTTGTTCCACGTAGAACCTGGAAGATACTTAATGCAAAGCAGGCAACTCTTTTATTCTACCGTTCTTCTTTCCGAAGTAATTTTTTTTCTACTTCCTAAAATGAAGGTCCTCTGCAGGCTTCAGATTTATCTTAATTAAAGATATCATTTGCCTCAAAATCCAAGTTTTCACCTTGTATTATACTTACATTTATACAACTCTTATCACTGGACATTTCCAATTACATTCTTATTTTCACTATAAACTACTTTCTGGGTAAATATACTGGCCATTTCACCTTTCTCCCCTTCCATCTCCCTAAGCCATCTGAGCTTAGAAGTTAAGCTAGTATCACTTCCTTTTCCTTTTTTTTTTGCATCCACTAAACATTTACGTAATACATGCATAATCACCAAGAATTGGTAATGCTTTAGTCCAGATTCTCTAAACGAATTTTCCCTATGAATCTTCAAGTTAAAGACCTTACCTAGTTCAGGCTCATTTTCTGGGTTATTGCTGAACCCAGTTATTTTCTCACTATGAACACTTCTTCTACTACACACTAAAAACCACCTACTTAAGTCAATGGCTTTGAAGTACAGATTTTCTTGAGGTACAAATTGGGTTCTACTTCCTTGATAAAGCAACATCTATTAGAATTAATATCTATCTTCTCTTATATTATCCATTAGCTCTAAAAATACTTATATGAAAATGGAGATTTTATTCTTAATTTTCTACCTGGGGTATTATGCCCATCAAGCCCATCCTATGCCTAAAAGAACTTTTTAAAGCTAAATGCCAGACATGGTGGCACTCAGGAGACTAAAGCAGGAAGATTGGGAGTATAAGACCAGCCTGGTCAACTAGTAAGTTAAACCAACCAACCAAGCAAACAAACAAACAAATACCCCCTCCCCAAAATCTAAACAGATGATAAGTAATTAGGATGATTATGAATACATTCTTGGTATATGGATGTACTGAAAATACACATTAACATATTTTTTTCAAATTTATGAAAATTCTCGGCTTCTTATTTAGTAAATATACAGAATACTTACTTTTGTCTGATAAAACAGAGAAAGGGGAAAGATGCAAGCATGCCAGGAAGTTAAAGATTCTCTGGTCCAGCATAGTTAAAACTGGTCATTTCAAACAGCATTCAGCTCTTTTACCCATATTTTCTTCATCTTTCCAATTCCTCTCACTATCATTTTCATTGCTATTTTTGTTAACAAAATGCCAAAAACAAAGGTAAAATCTCAACTATGTAGCTTTGCCTGTAACAATCTCTGACCCTTTTCATTTTCTTATTTGTAAAATTAAAATACCTTAAACCAAGTCAAAAGACTGTTTTGGGGATAAAACTGTAACTTACAAAAACATACTGGCAAAGAGGATGCTGAAAATGTCCATCTTCACCTACAAATTATATTCTCTAACATCTGTGGTATATTACTCAAGTAGTTTCTCTTATTGGTGTTTTTACTTTCAACAGTTTGAGTTATCCAGGCTCAATTGTAGTCCAAAACAACGAAATGCAAAATCCCAGGAATAAATCACAAGTTTTAAGTGTGTGCTGTTATGGGTAGTATAGTAAAATCTCAAGCTGCCTCAACTGTGGGGCAGAGCATAAATGGTATACACAAAGGCTGTTAGTTAGCATATAAACAGCCATGCTATCAAAGTGATATCTAAAGGTAGCCTGTTTTTACTAAATAATGTCCCCCAAACACTAATATAGGAAGGCTAGAAATTCCAATATGCCATAAATACTTCATATGTGAAAAGATCAAAGTTCATGACATAATGAGAATAAAAAGATCATACACTGGGCTGGAGAAATGGCCCAGAGGTTGACTATGTATTACTCTTCTCAGAAGTACTCGAGTTCAATTCCTAGCACCTAAATCAGGTGACTAACAAGTGCCCTTAATTCCAGCTCTAAGAGATCCAATGCCTTTTCTCTCTACTGCCAGTGCCCAACACACACACATTACGCACACATTATTCTTTAAAGAATTGTATGCGGCGCTACTAAGAAGCCAACAGTGGCTGAAGAGAAGGTGCAGTGGTTAGGAGGAGCACTTGCTCCTGCAGAGATTTGGGTTCAATCCCCAGTACCCATATGGCAGCTCACAACTGTCCATAACTCCAGTTTTAGACGACCCAACGCCCTCTTCTGACCCTAGTAGGCACCAGGCATGACCATGACGTATCATAGACAAACATGCGGTCAAAACACTGATACAAGCATGCAGGCAAAACATTGATGCATATAAAAATGAAGTAAATCAATCTTAAAGGGATAAAAAATTTTAAAAACTCAATAGACTAACAGGTTAAGTTGTGAAACTGTAAGGAAAAGTAAAATGTATGTATGCTAGTTTTGCCAAAGTTATAGCCATGATATATCAGAGTATTTAGGTGAGGCAGGAAAGGCATTAAGCTGATGACTGAAAGCCATGAATGGGAAGCATTCTGATTGTTACAAGTTTGGTTACTATCTTTAACTTTCTACTGTGCCTAATTATAAACTATAGGCTTTTATACACACACACACACCACACACAACAACAAGAGCAACAAAAGAAGAAACAAAACAAGTGTACATACAAGACTCAATACCAGCAGTGATTTTAGGAATTCACCAGCTGTCTTACAATATATTCCCCCAGAAGAAAGGACCATTGTAACCTACAGGTGAATTATCAGTTTCATTTCCCTAAGATAGCGAGCTACTTTGTGATTTTCTTTTTTACCTACTGTAAGTAAATATAAAAGTTGCATCTGTTATCCATTCTACTACCCTTATTTGTTAAAATTTCCTTTTTTTTAATTTTTCCAATTTTTTATTAGGTATTTTCTTCATTTACATTTCAAATGCTATCCCAAAAGTCCCCTGTACTCTCCCCCGGCCCTGCTCCTCTACCCACCCACTCCCACTTCTTGGCCCTGGTGTTCCCCTGTACTGGGGCATATAAAGTTTGCAAGACCAAGGGGCCTCTTTTTCCAATTATGGCCAACTAGGCCATCTTCTGCTACATAGGCAGCTAGAGACACGAGCTCTGGGGTATTGGTTAGTTCATATTGTTGTTCCACGTATAGGGTTGCAGACCCCTTCAGCTCCTTGGATACTTTCTCTAGCTCCTCCATTGGGGGCCCTGTGTTCCATCCAATAGATGACTGTGAGCATCCACTTCTGTGTTTGCCAGGCACTGGCATAGCCTCACAAGAGACAGCTATATCAGGGTCCTTTCAGCAAAATCTTGCTGGCGTATGCAATAGTGTCTATGGTGGCTGGTTATGGGATGGATCCCTGGGTGGGACAGTCTCTGGATGTTCCATCCTTTCGTCTCAGCTCCAAACTTTGTCTCTGTAACTCCTTCCATGGGTATTTTGTTCCCCAATTCTAAGAAGGGGCGAAGTATCCACACTTTGGTCTTCCTTCTTCTTGAGTTTTATGTGTTTTGCAAATTGTATCTTGGGTATTCTAAGTTTCTGGGCTAATCTTCACTTACCAGTGAGTGTCTATCATGTGAGTTCTTAAATCAGATAGGGGACTAATATCCAATATAGATAAAGAACTCAAGAAGATGGACTCCAGAAAAATCAAATAACTCCATTTAAAAAATGGGGCACAGAGCTAAACAAAGAATTCTCAACTGAGGAATATCAAATGACTGAGAAGCACCTGAAAAAATGTTCAACATCCTTAATCATCAGGGAAATGCAAATCAAAACAACCCTGAGATTCCACCTCACACCAGTCAGAATGGCTAAGATCAAAAATTCAGGTGACAGCAGATGCTGGTGAGGATGTGGACAAAGAGGAACACTCCTCTATTGTTGGTGGGATTGCAGCTTGTACAACCACTCTGGAAATCAGTCTGGCGGTTTCTCAGAAAATTGGACATAGTAATACTGGAGGATCCAGCAATACCTCTCCTGAACATATATCCAGAAGATGTTCCAACTGGTAATAAGAACACATGCTCCACTATATTCATAGCACCCTTACTCATAATAGCCAGAAGCTGGAAAGAACCCAGATGTCCCTCAACAGAGGAATGGATACAAAAAAATGTGGTACATTTACACAATGGAGTACTACTCAGGTATTAAAAACAATGAATTTATGAAATTCCTAGGCAAATGGATGGATCGTTAAAATTCCTATTAGCGCCAGGTGGTGGTGGCAGCGGCGCACGCCTTTAATCCCAGCACTCGGGAGGCAGAGGCAGGTGTATTTCTGAGTTCAAGGCCAGCCTGGTCTACAAAGTGAGTTCCAGGACAGCCAGGGCTATACAGAGAAACCCTGTCTCGAAAAAAAAAAAAAATCCTATTAGCTCAAATTAAACACACACACACACACACACACACACACACACACACACACACACACACACACACAAAATATCTACCTTTCTCAAACAGCCATTGTTTCTGCTTTTCCAGACACACTCTACATTATCTCATCCTTAACCCCAAACTCAAGACTCCAGTAACAAGCACAATACTGTTACACATTGAGTGTTATCATATTATCTTAGTCTTTCTATTCTTTAATTTTTTATTTTACAGATGTTAGTTTCAAAGCACTGGGTTTATTTCTCAACTCTAATCTTTCTCAGAAAAGATGTTACAAATGCTTGCAATGAGTCCCAGAGCATAATCATTTTCAATATAATTCAACAATCCTTCATTTCCTGTCTTCTATTACTAGACGGCTCTCTTGAGAACAAATAAATCAAAGAGACTGAGTGGTGTTGAAAAAGAAATCACTCTTAGGACCAGCTGAGCTGTCAAACAGAAACACGTTCTCCATCTGGGGAGATGGCTCAGTAACTTCAGATCCACAGAACCGATGGAAAAGCCAGGTGTGGCCAGTGCACATCTGAAACATCTGCAGTGAGGTAGGAGAACAACGACGGTATACAGGTGGATTCTAAGGGCTCACTGGCCAGCTAATCTGGGTGACAGCAGTGACATCTAGATTCAGTGAGACCTTTCAAATAACCTATAAAGTGGAGAGCAATAGAGGAAGACATCTAAAGACAGCCCTGTGATCTCTATGTGTACACAAGCACAGGTGAGTAACCCTGCATGTGTATGTGCACATCGCTCTCCCCACGGAAAATACTCCAGTTACAAACCCAACTAAAAACTGCAAAACGGGGGTGGGGGTGAGGGGATGGGGGTGGGAGATAAAATCTGGAGTGTAAAAAAATAAATGAATGATTTTTAAAAAAAGGAAACAAACCCTGCAAAACTGGGGCTGGAGAAATGGCTCAGTGGTTAAGAGCACTGACTGCTCTTCCAGAGGACCTGAGTTCAATTCCCAGAAACCACATGGTGGCTCATAACCATCTATAATGGGGTCCGATGCCCTCTTCTAGTGTGTCTGAAGACAGCAACAGTGTACTTATATAAATAAAAAGTAAATCTTTAAAAAAAAAAAACCCGCAAAACTACAATGAACAAAAACATCTATTTTAAATGATACATTATTTCATGTCTCATCTGTTTTCTTCTAAGAATATTAACACAGTATTTTGTCCTTATACATCAACAGAAAACTCTCAATCATATTATAGCAACATACTGATACATCACTCAGCAGAGAATGGCAATCGTCCCAACGACTATTTCTCCTCTTCTTCTACCACAATTCCTATTAAATGATTTTCTCAATAGCTAACATCCAATATATATACACACATAAATGCAAACACATAGAATGTAAATAAACATCCATTCCATCTTCAGGCTGCTCTATTCTGTACTTTCTTTTTTTCTTTCTTTCAGTATAGAATAGTGTATTCAGGGCATGGGGAGGGGAATTAGGAGGGTAATAGAGACAGAGAAAGGGGGGAGGGAGGGAGGGAGGGGCACAGAGAGAAGGGGAGGGGAGGGGAGGGGAGGGAGTAGTGGCTGGCCATGAGCATGTGGAAAGAGGGGGGGTGAGGGGAATGGGGAGATAGGGAAGGGAGAGAGAGGGCAGAGTGAGAGTAAGAAGGCAAGAGTTCTGTACTCTTTCAGAGCCCCTAAATTTCAAATCAACCTTCTCATTTATTTAACAAAATACACCATTGTGGATATTAGCAGGAATGATTTTCATGGAGAAAACAGGAAAAAGATGCCACTAATATATGTAAGAAGCTCTTAGACCACCACATGATAGCATTCAGATGTCAAAAGCAACTTTTCCACAATAGCCAAGACAGCAATAGTAGACAGGAGACAAAGAACACATAAGCACAGCTCCCTTCAGCAACTGGAATAAAGGCAAAAACAAATACTCACAACTTTCAAAAAAAGGGGGGGGGGGCAAGGCATACTATCAACTGACAAATAACTGTATAAATTACATTTATTACAATCATATGAAAAAGGAAACAGCACTAGGAGCATGTGTGCACCATCATAGGACAGCAGAGGCATAAACAAAGAGATTTTCAAGCCACAGAAGAGGTACTTAAGAACATACGCCTAAGATTAGAAAAACAAAAAGGATTTTTGTTCAATACTAATCATGTTATTTCATAAGTCCAGAAATAATACTAGAGGTATAGACTACAGTGATATCTGTGGGGATAAAAAAAAAAAAAAAAAGAACAAAATGTGGGCTGGAGAGATGGCTCAGCAGTTAAGAGCACCTACTGGTCTTCCAGAGGTCCTAAGTTTAGTTCCCAGCAACCACATGGTGGCTCACAACCATCTGTGATGGACATCTAATGCCCTCTTCTGGTGTGTGTCTGAAGACAGCTACAGTGTACTCACATAATGAAATAAATAAATGTTTGTTTAAAAAAAAAAAAAGAACAAAATGCAATAGGAGTATTTGCTAGAAGTTTGCCAATAAACTGAAGTTATTATATAACAGAAAGAAGAAATCAGCATGTTTCCTAGACTTTGCAGCAGGAAACCGTGGGAAATCACAGGATGCCATGAAAGCAAGGTAGGTGATAAACCCACTGCGTTTTCAGTAACTGGAATGTTTCCAGAGTAAAATTCTGTTTGGTGTTTTGTTTTGTTTTCTTAAGGCAATAAAACAGAAACACAAAGGTTGGGCTAATTTCTAATTAAAGATAAACAGCACTCACAGCCAGTTATTATAAAGAAACATCTAAAACAGAAACTTACTGAGTCTTAAGTTTACACAAATTACTAACTACTAACTTTTTGTACCACAAATGATTATTTCTTGAATTACCATACACTTTATATTTAAAATAAATATTACAGCTTAAGACCCAGTTAATTCATTTGCCTAATTATATATAAGATTTTATATATATATATATATGTTAGGATATAAGATTTCTTTTCTTTTCTTTTCTTTTAGTTTTCAAGACAGGGTTTCTCTGTATAGCCCTGGCTGTCCTGGAACTCACTCTGTAGACCAGGCTCAGAAATCTGCCTGCCTCTCTCTGTCTCCCAAGTGCTGAGATTAAAGGCATGCACCACCACTGCCTGTCTGGATATAAGATTTCTTTAAGAGGCTAATCAACACACTAAAAACAGTTTAAACTGAAAAGCCAGCTAATATCAAAACTTTTATAAACAAGCAACTCCATTTTCCTTTTCCTGTAAATCTTCCAATGCAATGGTTCAGAAGCTTTTAAAGAAACTGGAGCACCGTACTAGACAGCGCTGTACTAGACAGCGCCGTACTAGACAACGCTCCTAAGTTTCTTGGTTACCTTTACTTTATCTCTTCTCAAGCAACAGAACAGACAATTTTCATCAAAAGCCCAATCAGAAATGCTTTCAGGTTCACACTCTGCAGAAGTAAAAATAAATAAATAAATAAATAAATAAATAAATAAATAAAAACAAGTTTTAATAATCATAAACCAGAATTTTTCAGAAAACAAATCAAAACTAACTTCAAAACTATTATATAGCTTGTGAAAGCCTTATTAAAAAGTAGATATTTAACATTTATCTTTAAATTCTTGTATTTTCATCAAACTCAGATTCTCACACATGCAGAAGTGTGTGCTCCACCCTCACAGCCATACCCAGAAACTCCTTCCTCTATGCCCTCTAAGACACTTGTGTCTGAGAGCTCTGAAAACTCTTCACTTTATTACTAGCTGCTCATTAGTTAATTGTGCTATCTATACATATACTAACAGTATAAACTAAACACAAACGTGCTGCCCTGAATGCAGTTTAACACTTACAAAACTGAGTAAGACACCTAAATCACTGTTTTAACCACAAAGATTGTAAAATACCAGAAATATTTTGAATACCTTTAAATAAACTGAGATCTTTTAATAACGCAGGTCCAAACAGCCCTTCAAGAATACTTTCAAATCCTGAAAGGATAAAAAAAAGTGAATAAATAAAACCCATCATCACAATATTCACTGAAAAATACTGCTTTCTTCTGGTTCGCAGAATCACGGGGGATGCTCAGGAAATCAGTCCCTGAGAAATCTAAAAGGGGTGTCTGCATTGCTAATAATTAACACAACAAAGAGTCAAAGCACATTCAAAATCAAGACAAATAGAAACTAGAAACAATAAACGAAAGAATGGAGGTTCAGAGTCTCCACTTCTACAAAACTTTACAGAAATGAGATTCTGAAAAAGTGCCTTCCCAATGAAATGTCATGCTTTGGAATGTCCATAAACTGCCTAGAATAATCTAAACAGTCCCCTTCTTTCTGCATAACAGTTGATAACATACATTTCTCTCAGGTTAATAGTTTTCTAGAGAAAATTCTCACGAGCAGTTTTCTTCACCTCTCATAATATTTTAAGAGGAAAAGTTGTGCATTATCTCACAACACTGTATTAAATACTTGGTCCATTTCTAAAGGTAAAACTCACTAGGTACATAAAGAGAAAAAAATGAAGATAAAAAATCACATAGCTGTACAAAAATTGTTCAAAAACATTATATCCTTTACCAGTGTGAAAGAAAAAGAAAACCAGGTTTTCTAACTGACTATATCAAATACTGTTATGTACTTAATGAAATACAGTTTAAATGTCTTGCTGTTGTATGTTATGAAAGAAAGAGAAAAACCTTAGAATACTGAAATCTACAGTGTCTTTAAAAAAAGAAAAAAAAGAAAAAAATGTCAAAGCCCTGACTATAAAGTTCAAATACTTATTACAACTGATCTGAGAATTCGTATGTACTTTAACTATGACCTTTAGAAAGAATTAATGTCATGCACATTTGGTACACATTATTACTTTTCAAATGCACAGAGATATCAATGAATTTAGAAAGCAAAAGAGGACAGGAAAGATGGCCTTTTAAGGGGCTGGAGAGCTGGCTCAGCTCTTCCTGAGGACCAGAGTTTGATTCCTGGCATCTGTATGAAGGCTCTTAATTGTCTCTTAGTAACACCAGTCCCAGAGGATCCAATGTCCTTTTTGGTCTCCAAAGGCAGTGCATGCACATGGTACACAGACACAGAGGTGGGCAAATTACATATACAATTAAAATTAAAATTAAAAGACAGACCTCAGAAACAGTACTATCTTGCTAAACTGAAAATAAAAATAATATTGTAATTAAAATGTCTTTGTCCTACTTCCTATAAACCTCTAATTTGCAATACAGTAGCTACTGAAGTTTGTATTGTAATTAATTTTTATATTATTTTTAAACTGCAACTTTTTGATTTATCATTAGAAAGCAATTATTTTTCAATTTTACTTCTTGACATCAAATTATTCTAAAGGTATTAACAAAATTAAATTACCCACTAATCAAACAGCTGATTGTTATTTACCTAATGTAATTAATTACTGTGTCCTCTTCCTCTTTCAAACATTAGAAAAGAAGAAAGACAAGAGTTAGGAGCTGTAGAGGTAGAGAGGCGGCGGTGGTGGTGGTGGTGCAATCTTCGGGATTAATGGCCAAATACTATCTATCTTTGACCCTAGAGACTACAGAGTCTCAGTAACAGTTAACTTCTGTTCCTTTAAGTAAATCTCAAAACAGTCTCCAACTCCAAATCCTCTTATTTTCCAGAAAGGAATTCTTATCTTTACAGTAAGACTGAAAGCATTTGAGTCTCTTAGAAGGTATTAAATAAATAAAAATCCAGCAGGTTTGGTAGTTCTTACATGAAAGATCTAATAATTTCACCTGTGTTTATATAAAATTATAACAAATTTTAAACTCTCACAGTAAGCTAAATTTTTTTTTTTGAGACAGGGTTTCTATAAATAGCCCAGGATACTATCCTTGGGTCCTTTTATCTCAGTCTCCAGAGTGCAATGGTTACAACTGTGTACCACCATGCTATGGCTGTCCTCAATTTCCAAAAAGGAAAAATGTAAACACAGCAAGAAATACTAGGGAAGTAGAAAGGGGAAAAGGAACCAACAGCTTGGGGGATAATAATTCAAAACTAACAAAGATCAAAATCTGAAATAGGTCAACTGAGAAAGAAATTCAGTAATATATAATCATTAGGAAAAAAATTACAGAACGAAAAAGAGTGGCCCTGAACTCTGAAGGCAGTGGGCAGGCAGAGCTCTGGGTGAGACCAGAGGTAACTGCAGGACAGCCAGGGCTACGCAGAGAAACTATTGTCTTAAAACAAACAAACAAAAACAAACAAAAACAAACAAACAAAAACAAACAAAAAAGTAGGATGGAAGGGTGCAGAGGAATGCTTGCTGGATATGATGCATGACTACAGCCAGCATTCAAGAGGCTACAAGAGTGGAAGGCCCAAAGTTCAGAGCTATGCTCCAGAGCAAGTTTCACACCGAGACTAGGCTATTTCATGAAGTCCTGTACTAGGGGAGGGGAGCAGGAACTCAGACAAAAATAAGCTAGCAGTCAACAGCACAGCATACTTAGTCATAAAAGATTTTTGCCACAACTAATTCTGTTCTAAAAAAAATAACCATATGTAAGCCATTTCTCTTCTGTTCACTTGCCACAACACATTGAACCTTAGATATATGCAGTATACACTTTAAATCTTTATTTTGCTGTTCTCTGTTCACTGGATATTAGCACTATTCAGTTTTACTAATAATAATTCAAATTTAGCAGTTGCATAGCAACTCTGAATTATCTCACATGCTATGCCTAACATTAACAAAAGTCAAGTAAGAACAAAGACACTCAAAAATTCATACCAAGATTTCATAGGAAAGCCAGGAAGAAAGATAACAATAACGAATAAATACTGCGTTCCCCAGCCATTGTGGTGGCTGATCTTTTTTATTTTTTAAGATTTACTTATTATTATAATTAAGTACATCGTAGCTGTCTTCAGACACACCGGAAGTGGGTGTCAGATCTCATTACGGATGGTTGTGAGCCACCATGTGGTTGCTGGGAATTGAACTCAGGACCTTCAGAAGAACAGTCAGTGCTCTCACCTGCTGAGCCATTTTGCCAGCCCCCCCCCCTTTTTTTAAATTTAGTGGTGGCTGATCTTGATTGGGGGCCATCTCGTACCTAAGGCAAGAAGGTGGTGGCTGCAAAGAAGATGAAAAAGTCTCTGGAGTCAATCAACTCTAGGCTCCATCTTGTTATGGAAAGTTCGAAGTATATATATACTTAGATACAAACAGATACTGAGGATGATACAGAGGGCAGACTGAAACTGGCCCAGCTTTGATGAAATCTCAAACAGAATCCTATGCCATGGTGGCTAAAGTGATGACCATTGCTATAGTGGCAATACTACTGACTTGAGCCGCGGGAAGGAAATACTACAGAGTATGCATAATGGCTGTCATTGATCCAGGTGATTTTGGTTATTTATAATTAGAAACCTGTCAGAGCAGAATAATTAAAAAGTAAATCTGGAAAGTTTTCCTTTAATAAAACTTTGCCAGAGATCCTTTTAAAAAAAAAAAAAGAAAAGGAAAAAAAGTAAAAAGAATCGCTATTCACTGCCAACTGTGCGCATGCACCTGCCTGCCTCAGAGTGGCCCAACACACTGGCAGGGAAGGTCGCTAAACAGTTTATTCTTACAAGCCACACACAGAATTAAAATTTCAAAGCTGATAGAGGTGGAGTTTTAATACTTGAAGCAAAATATAAATTGTACTGAAGTTATGTTTACTGTACTATCAATATACTTTGTTTATGCTACTGAAAAAAAAAAAAGGAATACTGAATAGGCCAGTCATGGATTTTAAAGTACCTTTATGCAGACTGTCACACATTTTAAAACCTGTCTCAGTCAGGGGACTTGACTACTTGCAAAGAAGTCCTAATCAGCATCACAACTGGTCTCAAACTCTGTCTCCAAGTCTCTTCACTACAGCTTTCAGTGTCTACAGATTCTATTTAGAGCTTCTTTAAAGTTCACACCGTGTAAGAACACACGAGTCCTCCCTGCAATCCCACATCCAACAATAAAATCATCTTACAATCTGAAACAACCTCCTTTTGTAGGGGATTACTTCTCAACACAGCTCTGCTCATACTGTTTGGTTTCTGTTTAACTATAGTCAATAATCATTTCTCTTTGCTAATATTTTCTCAAGTCTTTGTATCTCACTTTTGTCCAAATAAAAGTATCAATCTCCTTCAAAGTCTTCTTTAATCCAGTTCAATAAATAAATTCCTTTAACCAAAATATATTAACTGAGAACGTCTAGTGGGCCAAGGCAGACCCTGAGTAGCAACAGCTCGCTCTCCTGGAGCTTCCCTCTCACCCTCAGATTCCTCAGATCCTTGCCCCTTTTAAACAGAAAAGCAAAATGTCAAACCTCTCTGTTTTCTGCCATATGTACAAGCACTGCAGAAGTATTTTATAAAATAAAACTCTTGTGTGCTATCTAAATAAATCTTGTGTGTTGGTCTTTCTTTTCACATGTCTCTTTCTCCCCAACTAAAGTTAATGTTGCAAAGGCCTAAAGAGAAGCCTTCCCATTTCCTACAATGTTCTTAAACTACAGGTTCCTAAGTTTCACTTTTAGGCTCTGATTTCCTCAAATAATTCCAAAAAAATAAGACATTAAAATTTCCCACAAATGCCTCCCTTTGATCTGAGTCACAATCTCTACTATTTTATTTCCAAAGGATAAAAAGTAGATTATAAAAAAAAAAATAACATGGCAAGAATATATCAAATACACAGCCAATTAAGGTCAGCAATGAGAGATTGTTTTCTTTTAAACAAATATTAATCTTGAAAATATTCTATTAAATGATAAGGGCCAGAAGATCTAACACCTCTGAACAATATAATGTGATTGGTTCTTATTAAAATATAAGACTGTACAAATATTCTTTCCTGAATGTCTCTGTAACGGTGCTGGAAAGATAGCTCAGTGGTTAGAAGGCTTGCTGCTCTAATAGAGGACCCTGATTCAGTTCCTGGAAACCACACTGAGGCTTAAAATTATTTGACTGAAATTATTTGGCTTTAGTTTCAGAAGATATGATACACCAGGTACACATGGGGGTGTACTTAAGATATATGCAGACAAAATAATACACACATAAATAAAGTCTTAATATGTTATGTTATATTATCAAACTAATCTACATATTCAATGCAATCCTCATCAAAATTTCAATGACCTTCACAAAATTAGGAGGAAAAGGTCCAAAAATTACCAAGGGAGCAAAAAAGACCACATATAACCAATGCAATTCTAACCAGAAAGAATACTAATGACGGTATGATAATACCCAACCTTAATTGACAAACACAGTATTGTACTGGTACAAAAATAGGCACATAGGGGCTGGTGAGATGGCTCAGCGGGTAAGTGCACCCGACTGCTCTTCCAAAGGTGATGAGTTCAAATCCCAGCAACCACATGGTGGCTTACAACCACCCGTAATGAGATCTGACGCCCTCCTCGGGTGCGTCTGAAGTCAGCTACAGCGTACTTATGAATAATAATAATAAACGAATCCTTGGACCAGAGAGACCGACCGGAGCGAGCAGGGTCAACCAGAGCGAGCAGGGTTGACCGGAAGAAGGGAAAAAAAATATAGGCACATAGACCTGGAACAGAACAGAGGTTCCAGAAATAGCACAACATAGTTATGGCCACCTGCTTTTTAGCAAAAGTATCAAAATATATACTTGATTAGAAATAATAGCCTGGGGTGGGGGGAAATAGCCTATTTAATAACAGAGTGAAACAAGGCGTTTATCTTGTTGGCCTGTACAAAAATCAATTCAAAATGGACTGAACACTTTAATTTAAAGCCTCAAATTCTGAAACTTTTAGGGAGAAATACTTCAAATATAAGCATAGGCAAGAATTTTCTGCATAGGACTCCAATACTATATGTAGCACAAGAAAATACTCTCAGGCTTTGACAAGTAAAATTATATAAAACTAAAATGGTTTGCATAGCCCAGAAAATAATAGACTCTACCAGCTACATTTCAGACAGAGACTTAATATCTAGAAAATATAACGAGCTGCAAAAATTAAAAGACACATACACATATAAACAAACCAAACTGCCAATCACTCATTAATTAAAAGAATGAACCATTCATTCTCTGCAAATTATAACACTGAAATTCCGTCTCACTACACTGAGAATAGCTATACTAAAAAAATAAAGTAAAAACACAAGAAAACAAACCAGAAAGAAAGAAAGAAAGAAAGAAAGAAAGAAAGAAAGAAAGAAAGAAAGACAAAAACAAAAAAACAGAGAATGTTGACACACACACAAAAAAAGAACCCATATTCACTCCTGGGATGGGGGAATAAAAAGGTCTAATATCTATGAAAATCAGTATAGAGGTTTCTCAAACAACAAAACATAGAACCACCTTATGCCTCAGGTATATCACAACCAAACATGCTCCCAGGAGCCTAGGACCTACTAGAGATGCCTATGTTGCCATGTTCACTGTGGTTCTATTCAAATAAAAGAAAAAAATGGAATCAGTCTAGCTATCCATCCACCGATAAATGGATAAAATGTAGCCCAAGAAAAAAAATTTTACCTGCAAAGAAAAATGAAATTGTGAAACTTGTAGGGTGAATCTACAAATTAAGTGAGTTAGTCCAGGTTCAGAAAGGCAAAGATTCTTTTTTTTCATACATGGGTCCTAGTTAGTGCGTACACATTGGTAGAGGTTATGAACCTAGAAAAGGGATCAAAAAGAGATAGAAAGGAGGGAGGGAGGGAGGGAGGGAGGGAGGGAAGGAGAGAGAAAGATCAAGAGAATACACAGAACTTGAAGAGAGAAAGGGGAGGGTGACTGAGGGTGGAAGGATGAAAGACAGGTAGATAGGCAAGAACAATGGGAACAAATTATTATACAAAATGCCATAATGAAGCCTATGACTTTGTGTGCTATTCTTAGAATTAAGAAAATAGGGGCAGTGCAGCTCTGTGACAGACCCGGCGATGCACCCCGCAACGTCATGATGGTTAGCAAGGATGGAGCAGTGAAGGCAGAGGCCAAGATACTGAATCAGGAGAGGCTGTGACTGTCACAGGGGTCACCATAACATTCTGTAGAGGGGGCTAGTTTTATATCCTACAATACAAGCATACTAAATGGCAATTTGGAGTCTCAGTCATGCATTTGTGACTGGAATATTTTCAGTTATATCTAGTAGAACCATTTTGTGAGAAAGCCAGTCTTTGGTCCTTGCTCTGTCAGAACTGTGATGTCTGTGGTCATGGCAGTCCATTTTCCTAACAGTTGTGACAGTGTGCTGTGAAAGATGGAAATTCTGAGTATGTTCTGTGTGTGGCGAAAAACTATGACTTGGTGGAGCTGAGGATTATGAGCATTTTTGAGAGCTCTTAGGGAAACTGGAGTTTGAGGCTGGAACATCACTGGAATAAGTTCAAAGAAAAACATTATGTAGCTCTTTATTTGTATATATGAACACAATGTGACTCGTCAGAGTTTGGGTATGTGAATACAATATATAGCTCTTTTTGGGTATATGTGATAAGAGTTGGAATTTCTGTGTACTCTGCTTCTCAACCAGTAAAATCTGTTGTGAAAGAGTTAAAAAAAAAATGGGGCTAAGAACACAGAGGGCCTAGCTCTGACTCCCAAACCTACAAACAAACATCTGTAACTCTAGTCCCAAGGGATCCAACACTCTCTTTTAGATCCACAGGCAAGAAAGTAGTGCCTAGGCATATATATGCAGGCAAAACTAAACACCAAACACATAAACTTAAAAAAGTATTACCAAATATTTTAAAAAAAATATTTATATCATATTAATAAAAGGACTATATATTTAGCAGCTGGAAATTCTCAAAATAAATTTTATATAATTATATTTATATATTTACATATAGAGTCATGAATGAGATTCCTATGAATTAAGCGACCAAAGTATCAGATACTCCATAGCTAGGAGATAGGACTACCTTGAGAAATTCAAGTGCAGTCAAGTCATTTGTTCTGTTAATACATGTTGTATCTGACTTCAGTAATTATTCTTAGAAAGAAGCCATTTAAATGTAAATCTGAAGTTGATTAAGGGTGAGTCAATTATACCAGGAGTTGACAATCTCTGGGTCTCAATCCCTTAGAGAACCTCAGTCATATAAGGTCAAGAAATGCATATGAATGCCATTTATATAGTAAAGTGTGCATGCATGCATACATACATTAGCCCTTCCTCCCCTGCACACATTCATTCCTCTACTCCGTGTGTTTGTGTGTGTGTGTGTGTGAGAGAGAGAGAGAGAGAGAGAGAGAGAGAGAGAGAGAATTTTTCTTAAAGATACCAGAAGTATAAACTACAACATAACAGATAGGCACATGATAAAAAGGAGCCTTCATAATTCGTGGGAAGTGATGAAGTTAACTTAAAACAGAACTACAAGCTAATTATTTCCTTCATTTTAATGAAAATGGGAATCTGTGTAAGTACAGAGGTAAATATTAAGCTTTCACATTACTGGAAGAAAGAGTGTTCACTTTCTGGTACTAACATGGCTGGCAGGAGCCTTATACTGCTAGAGGTTTCATTTAATGTTAGTATAACTCTAGGGTATTTCAAAAACTATTCATATACTCAACTCCACATTATCTGTAAGATAACTAAATACATTCTTAAATTCTATAGCTTAAATATTTGTGAATTATCTAAGGTAGAATCTGAAAGTATATTAGAAATAATATATTTGGAGTATTTAACAAATAAAATGGAATTTGTGTTTTATATTCTTCTTTTGTTCCCTGTAATTTAAAAAGCAACTAAATAAAACAGTAATTATACATCTGCATGATAGAAAAAAAGTATATAGAATTTTGGCAGGAAGGGGGCTGAATAGGAGACCTATGAACGGAGGACCCTGCACCAGCTTCCATCAGTTGCTGGATGAAGTCCCTCTGGTCTCTCTGATGATGATTA
This sequence comes from Mus minutoides, assembly GCA_902729485.2. Taxonomy (NCBI): domain Eukaryota; kingdom Metazoa; phylum Chordata; class Mammalia; order Rodentia; family Muridae; genus Mus; species Mus minutoides. Next base: position 137,356 of record LR749591.1, on the reverse strand, counting down.
TGCTAGGCTCCAGTCCCAGAACACTGTGCAGACTGGACAAATTGCAGGTTGCAGGTTGAGTATTTTGTAGCTGGGTTGGTGTCCCAATCCCTCCACTTCAGGCCTTGCCTGGTTACAGAAGATGGCCAGTTCAGGTTTCCATTACTAGGTGTCCTCATTACTAGGAGTCTTTGCTAAGGTTATTCGCAACTGACAGAATCAACTAACCAGACTCATAGGAGCTCACTGAGTTCAGGGAGCCTATAAGGGTCTGACCTGGGTCCTCTGCATGTTATTGCGGTTCTTGTGAGATTCCTATAAGTGGGTGCAGGGGTTGTCTCTGACTCTTTTACCTACTTGTGGGACCCTATCCCTCCTGCTGGGTTGTCTTGCACAGCCTTGATGTAATGGTTATGTACCTGATTTTATTATAGCTTATTATGCCCTGTTTGGTTGATGTCCGTGAGAGGCCTGCTCTTGTCTAAGAGATGGGGAATGGAGAGTTCTGAGAAGAGGGGAAGGAGAGACTGCAGTTGGGATATAATATATGAGAGAATAAAGGTTTTTGTTTTTTGTTTTTTTGTTTTTTGAGACAGGGTTTCTCTGTATAGCCCTGGATGTCCTGGAACTCAATTTGTAGACCAGGCTGGCCTCCAACTCAGAAATCCGCCTGCCTCTTCCTCCCGGTGATTTTTTAAATGAATATGTTTTTTGTTTTGTTTTGTTTTCTGTTAAAGCTAGGTGTGGTAGTGCACACCTTTAATCTCAACACTTGGGAGACAAAGCAGGCAGATCTCTGTTCAGTTTGAGGACAGCCTGGTCCATATAGTGAGATCCAGGCAAGCCAGGGCTACATAGAGAGACCTGTCCCACAAAGGAAGAAGGAGGAAGCATATAAGAAGGAAAATTTCACAAAACAGAAGAGAGAAGTGGCTCAATAAAAACAGCTGAGAACTTAAATGTCTCACTTTCAGCTAAGCAAAAGATACAGGAACTTCATAGCATCATTATTAACCAACTAGACCTGGAAGAAAAGCAGAAGTCACCAACCAAAACCAGCCAGATATATATTCTTCTCAAGTGTTCAGGAACATTCTCCAAGACAGTATGTTAAGCCAAAACAAACAACTCATAAATTTGAAAAAAGACGTAAGTCATATATCATATAAAGTATCTTCTTCAATTATAATGAAATTAAAGATTAACAGAAAAAATTTGACAAAAATAAAAATTAACACATTCTTAAGCAACCAGTTAGTACAAGTAGCCACAAAAGAAAGTATACAATGAAAACAAGAATGTAAAAAGAATACAGCATCGAAAGGGAATATGCAGTCAAAAGTCTTCAGACATTTGTATGTGTGGATATCTACATTTCTTAGAAAATACATATTGAAAATTAATATCCAAGAGTCCCCAATGTCTTAACACAATTCATCTTTAAAAACTTTAAAAAAAGAAAAAGAAACTCAATACTATTAACAGGCCCGAGACCTTAGCACGAATGACACCATGTTAGAAGCATCATTCTGACCTTGGAACCCAACAGCTCAAGCCCCAGCATCTGCCAAAATTAGAACAAAGACATAATCCATCAAAGACCTACTCCCTAGTTTCAGGATACAGGATTAAGTATTAGATGGATCTTCAAAAAGAACAGAAAACAGGTGGGTAAAACTGTTACAGTTAGAATCCAGTTTTAGAAAAGGAAATACAGTCTCCACAGGACCAAGGCATCACTGTAGGGGAATATTAGGGCGGGGAGGCGGGAGTGGATGGGGGAGCTCCATCATAGAAGCAGGGGGGTGGGGAGTGGAAAAGGGGGGTTGCAGAGGGAAAGGGGGATAACATTTAAAATGTAAATAAATAAAATAACCAATCTTAAAAAGAAAAGGAAATACAGAAAGAAAATACTGTAGGAATTAAGGGGAAAGTACATGGGATAAGGCTACAGAGTACGGTAATGAATGCCTTACAGTAAAGTGGACTTGAGAAATATAAACAACAGCCCTAACATCTAACTGAACAGTGTAGAAACAGAAGTAAAACAATCATTAGACATAAATTCAAGAACAGAAATTAAATAATTGAAAATAAATCAAAAGACTACTACTTCTGGAGTGAATTGCTCCCCCTCACCCAGGAGGTTGTATATGGTGCTGTGTGGCAGAGTGGAGAGCAGGAACCATTGGTTTCTTCAGCCTTAGTGACTGTGGTGTCTGGGATGAGCACTGTGACCTTTTTCCTAGTAGTCCACGGACATGCACTCCACCATGGCCTCTTTTGGTCCTGGATGCGTGGTGTATGAAGAATGGCACTTCCACAGTCGCTTTATTTGACAGGCCAACTGGATGCCCACTGCAGAGAACCTCTAACTTTCCTGTCTGCTTCCTAAGTTTAACTTTCCTAGGGACCTCTACATTATTTAAAGACAGGGTATCTCTACATAGCTCCAGCTGTCCTGGAACTCACAGCTTAGCTTTGATTCTCTGCTTTCTTGCTTGCTTCCTAAGTTTATTTTTTCTAGGGACTCCCAGGTTGTTGGGTTTTTTTGTTTGTTTGTAAAGACAAGGTTCCTCTATACAGCAAAATTACAGCTCTGAAGTAACAACAAAAATAATTTTATGGCTGGATGGTTACAAGATGAAGAACTGTATTAAAGGGTTGCAGCATTAGGAAGGCTGAGAATCACTGGCTTAGGGTGATATACATCCAGCAAAGTTATCTGTCATAATAGAAGTAGAAATGCCATCTTTTCATGATAAAAAAAAAAAAGAGCTTAAAAAATTAAGACCATGAAGCTGACTCTATAGAAAATACTTTAAGGAACTTTCAGACTGAAGAAAAAAAAATCCATTTACCAGACTCGAGGAAAGCACACACCATGCTTACACAGTACTTAAGCATGAGAAGGAGGAAAGCAGACACCGACTATGCACCCCAACGAAACAGCAGAAATCAATGCATACCCTTCAATAATAACTGAATATTAATGATGTTAATTGCCCAATCTAAAGGTACAGGCTAATAGACTATATTTAGAAAGCAGGCTCCATCTGTTTTATCACAGAAACCAGACTACCTTAAAAGGTATTCCAAAAAAAATGGGTCCAAGGCTAAAGAGATGGCTCAGTGGTTAAGAGCACAGACTGCTCTTCCAGAGGTCCTGAATTCAAATTCCAGCAACCACATGGTGGCTCATAACTATCTATAATGGGATCTGATGTCCTCTTCTGGTGTGTCTGAAGATAGCAACAGTGTATTCACATATATAAAATAAATAATTTTTTTTTTTTAAAAAAGGGCAGGGTGGGACTTCGAAGGAGGGGGGCAGAGAGAGGGAAGAAGGAAGGAAACAGCCCAGAAAACTAGCAAGGGTTGCTATTCTAATATCTGACAAAACAGACTTCACACAAAGACTACTGAGAAAAGACAGTCACTTTGTTAATATTAAGGGAACAATCCATTAAGAAAACATTATAATTCTAAATATATGTCCTAAACACAGGTGTGTCCAATTTCATAAAACAAATACTACTAGATATAGTCACAGATTAATTCCAACACAACAGCAATAGGCAACTTCAAAACCTCATTTTCATTGATTCATGTCAACCCAACAAAAGGTTTGAAACCAAGAAATGTCTGAATTAACTGACATCATAAATCAAATGGGAGTTCAGATCTACAGAATATCACATCCAAACACTGCAGAAAAAAAACATTTTTCTTATTAGTCAATGGAAAACAGATCATATATTAGGTCACAATACGTCTTAACTAATACAGAGAAACAGAAATAATTCCTTGTATTCTATCTGCTCATAACGGAATAAGACAACAAATCAACAGAAAAAGATATACTAGATATAATAAATACAAAACTCAAAAAGATTACGTAACATACTACTGAATAATCAATCAATCTGAAGAAATGAAGAAGGAAATGAAAAGACATTCCAAGTATCAAACAAAATGAAAATACAACATACCAAAACCTGTGGAATACAATGAAAGCAGTCCTAAGTCTATAGACAAAACAAGGTTGGCTCTTTGCTCTTTCTTTAAGACACACACACACACACACACACACACACACACACACACACACGGGAGGGGGTTGCATCATGAATGTACATGTACCATGTGGATGCCTGGTTACCAGGAGGTCACAAGGAATTGGTTTCCACTGATGAAGTTATGTTTAGTTGCAAGTCACCATATGGGTGCTGGGAATGAAACCCAGATTGTCTGCAATGCTCTTATCCTCTGAGCCACTTCTCCAGCCACCTAAAAGTTGGTTCTTTGTACAGATAAACATGGCAGACAAACTCTTAGCCAAATTAACCAAAAGAAAAAGAAGACCCAAATTAATAAAAATTAAATATAAAAAGGAGGTATATAGGGCTGGAGAAATGGCTCGGTGGTTAAGAGCACCAACTGTTCTTCCAGAGGTCCTGAGTTCAATTCCCTGCAACCACATGGTGGTTCACAACCATCAGAAATGGGATCCAACGCTCTTCTGGTGTGTCTGAAGACAGCAACAGTGTACTCATATACATAAAATAAATCTTTTTAAAAATGGAGGCATTATAACAGCAGTGAAGTTCAGAAAAATCATTATGCCTATGTGAATATATGTGCACCACATGTTTACAAAGCCACAGAAGTCAGAAGAAATCAGATTCCAAGGGAATGGAGTTACTGGCATCCGTTAGCCATCTGATGTATTTTAAATAAATGCTGAGCGCCAAACTTAGTCTCTATCCAAGCAGTAAGTGCTTTAACCACTAAGCCCAAAGCTACCTGATTTTTGACAAGAATGCCAAAAAATACAAATTGGAGAAAATATACAATCGTCAACAAATGGTGCTGGGAAAACGGGTATCTACATATAAAAGAATGAAAATAGAGCTTTCTCGATCTCCAAAACTCAACTACAGATGTATTGAGAACCTCAACATAAGAGCTGAGATTGCTAGAGGAAAGAGTAGGGAGCACACTTCAAAACAGACATGGCAGGGCTGGAGAGATGAGTTCAATTTCCAGCAACTGCATGGGTAGCTCACAAACGTGTGTAATGGGATCCGATGCCCTCTACTGGTGTGTCTGAAGACAGCTACAGTGTACACATAAAAGAAACTTTTTTTTTTAAAAAGCTGGGCACGGTGGTGCATACCTTTAATCTTTGATAAACAGAGGCAAGTGGGTCAATGTTAGTTCAAAGCCTACTTGATGTTCATAGCAAGCTGCCAGTCAGCTAAAGCTACACAACAGCACCTTGCCTCAAAACAAAGAGATACAAGCATAGGCAAGCGCTTTCCAAATATGACTACCAAGGAAATAAGGCCAATAATCAGTAAATGGACCTCAAAAATCAAAAGGTTCTATACAACTAAAGAGACTGTCAATATAGTAAGCAGCAGCCATCAGGATGGGAGAAACTCTTGCCAGCTACACATCTGACAGAGGATTAGTGTCTAGAATATAAAAGAAATTCCAGAAACTGAACAGCAGGAAAACAAACAACCCAATCAAAAACTGGGCTATGGACCAGAACAGAGAGTTCTCAAAAGAAATTCAAGTGAATAATAAACATTTTATAGTGTTTGATATCTGTAGCCATCAGGGGAAGTACAAATGAAAACTACTATGAGATTCTACTTCACCCTTGTCAGTACTGCCATCATTAAGAAACAAATGACAATAAATGCTGGGGAAAGCTTGTGGTAATGAGGACTATCAACTCAGTGTTGGCTAAGGTATAAATTGGTACAATCACTAGGAAAATCAGTGTTAGAAGTATCTTAAAAAGCTAAAATTATGGGGGCTGAAGGGATGACAAAGCTAAAAGAGTGTTTTCTGATCTTCCAGAAAACCAGAATTTGGTTCCCAACACGCAATGTTGGGCAGTTCACAACCATCCAACTGTAATTCTAGTTTCAGGGGGTCCGACACCCTTCTGATCTCTGTGGGCACCCACACACATGTGGCATATACTCACAGACACATGAATATATACATAAATAAAAATAAATCAAGATTGTTAAAGACATTAAATTGGGAGGGGAGCATATTGAGGAGGGATGGAGGAAGGGTGTTAGAAGGGTGAGGATGTGATAAAATACATGTTCATTATATACACAGATAAGTATATTGCAGGGCCAGTGAGATGGCTCGGTGAGTGAAAGAGCTTGCTGCTGAGTTTGCTTCTGGAACCCACAGGGTAGAAAGAACTAATTTCCATGACTGTCCTCACAGTGGCACACCCATTCACCCCATATCCCACCTACACAAATAAATATAAAACGTTATATTTTTCAAAAAGTGAAACAATATTACCACATGATCAAGTATTCTACATTGAAGTATATACTCAAGAGAAAAACAGAAACTTATACATGAATGTTCACAGAAATATTATTCATATGTCAAAAGTAGAAACCCTCAAATGTCTATCAGATAAAAGATAATCTCACAATGTAATGTTATTCAGATATAAAAGTAATTGTTAAAGACTAAAAGTATCACCACTACCCACTCATACCTAAAAACCATGGTTTCATTCTGGTTATATTTGGAGATGGAGACTCTAAAGGAGCAATGAAAAGTAAGTTGTAAGGATGAGGCCCTATACCAAATAGAACTCAAGTCATTAATAGAGATACTTGGTAAAGTGCACACATACATCAACTTTATTCTCTCTGCCATACAAAGAATATGTAGTAAACAATGAGGAAATAGAGAGAGCCCCCAGCAGGAACTAACACTGCTGAGCTATAATCTTAGAAATGTGTGGAAATAAATACCTGTCCTTGAAACCACCCTGTCTTGGCTCTTTGGCTCCGTAACCCAAGCTGCTTAAATCACACAAAGGAAGTGAAACCCAACCCAGCCTGGACAAGCTTCTAACAGCACTGTGCTTAACACAAGGAAGCCAGGCACGACAGACAGCACAGCCTATCATCCTATCATTAGCCCATTTACATATGTAACACCCAAAATAGGCAGATCCACAGACAAAAAGGACGCTCGTGGATGCCAAGATATTAAAATGGTTATGACTATAAAATAAGTATGGACTATCTTCTGGGAATGAGAAAAATGCCTTGCAAGTAGACGGTGGCAGTAGTTGTGTATCACTGTGAATATACTAAAAGCCACTTGAATTGAAAATCATTCAATTGGTGAATTCTACATTAATTTTCAAAGAATTGGGAGTAAATATGGATAGAACCAATTAATAATTTCAGGTAGCTACATATAGAATAATACTATCTTCACAACATTATCAAAAAGGCAACACTACAGTAATGAAGAACAGATCAGAAATTGTCAGAGGGTTATTAAAAAAGAATACCTCTCAGTACACAAATGGAGGCAGGAGGATAAAGCTCAGGCCCAACTGAGTTACAAAACAAGGCCTCTTGGGGTTACATGGGGGGACTAGGCAAGGGTTCTATCACTGAGCTTTAGAACTATATATAGCCCCTACACTATTATATCTTAACTCTGATAGACAAGAATTTATTTATATACAGTAAAATTCCCAGAACTATACACAAAGAGTTGCAGATTTTTCTGTCTTAATTTTTTTATCTTAATTTTAAAAGTTAAACATTTCCGAAAAGATACCTATTGCACTACAAAAAAAATCCCTGACCAGTGTTACATCTTTTACAGCATCTGCCTGCTGAGCTATGTGAATTTGTCCAAATATATTTCACTTAACTTCTTACTATTGATCTTACTTTAGTTCTTGTGTTTATCTGAAGTAGGGTCACGAATCCCAAGCTTACCTCACACTATCTATGTAGGGGACAAAATCTTTTGCTCTGTAATATATGTTAACATTTTAAAATTCTATGATACATACAATCATATATGAAATAGTGTTTATAAGTGAGCTATATGATCAAGTGCTGAACAAAGATAGTTTCCTTTTTTAGTAATTGTGTGCAGCTAATCTAGTTTTCTACTGGGTTACATTTCCAGCCCAGATTTCACATTTAATAACCTCTAAATTAAGCCATTCCATAATAAAGACATTCTTTAAGACATTATGTTCTAGAATACCTTAAATACATAACATTTTCATTACTTAAAATAATTAAGATAAAAATTAAACTAGGCCAACCAGATAGTTCAGGAGGATTCATATGATGGAACTAGAAAATCGACTCTACAGGTTGTCCTTTGATCTCAATGTCCTCCCTCTCCAAAAATAAACGAGCAAGTAAGTAATAAAGTAGTAACAGGAAGAAATATAATGAGAATGAGAAGATAAAACAGAAAAAAATTACAGAATATGCCTTGAGTCCCAGGATTCAGGAGGCAGAAAGAAGTGGATCTCAGACTTGGAGTCCAGTCTGGTCTACAGAGCATGTTCCAGAACAGAGAAGCCCTGTGTCAATAAATGGATGGATGTATAGATCGATGGACAGATGAATGGATGGATGGATAACCTAAACTAAACTAAGCAAATACCATCTCTATAGTTTTTTATTAACATTTGTAGCTTACTATTAATTTTTATATAATAAAAATAATAATTTTTATTGCTTATTTAGGGGTATGGGAGATCTTTCCACAATAGCCCAGGCTGTCCTCAAACTCAAAGATCCTACTATCTTAGCCTCCCTTCGGGTCCTGGAGGTTCAGGTGTGTGCCACAATACTAAGCTCAAGTAACAATTTTTAAAGCTACTAAAATGCCTATTATTCATAACAACCTGTGTGTAGATGACTTGGAATCAGCTTTGTGTCCATGCCAGACTTCTCACTCTACTTTGTACTATAATGAAATCACAGGAAATGAATAATAAGTAAAATGAAGATGTATATAATCTTGGGAGCTAACCACAGTCTGGCCGGAGTTGTGCTTGGGTGACAGAGAAGGAAAGGACCACTGAATAATGGTTATGACCTGAAATCAAACAACGTGGGTTTGACTCTGAGCTCTGCTTTCTTACATGTAGACCTCAGGAAAGATCTTCATTATGCTATGCTCCATGTCAGACAGGTATGATTATAATAGTATACTTACAGGGTTTTATGAGGACTAAATAAATTATTGTCTGAACATTTAGGTGGAATAACCAACTCAGAGTGGATGTTATATATACACATAGAGTATATGAGAAAAAAATCAAAACAAAAAATAACCACTAACAATCTTGGGGGATAAAGTGAAAACTCAAATGGTTACCGAACAAGACAGCAATGAAGGAACACGTCACCCACGCCCCTTTACTCATAGTAATAAACTTCAGAGGACACCTATATGGCAAGCACTCATAACTTACCTCCTTTAAACACAACTAAGTCTTCCTCTTCTTAAAAAATGACAACTCTGAGCTTCCAACTGCTTAAACCAAAAGCTTTAAAGTCTTCTCCATATTATTCTCTAGGGAAACTGTTAGGTCCACACACCTCAACCTTCCCAGTACATTCACTTTTAACATTTTCTCTCTTTCTACATGAATGGAGTGACCACTACCTCTCACAACATGGTGAATCACAGTGATGAACTCACCATGGCTCTATGCTAATAGCCCTATTTTTCAAAACATCAGCTAGTTTGCTAAAACTCAAGCAGATTCTCCCACTAAAATACCTTTCAATGCTGACAACTTCACTCATGGTAAAAGTGAAAATCCTGAAAAGAGCCAACATACTTCCTCAAGTTAGTCTGAAGTCACCAAACCCCTTTGTTCTAACATGGTCCTTAAAAGGTTTTGGATTTTGGGGGCTCTTCAGATTAGAAATTCAGAACTCAGTCACTAAAAGTCTATGTAAATATTCCAAAATCTCACACGCCTTTAATCCCAGCACTCGGGAGGCAGAGGCAGGTGGATTTCTGAGTTCGAGGCCAGCCTGGTCTACAGAGTGAGTTCCAGAACAGACAGGGCTATACAGAGAAACCCTGTCTCGAAAAACCAAAAAAAAAAAAAAAAACAATCAAAAAAACCAAACTTCTGATCTTAAGCATTTCTGCATAGTTTTTACATGGTCTGCCTGCTGTTACATTTTTTAAATAATTGTTATTTATTTTTATTAGATTTTTCTTTATTTACATTTCAAATGGTATCCCCTTTCCTCATTTCCCCTCTGGAAACTCCCTCTCCTCTCCCCCACTCCCTCTGATCACCAACCCGCACATTCCTGCTTCCTTGCCCTGGTGTTCCTCTACACTGGGGTATAGAGCCTTCACAGGACCAACTGCTTTTACATTTTTAAACTTAAATTTGGGTTAATAATTTTAGACTAGAATAATATAGTTTAGGGCAGTGCTTTAGCCTATTTCACAAAATCAAAAAGCACATGATAGTTAGGTATGGAGGCACAGACCTATATAACCTAGCAATAAAGGGAAGAGACAAGGGAAGACCACAAGTTCAATGCCAGGCACCCTGCCACATCATCTCCAGCCCCTGCTTTGTAAGATGTTATTAAGAGAAGAAAAGTGAAGGAGTGGAGAGACGACTCGGAGGCTGAAGGCATATGCCATTCTTGCAGAGGTCACTTTCCAACCACCTATATATAACTCTATATATAACTCTGGGTCAAGGAGATTTCATTCCCTCTTCTGTCTTCATGGCTATCTATATTCACATACACACACACACACACACACACACACACACACACACACTTAAAAATAAAAATGTATCTTAAAAAAATTTAATGGAGCCTGAAGAGATGGCTCAATGGTTAAGAGCACGTGATGCTTTTGTAGAGGACCCGGGTTCAGTTCCCAGCAGCCAGTTCCTAGAGTTACAGGCTCACAAACCACCTGTAACTCTAGTTTCAGGAAATCCAATACCCTTTCTGGCCTCCTTGGGCATCACACATGTGATACCATACATAACGCAGATAATACAATCAGACATAAAATAGATCTCTAAAAGGTGTTATAATGAACATTGAGTTTTATTGATCTGATATCTGTTGCAATCATTTTCTTTAAATATCTGAAATTTTCCAGCTTAGACCATCAGGGGCACCCTTAAGATTGTTCCTTTGAAGCTTCAAATTAGCTAGCAAAACAAGCAAAGTTTTTTTTTTTAACCTTACAGTTTCAATTCCTTAATTAAAATTAAGATTATTGTGTTTACTAGCCTTTTTTGTCTTTCTTTCTAAGTTGCTTATTCATTTCCTTGTCCACATGTTTTTTAAAAATATTTATTTATTTATTTGTTATGTGTAACTACACTGTAGCTGTCTTCAGACACCCCAGAAGAGGGCATCAGATCTCATTACAGATGGTTATGAGCCACCATGTGGTTGCTGGGATTTGAACTCAGGACCTTCGAAAGAGCATTCAGTGCTCCTAACCACTGAACCATCTCTCCAGCCACATATGTTTTAATAGACTATTAATCTCTTTGCTTCCTGAAGTTTAAGAACTCATTTAATATACAGCAAAAAAAAAAGAAAAAATGAGCATAGACTATACAAAGGTAGAAAAATGACAGCACAGGTCTCCTGAGAGAATCACAGCACTTATGAAGACTGTCGAGGTCAGTGACAGATTTTAAATGTTGTATAAATGTTAGGGGCTATTATACTGATTACTTAGACATGCAGATAAATGAACTTAAACAGCCAACAGTAAACTAAAATATTCCTGAAAGCTGAGATTTTTATCACGAAGACTAAGAGGATCTAATGAAGAATTTCTAACATAATAATGGCAGTGTCAAAGATGAGACAGAACCAAATAGACAAGAACCACAAAGAATCTCTAATGATGATGTACACAAAGTGACATAAACTTTTTATAAAATCTGAGGATCTGCAAACATCTTGAAAGATCTCTTATCATACTGATCACTACTGAAAGATACCAAACTTAAAAAAAAAAAAGTTATTTTATTTTATGTGCAAGAGTGTTTTTCCTGCATGCATGCATGTATGTATGGTGCCCAAAGAAGTTAGAAGATAGAGATGGTTGTGAGCTGCCATGTGGGTGCTGGAAATTGAACCTGGGTCCTCTAGAAGAGTAACAAGTGCTCTTAATAGCTGAGCACACCCTTCAGCCCTCAAGATAACACATTTCTAAGGATCTTAGAGCACATTAGCTGCATGTCTCTAGTAAATAGTCCTGGTCTTGCCAAGTATGGTGGTACACATCTTTAATCCCAGCATTTGGGGGGCAGGAAGCAGAGGCAAGTGGATTTCTATGACTTTGAGGCCAACCTGGTTTATATAGTGAGTTCCAGGCCAGCCAAAGCCACACAGTGAAACCTTGTCTCAACATACTCTTCTCCAAATAGTCCTAATTTGCTTGTCATGCTCACATCTACTAAAGTATCTCAACAAAAGTCTTCCATAGGCAAAACACTCACACATAAAATAAAATAATAAATCTTAAAAGAAAAATCACAATGATTTGAATCTTTTTTTCAGAATTTTTTTCCTTACAAACTCTGCTATTCTTAGAGCCTGAACACAGTATTGCTTGTAAACCAACATCTATCTAAAAGGTAACAAAGTTTTCAATTTCCCTGCCTCTTCAATTTATACAAATTATGGCTTACTTAAAAGTGCAAACAGTACTTTTAACCCTGCTCTTCCAGGCTTATGTCCAGAATGGTAACAGCAGTACTTACTTTTATATGTGGAATTGGAGGTGGGCCTGCTGTCATCTTATACTACCAAATAATAGATTTGTAGAAAATAAAATCAAAACACAGGGCTGGATGTGGTGGTGCTTGCTATTAATCTCAGCACTTGGGAGGCAGAGGAAGATCTCTCCATTGTAATTCTTAATGCTATTACTGTAAGAATACCTTCACCATAACTTATCAATTACGGTCTTATAGTAATTTCCTTTGGCCTTTAGTAGCAATTTTCCTTCATTTACAAAGATTACTCCCAGGAGCTGGAGAGATGGCACAGCAGTTAAGAGCACTGACTGCTCTTCCTAAAGTCCTAAGTTCAAATCCCAGCAACCATAGGGTGGCTCACAACCACCTGTAATGAGATCTGAAACCCTCTTCTGGTGCTTCTGAAGACAGCTACAGTGTACTTATGTATAATAATAAATAAATCTTTGAGCCAGAGCGAGCAGGGACTGAGTGAGCAGAGTTGACCAGAGTGAACGGGGCCAATCGGATTGAGCAGAGGTCCTAAAATTCAATTCCCAACAACCACATGAAGGCTGATAACCATCTGTACAGCTACAGAGTACTCATATACATAAAATAAATAAATCTTTAAAAACAAACAAATTTTCCCTCAATTCAATGTTACCTTGATTCTTTGAACATTCGTATTTTTAAGAAGGGTCTCAGCCAGGCGTGGTGGTGCACACCTTTAATCCCAGCCTCGGGAGGCAGAGGCAGGTGGATTTCTGAGTTCGAGGCCAGCCTGGTCTACAAAGTGAGCTCCAGGACAGCCAGGGCTATACAGAGAAACCCTGTCTCGAAAAACCAAAAAAAAAAAAAAAAAAAAAAAAAGGGTCTCCATTGTGTAGTCTATTGCTAGTTTTGGACATGTGATCCTCCTGCTTCAGCCTACCTGGTTCTGGGATGACATACTGAAAGACAAGTATGTGCCACAGCACCCAGCCTTTGGACATACTTAAAATCTAAGAGTAACAAAGGCTACATTTCATACTCGTGGCACACTGACCAGGCACCTCCAACTTTTCTGCATGCATAGCAATGTTTTACACTCAGTGCAGTAACAGTGTGACACACATCCCTCCCCACCCACCCCACCCCCCGCCATAGAGGTCACATCAAAATTTTCTATATGCACTCTCAGTTATGGCTGCTTATCGAGGCACAGATACACAAGAGGTAGCTACTGACTGCTCAGCTTATAGAATGAAAGCTATAGTGTTAATATAGGCAGTTCTCATCTCATGTTTCTTATTGGTCAGAGGAACTGGTCCTATGTGGCAAGGACTACTTGAGTCCATCTGGAATTCAAATAGATATTTAAAAATTGCACAGAGAGACATGAATTGAGAACCATAATTCTATCCTGATATCTGTAACTTGGGAAGGCACAGAATGGCATTTGTTGATTATAAGGTATTTCCCTATATGCTTATCTTTCCAGCCCATAGTACATATATATGGTATTGATTATGATATTCATAACCAAGATAAAAAATCAATAATAAATCAACTACTATAGAAATCTTCTTAGGATAGGCTTAAATAAGATGATCTTTATAAGAATATACAAAGCAAAACAAAACAAAACCAAACAAACAAAAAAGCCACAGTAGTTCACATATCCCCATCTGCCCTTTACACTGAAGAGCAAATATCTTAATCCCCTAAACACGATTGACCTTTTCTGGCACCTGCTTTTATATGAGAACAAATGTGTGGTTAAGTGCCTACATTTCTCAAGATGTTATCTCAACTCTTCCCTCAGAATTACTGCTGATGACAAGATAGAAGCTACCAATGCACCTAATTCCAGGGTATAGCCTACAATAGCTCAACAAAAACAGTTGAACTTATAACATTTTAAAAAATGAAAACCTTTTAAAAGGTTTTGAATTATTAACTATGGAATGAAACTGATAATTGAGAAAGATAAAACTATAACTCTCCCTGCATATGATATACTCCTAGAAAGCAATATACCCTCTCTACAAACTATGATGGTTTCATTCACACCGNGGCGGGGTGTATATTGAACTTGCTTGAGGGTGATGGAGGAGGAAGGAGTTCACTGCAGGAGATTGCTGAGGGAGAGGCTGTTACTGCAAGAATAAAGGAAGCAGAGATTGCTGCGGGAAATCTGTTGATGAAGAACCTACCTTGGCGTGAGTGTGTCGTTATTCCCATTCTCTGCTGATCAGAGATTGGGGTCGCGGCAACTGGTGGCCCGTACGGCGATGGTGACATAGGGGAAAATCAACTCGCAGAGTAGAAGAAAGGTGACGTGCAAGCTGAACAGGACAGCGGTTGGGTCAATCTACGTTCTGGGTTCCGGATCCAGCTTTTGTGAACTCAACTGAGCAGCGAGAGAGAGCGCGGGTCCAAAGGAGAACTGCAACCAGTGATGGCGACAAGCAGCGCAACATGGATCCGCAAGCCTCAGTGCGAGCCGTCTCAGCCGAGCCTGCCGGAAAGGAGGCAGAGCCTGGGCTGGTGCTCCAGGCAAGAAAGCCAGATGCTCCAGGAGGCGAGGGGACACCCGACAGCAGAGTAACCTGTGAGGTGTCGGGAAGGCAGGAACTGCGGAGGTATGGAGTCCGGATATGGGATGCTGCCAGGGCCTCGTGGTGCTTGCTCAGTCCGAGGTTCCTGTCGGGAGCTCGCCACACCAGAGCAGCTCTTCTAGCAGCCAGGCGGCGCTTCGGCGCCCAGACCCAGATTCCGCACGGCAATGTGCACCGTGGACGTGAAGTGCGCAGGCAGCTTGCGTGCTGCAGGGCGCACATGGGGTGCACATAAAGTGCACACAGACAGTGGTGCACACGGGATGCGCCTAGGTGGACTGCACATGGACAGCTTGAATGAAGAACGGTGCGATGGGAGCCTGGGTCTTTGATGTGCACCAGAGACCTAGTAAAAAGCCTGTCAGCACCATCCAGAGAAGAAAAGGGTGCACAGTAAGTAGTGGGGAAAGAGAAGCTGGCAAGGTTCCCGGAAATAGGGACGAGAGATTAAAACAAGGTTCCCGGAAATAGGGACGAGAGATTAAAACAGGGTTCCCGGAAATAGGGACGAGAGATTAAAACAGGGTTCCCGGAAATAGGGACGAGAGATTAAAACAGGGTTCCCGGAAATAGGGACGAGAGATTAAAACAGGGTTCCCGGAAATAGGGACGAGAGATTAAAACAAGGTTCCCGGAAATAGGGACGAGAGATTAAAACAAGGTTCCCGGAAATAGGGATGAGAGATTAAAACAAGGTTCCCAGAAAAAGGGACGGCGAGATTAAGAAAAGGCCTGAGAATAGGTATATACAGCAAGCAAAATGTTTCTTAGGACAATAGGGAGATATTGCTGTACAAGGGTTCCTGATTAAACTGCTTAAGGAAGAATACTGAAGTGTGTTCAGAACCTCAGGCAGACAGGGTGGTCGACCAGTAAGTTCCCAGGTAAGTGGGACATAATTNGGCGGGGTGTATATTGAACTTGCTTGAGGGTGATGGAGGAGGAAGGAGTTCACTGCAGGAGATTGCTGAGGGAGAGGCTGTTACTGCAAGAATAAAGGAAGCAGAGATTGCTGCGGGAAATCTGTTGATGAAGAACCTACCTTGGCGTGAGTGTGTCGTTATTCCCATTCTCTGCTGATCAGAGATTGGGGTCGCGGCACAAATGCAAGGGTTTCTGAGCTTGGTTTCAATCTGTTTGTTTTTATGTAAAGTCATTATTAGAAAACAAAAGGGTCGGGGCTGGTGAGATGGCTCAGCGGGTAAGAGCACCCGACTGCTCTTCCGAAGGTGATAAGTTCAAATCCCAGCAACCACATGGTGGCTCACAAAGTTCAAATCCCAGCAACCACATGGTGGCTCACAACCATCCGTAACAAGATCTGGCGCCCTCTTCTGGAGCGTCTGAAGACAGCTACAGTGTACTTACATATAATAAATAAAATAAATCTTTAAAAAAAAAAAAAGAAAGAAAACAAAAGGGTCACCTGATTTATATGTTTTCTAAGAAGACTGATATAATAGGCTCTAAAGCAAATCAAATTATTGACTGATGTACTATCAGATACAAAGCTTTGTCTTCCAATCCAGGATTTTTTCCCAGTAACTCACAGTACTTCTATTTTTTTTCTTTGTTTGATCTGTTTTTAAGGCAAGATGTATATATATAACATGTAGCACAGACTAGCCTTGCAACCTCAACCCTGTCTTAGTCTACCCAGACATAGCTATTAGCACTATGGCACCAGGTTTGGTTCCAAAGTACTTCCAATGAGAGTAGAGCAAGATAAACTATTAAAACCTCTTACAAATTTCTGGCCAGGTTTTTCATTGCTATGATTCTTAAAAGAACTTAGCTCTAAATAGAATAGAAGCTAAAGAGATGGCTCAGCAGTCAAGAGTACTCGCTGTTCTCAGAGAAGACCCTGGTTCAGTTTTAGCACCCATTTGGTGGCTCACAACCACCCAAAACTCTGGTTCTAGAGTATCTGAAATCTTCCTTTTACCTCTCTATGCACCTGGATGTGGTATATATACACACTTGCAGGCAAAACACACACACACACACACACACACACACACACATGCACGCGCTCATGTATACACACAATTTTTAAAAAATGACTGAGGAAAAACTAGAGGAAAGACAAATAGTATTGTTTTAGTAGATTAATTTACCATTAGAGAGAAAAGCTAAAATAGGTTTAATATTTGAAGACAGAACAATTTCAAATAGCACTTAATTGAAAATAGTAGAGATATGAATAGTCTATAGGGGCTGGAGAGATGGCTCAGAGGTTAAGAGCACTGACTGCTCTCTAGAAGGTCCTGAGTTCAAATCCCAGCAATCACATGGTGGCTCACAACCATCTGAAATGGATCTGATGCCCTCTTCTGGTGTGTCTGAAGTCAGCTACAGTGTACTTACATATAACAATAAATAAATCTTGGGGCTGTCGAGATGGCTCAGTGGTTAAGAGCGCAGACTGCTCTCCCAAAGGTCCCGAGTTCAAATCCCAGCAACCACATGGTGGCTCACAACCATCCGTAACGAAATCTGACGCCCTCTTCTGGAGTGTCTGAAGACAGCTACAGTGTACTTACATATAAATAAATAAATAAATAAATCTTAAAAAAAAAAGAATAGTCTGTAAGATCTGATTTATTCTTTAAATGTGATGGGTTTACAGCATATGTAAGTGGCTTTGTGGGGAGTCTGAGGTAATTTTATTATGGTATTATGGTTATAAATGTTTTCTTTTAATTGTTCCCACTTCTGGTACAAAGTCAAAAATTTTAATGTCTAGGAATTTAGGCACTCAAGTCAAGTTAGTCAGAACTTGTCCAGATTTAAATAAGATACCCACCATTCATCAACTGAGAATAATAAGCAGCATAGATAAGTTTCTAGTCTTCAATGAAACTTACAGTTTAATGCCATCTATATTTCTACTTTAAGAAGGACTGAGACACTGATTTCTATCTATTCAGAAACTGTCTATGGAACAAGTACTTACTGAACACCCACTACATGCCATACTTATTTTCAAGTAAAACAAGAATGCTAAATAAACAAGATGAACAGAAATCATTACATCAAAATTTTTAACATCATATATAATCATACAGTTATAAATACATAAAAACTGTGAGGTTGGAGTACAGCTGTTAGAATGTGAATATGTCAAGCCCTAAATTCAATTCCACCATCAAAACAAAAACAAAATTAAGAAAAAAACTATAAAAATGCTAAATGCAAATTATATTTAGGAGAGCTTGACTCTCAAAGGGGCTCTGTACTACCTAAAACTACAACCGAGATGTCTCTCAACAGAGGAATGGATACAGAAAATGTAGTACATTTATACAATGGAGTACTATTCTATTTAAAAAATGAATTTATGAAATTCTTGGGCAAATGGATGTATCTGGAGGATATAATCCTTAGTGAGGTAACCCAATCACAAAAGAAGTCATTGGATATGCGCTCACTGATAAATGGATATTAGCCCAGAAACTTAAAATACCCAAGATACAATTTGCAAAACACAAGAAAATCAAGAAGGTAGACCAGTGTGTGGATACTTCATTCCTCCTTTGAATAGGAAACAAAATACCCATGAAAGGAGTTACAGAGACAAAGTTTAGAGCTAAGTCGAAAAAATGGATCATCCAGAGACTACCCAACTGGGGGATCCATCCCATAACCAGTCACTAAACTCAGACACTATTGCATAGGACAGCAAGTGTTTATTGAAGGGACCCTGATATAGCTGTCTCGTACAGAAGTGGATGCTCACAGTCATCTATATGATGGAACACAGGGCCCACAATGGAGAAGCTAGAGAAAGTACCCCAGGAGCTGAAGGGGTCTGCAACCCTATAAGAGGAATAACAATAGGAACTAACCAGAGCCCACAGAACTCATGTCTCTAGCTGCATATGTAGCAGAAGATGGCCTAGTCGGTCATCATTGGGAAGAGAGGCCCCTTGGTACTGCAAACTTTATATGCCCCAATACAGGGGAACACCAGGGCCAAGAAGTGGGAGTGGGTGGGCAGGGGAGCAGGGTGGGGGGAGGGGGAGGGAACTATCCGGATAGCATTTGAAATGTAAATTAAGAAAATATCTAATAAAAAATTTAAAAAAAAAAGAATTTAACTCGTAACTGACCACTGGGAGTTCCTGTCTTTAAACCCATACTACTATTTTTAGGCAAATTTTACAAAGTAACAATGTTGTAACATTTAAGATTCTGTTTATATAAAGATCTTAAATAGAAAAACAAAAAGATTAACCAGCTATTTTCTTAAAAAAAAAAAAAAAAAAAAAAAAAAAAAAAAAAAAAAAAAAAAAAAAAAAAAAAAAAAAAGAGAAACAAAAACAACAAACAACCTTGCGGGTGGGAAACCTCCATTTAAAAAAGCCCAAAAGGCATATGAAACTATCATTGGCCATGGGAAAGTTAAACTTTAGCTCAGAAAACTTTTCACAACAGTTAGTATGTTAAAATTTGGAAGAGCACCAAGTGAGAATGTAAGGTGGTAACATAACCTACTTAGAGAATTAAAGTGGAAATGTATGGTTTCTACAAAGAACTATGAAGTTTCATATAAAAACAGGCATCACCTCTCTCTCTTCTGACCCAGCAATTTTACTTCTAGGATTATCCAAGGTTAAGATGATAGTTAAGATGACAGAGAGTTGCACAGAAATGTTTAAAACCGTCTCCCCACCCCCACCCCCCAGACGGGGTTTCTCTGTATAGCCCGGGCTGTCCTGGAACTCACTCTGTAGACCAAGCTGGCCTCGAACTCAGAAATCCACCTGTCTCTGCCTCTGTCTCCCAAGTGCTGGGATTAAAGGCGTGCACTAGCACATCCGCTAAAACTGTCTTTTTACAACAGCCTCCAACAACCCAGTGATTTAGCAGCATCAGGATGGGTAAGGATACAGTGAAGCCCTCGTCAACCATTACAAATGAACTGAGTAAGCTGGGTGGCTCTTGTTTATAGTCCCAGTGCTCTGTAGGTGAAGCACAAAACTCCAAAACAGTTCAATGTGTACAAAGTAAAATTAGTAATTTCCAGCTTGTTGGGGTATACAGGAAGAAGAATGACTACCCTAAAATGTCTATGGCAATAGCTGCACAACTGAATCACTGAACTAGACACTTCAAATAGAACAATTACATGTCATATGAATTACAGTTCAAATCGCTAAAGAAAAGTGAGCTACTAACACAACACACGCGAACATTGGGGTTTAGCCTTTAATCTCAGCACTTGGAGGCACAAGCAGGCAGATCTCCAGTTCAAGAGCCAGCCTGGTCTGCAAAGCAGCTTCTAGGACAACCAGGGCACTGAGAAACTCAACACCACCGTTATATTTAAATAAGAGGCCTTACCCATACCAAAAACTACATATTTCATTTACATTATAGAAAAACAAAAACAAATGCAGGCTAGACTAATTGTTATTGACAAAAGTCAATCATGTAAGAGCAGAGGCTGGGTTGGAAAAGAACATTACACAGCTCTAAAAGGCTGGAAATGGACTGCATCTTGTCTGGGGTGAAGGTCACAGGAGAGTGTACATAGTCTGTTTCACAAAGTGAGTTTCAGGCTAACCAGGATTACACAGTAAAAATCCATCTCAGACAGACAGACAGACATGTTGGTTGGTTGGTTGGTTTTATAAATCCTACAAAGTTTAGTCTTTTTAAGGCATGTTTAAGTTCAATAAATAGTGAAAAATATTGAAAATCAAGGTCTCCTAAAAGCTTTCTAGAAGGCTACTTTTCCCTCCTCTTCTCCTCCTCCCTGTTTACTCAACTTCTCCTGCTCTTTTAACTGGCAAATTACACTGTTTCTCAAAACTCTCCTGAATTTGTTTTTCTAACCCCACCCCCATAATATACACACACAGAGACCATCTTGTTTCAGAACACTTGTACCGCCCTATCTCTCCTATTACAGCCTATGTGGTATGGACAGTCTGCTCTGTCCCCTCAGTCATCATTGCCATATCCCTGTAAACAGATGCTCATTAAATGTGGCTCAATGACTAAATTAAAACACAATCCAACCAAACCATCTTCTAAACTAATGACCCAAGGTAAATGATGCTCCTCCTTACTTACTTACCCACCCCCTAGTGAATCAGTGTGCCTTTAGTTGACAGAAACTTTCGGTTGAGTACCTGTGAGTCACTGAGTTGTTACTTCCTTGTCAACCCATGTCTCTAAACACAGTACTGACCTCTGTGTCATTACTCTTCTTTCTGTTGGTTCTTTCTTAACTGGGAACATTTATGTTGCTTTTTTTTTTTTTTTTTTTTGGTTTTGTCGAGACAGGGTTTCTCTGTATAGCCCTGGCTGTCCTGGAACTCACTTTGTAGACCAGGCTGGCCTCGAACTCAGAAATCCGCCTGCCTCTGCCTCCCAAGTGCTGGGATTAAAAGCATGCGCCACCACGCCCGGCCCTGTTGCATATTTTTACTGTGAGCTTCTCCTTTATTTCTAGAGATCAGATATAAGAGAGTTAAATAATAGTGTTCAAGTTAGAGGAACAAACTTCCCCAAAGAAGGCACCCAACTTACTAGAACACACTAAATAAAAAGCAAAACCATCTAACAAAATCAAGTTCTGCTACATTAGTTAAAGAAAAGCCACAATCCTAATTAAGTAAATATCAGGTAAACTTTCACAGTCTGAACAATTTGTTGCTTCGTTTTGTGGAGACAGGGTCTTGCTTTGTAACCCTGAACTCAGGCTCTTCTTGCCTTGGCTTCCCTTAGTACTGAGCCTATAGGCATGGCAAGGCATGGTGGCCTAGAGAGACTACATAATGATCACTTTTCTTTCTTGAAACTTATGGGGGAAAAAAAAAAAACCAACCTGGGTGATCACATTCCAACAAACATGTTTCAGGATTCCTACAGCAGCACCAAGCTTTTAGATCTATCCCTACTGAAAAACTGAAGGGCAGTGCCCAGGAGACTTAACTGTTTCTTTTATTTTTTTCTTTTCATGTATTTCTTTTTTTTTTCTGGTCAACCCTGCTCACTCCGGCCGGTCCCACTTGCTCAGTCACTGCTCTCTCCAGTCCAAAGATTCATTTATTATTATTCATAAGTACACTATAGCTGACTTCAGATGCACCAGAGGAGGGCGTCAGATCTCATTACGGGTGGTTGTAAGCCACCATGTGGTTGCTGGGATTTGAACTCATCACCTTCTGAAGAGCAGTTGGGTGCTATTACCCACTGAGCCATCTCACCAGCCCCCTCATGGTTTTGTTTTTTTTTTTTTTTTTTTTTGGTTTTTTCGAGACAGGGTTTCTCTGTGTAGCCCTGACTGACCTGGAACTCACTTTGAAGACCAGGCTGGCCTCGAACTCAGAAATCCGCCTGCCTCTGCCTCCCGAGTGCTGGGATTAAAGGCGTGTTTTTTTCTAAAGACAGGATCTCACTATGTAGCTCTGGTTGGTCTCAAAGGTCGGTAGGTAGTCACTGGATAGAAACAGGCTTTTCACTACATTCTTCAGTTTTTGGTTTTGAACTAAAACATATTACTAAAATTATTAAAGTGTCAGTGTCAAATATATACCAATGAAAAACAACTTTACCAAATTCATTATTACTAATCTAAGATACAATCAATTATTTTCTTCTAGTGAATTTGGAAAAAGAATTGGGGAGTGGAGTGGAGAGGCAGGGTCTCACTATGTAGGCTGGTCTAGAACTCACAAAAATCCATCTGCCTCTGCTTCCTGAGTTCTGGAGGTAGGGTTTGGGGAGGGTTTTGCCACATCCCCAAACTCCATTTTCCAACAAAGCCTTAAGTTCCTTTAAAGTAAATTCATACACCACAGAGTTTTTAAGTATTATGATAGCTATAGAAAATACCCACTTTTAAGCTGGCATGATACAGGAGGAATACATATTTGTGTTCTACTTCAACTTCGTAGCAAGTCACTGTCATCAAGAAACAAACATATACATGTGTAAGTTAGAAACTTGGATATATCAGAAGACGCATTTTTTTTTAAAATTCAGTCAGCCTTAAAAGATATTAACCGGGGCTGGTAAGATGGCTCAGCGGGTAAGAGCACCCGACTGCTATTCCGAAGGTGATAAGTTCAAATCCCAGCATCCACATGGTGGCTCACAACCATCCATAACGAGATCTGGCACCCTCTTCTGGAGTGTCTGAAGACAGCTACAGTGTACGTACATATAATAAATAAAATAAATCTTTAAAAAAATATATATTAACCAACTTTTGGCAGAAAATGAACATAAACCGAGAAATATTATTTAAGCTGCCCTTAGTGTTTTCACCAAAGTACTAATTACCATCTCAACTAACTACCATCTCAACTAACTACCATCTCAACTAACTACCATCTCAACAACCAACAAATGCTTAGATACATCTTTTTTTTTTTTAAATAGTATGGCTTTTGGCTCACATTTACTCTAGGGATCTCATTTTGTGTCACTAATGGTTCACAAGAAGCTATATTCTTTTGGAGTCAAAGTCTGAGAACTAACTTCAGTTAAACTGTAACTTAAACTCTGAAGTGTATGTAGGGTTTAATAAATACAATTGATTAATCACATTACTATGAGAGGGAAAATTTTAATCCAATATTCTATGTTTGGAAATGTCAAAAGTATAAATTGCAAAGGCATTGAAAATTCCCATAAAACACTTAAAAATGTAAGAAATATCCACTGATTAAACTTTGTCAATATTTTATTTAAAAAAAAAATGGACTTTGAAGAAAATTAAAACTGGCTAGGGAGAGAGGTTCAGTGTAGAGTGCCCATTTGGCAGGTATCAAACAAGCCTTTGTGAGCACTGGAAAAGTGCTCTGACAAGCCCAGCCACCAAACTGGATGGAAAGCAGTTCCACATGCCATGACAGAAGCTAGACTAGAACTTGGAGATGGAGGTGCCGAGGGCATGCCCCCTCAAGACTCTCCTCTGCTCCTTTCTATTTGCAGTGGCTGCCAGCAAACCTTGGCATCCTGGGGACTGTGCAGACTAATTCCACTTCAGTCTATCTGTCTTCCCTCTCTATCCAAATTCCTGTCTTTTTAAAAGGATGTCAATAGGGGTTGGAGAGATGGCTCAGTGGTTAAGAGCTGCTCTTCAAGAGGTCCGGAGTTCAATTCCCAGCAACCTCATGGTGGCTCACAACCATCTGCAATAGGATTCAATGTCCTCTCCTGGTGTGTCTGAAGACAGCAACAGTGTACCCATATAAATAAAAAAATAAATAAATCTTAAAAAAAAAAAAAAAAAAAGCTGGGCGTGGTAGCACACGTCTTTAATCCCAGCACTCAGGAGACAGACAGAGGCAGGCAGATTTCTGAGTTCGAGGCCAGAACTCTGAGGTCTACAAAGTGAGTTCCAGGACAGCCAGGGTTATACAGAGAAACCCTGTCTCAAAAAACAAAAACAAAAACAAACAACAACAACAACAAAAAAGATATCAATAGTAATTTTAATATTAGAGTCAGCCCTAATCAAGCATGTCCTCATCTTAACTGAATGAGAATTACAGATGAGAAATTCAGACAGGCCACACCTCTTAGTGCTAGGGCAGGACAACAGCTTCTAAGGAGCTGCAATCCCAGAAGACTGACAAACTCATCAAAGGAACTAGAGTCACATTTAAATTTATCTATAGACTTTTTACTACTATACCCATTTCTTTCTTAAGAAATAATACCTATTTTGTCTTAAGAACTAATTTTGCAACCATTCACAAACTTGTAGAACTTACTCCAGCCTCAGCTTTCAAGACTTCTTCTGCTGGAATCTATAAACATGTGGCACTGACACATATAAACAAATATACATACATACACTAGCACACACACTCAAATAAAATAATTACTTAACACTTTAAACTTAAGTCAGTTTCTTACTGATGTAAACCCAAAAAATAAAAATTTACTTTATATACACAGTGAGGAGCTAGAGACAGTTCAGTGATTAAGAGCGCTAGCAGCTCTTCCACATGACCTGGGTTCAATTCCCAACACCTACATAAAAGCTCACAGACAACTTTAACAGTTCTGGGGATCAGACACCCTCTTCTGGCCTCTTCAGGTACCAGACACACAAAATACATACAGGCACAATATCTACACATACAAATGACAAAATGAATCAATGACTATGCACCATCAATATGTTGGGGTTTTTTTTTTGGGGGGGGGGGGGTTGAGACAAGGTTTCTCTGTATAGCCCGGGCTGTCCTGGAACTCGCTTTGTAGACCAGGCTGGCCTCGAACTCAGAAATCCGCCTGCCTCTGCCTCCCGAGTGCTGGGATTAATGGCGTGCACCACCATGCCCGGCTATCAATGTTACTTAAAACCCGCTTTTGGACCAGCCAGAGAGTTAGCAGGTAAAGTCACTTGCGGAGCAGCCTGGCCCCCTGAGTTCAATCTCTAGAACCCATGGAAAGGCTGAAAGAGAACCAGTTCCACCACATTGTCCTTTGACCTCCACACAAGTACCCTGACAAGCATGGCTTCCCATTATGCAATAATTTTTTAAGTTTTAAATTAATTTTTATTTTATGTATATGGTATCTTGCCAGCACGTGTATTTGTGTGCCATATTCATTACCTTTAAGGAAACAACAACAACAACAACAACAACAAACCCCACCAGATATAGTGATATAATAAGTCTATGACCAAAACACTGGCAAAGTT
The DNA here is from genome assembly GCA_902729485.2 of Mus minutoides. Lineage (NCBI taxonomy): Eukaryota > Metazoa > Chordata > Mammalia > Rodentia > Muridae > Mus > Mus minutoides. The sequence goes on along the minus strand of LR749591.1, from coordinate 111,507 downwards.
AAGGCAATAGAATGAGTTCAACACCATGCGAGGCTACATAGCAAAATTTTGCATCAATAATACAAGTAAAAGCAACTAGTTTCAAACAGCAATCAGAACAAGTTATTTAAAAAGAATGCTTCAAAAATAGTTTGGTTCTATTTTACTTATATCTGAGATGTTAAATTAATTTCAGATAATTCTAATATTAAAATATTAGCCAGGGGGCTGAAGAGATGGGTCAGTGGTTAAGAGCATGGTTTTTTTTCTTTCAAAGGACCTGGGTTCAATTCCCAGCACCCACATGACAGCTTACAGCTGTCTATAACCCCAGTTCCAGGGAATCTGGCACCCTCACACAGACATACATGCAGCAATATACCAATGCACATTACACACTTACTTACACACACACACACACACACACACACACACAGACACACAGACACACAGACACACACACACACACACACACACAGACACACAAAACCAGTTAGGTGGGATCTTTTCTTGTTATAGGAAGCAGGAGAGGCAGGAGAATTAAGGTAAGCCCTGACTACACAATGAGTTCCCGGCCAGCCTAAGCTATAGAGTGAGACTGTTTAAAAAACCAAAAAGAAAAGTATAGCTGGGTGGTGGTGGCGGCATTTGGGAGGCAGAGGCAGGCAAATTTCTGAGTTCAAGGCCAGCCTGGTCTACAAAGTGAGTTCCAGGACAGCCAGGGCTATACAGAGAAACCCTGTCTCAAAAAACCAAAAAAAAAGTATATAACAGATTATTTCAACAGATATAAGGCAAAAATTTATGCTAAACTAAAAGATATTACAGTAAGATATATTACTAAGGGCTGGAAAGATAGCTTAGCAGCTAAGAGTGCCGGCTGCTCTTCTGAAGGTCCTGAGTTCAATTCCCAGCAACCACATGGTGGCTCACAACCATCCGTAATGAGATCTGATACTCTCTTCTGGGTTGTCTGAAGACAGCTACAGTGTACTTACATATAATGAATAAATAAATCTTTAAAAAGAAAAGATATATTACTAAATATTTTCTAACTAACCATTTTTAAATGGTTTTCTTTTTCATTATTCTTATTCTTATTATTATTATTATTATCTTTTGGGGGGTGGGCTGTGTGAGCTTATGTGCCCCACATGCATGTAGAATCTGTACAAAAAAGAGGGCATCAGACCTCTGGAATTACAGTTACAGACAGTTGTGAGCTACTATGTGGATGCTGAGAATTGAACCCGGGTCCTCTTTAAGAGCAGCCAGTGGTCTTACATTTATTTGTTTCCTTGTTGGTTTGAGTCAGGGTCTCACTATGTAGACTAGGCTGGCCTCAACTCAAGCTGCCTATCTCTGCCTCCAGAGTGCTGAGATTAACGATGTGCACCACCACACCTTGCCAGTTAACCCCTGAGCTCTCTCTCCAGCCTCCTAACTAACCATTTTTAAAAGGATGATTTATTTACTTTTATGCATATGAGAATGCCTGGCCTCATGACCTGGTAATCTCAGAAATCAGAAGAGGTCATCAGATTTCCCTGGAACAAAGTTACAAATGGTTGTGAACCATCATGTGGGTGCTGGGAACCAAACTCAGGCTCTCTGAAGAGCAACAACTACTCTTACTTAACTCTTAACCATACCACAGAATAAAACACTGTTCCAGCAGCTAACAAATAATTTTTTGGGTTTTTTGGTTTTTCAAGACAGGGGTTCTCTGTGTAGCCATGGATGTCCTGGAACTCACTCTGTAGACCAGGCTGGCCTCCTATTCAGAAATCCACCTGTCTCTGTCTCTCAAGTGCTGGGATTAAAGGTGTGCGCCAGCACCACCACTGCCTGGCATAATTTTTTTAACATTTACCTTTACCTCCCAATATTTCTAAATAAAAACAATAAAATACGTTATGTTTTTACAAAAAGTAGAAATGCCCAAGCACAGTGGCACACACCTTTACCCTGGTACTTGGGAGGCTAAGGGAAGGAAGCATATCTCAGTGAGTTCAAGGCCAGCCTGGACTACACAGTAAGACCCTGTCTCAAAAAGCAAAACAATGCGTAAAAGCAAAAAATGTAGGTAGAAAATGGTGTTAACAATGGACTTTCTGATACTTTTTTATCCCTATATTAAATTTTAAGCTGTTAAAAAACTGAGACAACCTGGCTTATAAACTGTCTTCGATTTCTGTTATTTGTGTATGGTTCAGGAGCTGTAACACAGGCTGCTATGCTGCAGTTATACTAGTTTCAGTACAACTATAAGGTTAACTGCAATTTTTTTCTCTTTAGCATAAATGACAATTGCACTATTAATTTCTGATTTACCATCACCAAAATTTAAAATGTCAATCTAGGGGCTGGCGAGATGGTAAGAGCACTGACTGCTCTTCCGAAGGTTCTGAGTTCAAATCCCAGCAAACACATGGTGGGATTTGAACACAGCTCACAACGACCCATAATGAGATCTGATCCCATCTTCTGATGTGTCTGAAGTCAGCTACAGTGTACTTACATATAATAATAAATAAATCTTTTTCTAAAAAAATGTCAATCTAAACACACTGGTTATCCATTCCTTTTAACAATCCCTTTGACCTATCTGCTCCTACAATTAAAAAATGCACATTAGGGCTGGAGAGATGGCTCAGTGGGTAAGAGCACTGACTGCTCTTCCAGAGGTCCTGAGTTCAATTCCCAGCAACCACATGGTGGCTCATGGCTATCTGTAATGGGATCTGATGCCCTCTTCTGGTGTGTCTGAAGACAGCTACAGTGTACTCACATAAAAGAAAGAAAGGAAGAAAGAAAGAAAGAAATTTTTAAAAAAAAGTGTTATAAAAAATGCACATTACACAAAACTGGCTCTTTCTGTTACTCTGAATTTTAAGAATTTTACAATGATTTCATACACAAATTCATAAGAAGTACGTAAAAATAATACTGATTTTATGCCTGCAATTTTGCTGGCTTCTATTTCAGAAAAAAATGATTAATCTACTCAAGTAACTCTCTTCAACAAAATAGATAAAATGTAAAACGAACTAAAAACAAGACAAAAATCATTAGAAGCTGTCAGTCACTGCTGTCTAGCTTTTCTAACTTGTTTCTCACAATCCATTAAGCAAAGGCTCTGGATTGCTAACTCTGCTGCCTACCTCATCCAATGCTCCATTCCACCTTTAAGGCCTATGAGCTGAACATGGGGGCTGAGGGTCCCTGCTAAAGTCCCAGCACTTCAGGGCGTAAGACAGGAAGACTGCTAGGAGCTCAAAAGCTGCTGTGCTATAGACATGAGTCAAGGTCTCACTCACTATGTATGTGCAGCACAACAGAACATCATTTCCCCTGGCACTCGTAGCACATCAAACCTACCGAATTAAAACATGAGAGAAGCCGGGCGTGGTGGCGCACGCTTTTAATCCCAGCACTGGGGAGGCAGAGGCAGGCGGATTTCTGAGTTCAAGGCCAGCCTGGTCTACAGAGTGAGTTCCAGGACAGCCAGGGCTACACAGAGAAACCCTGTCTCAAAAAAAAAAAAAAAAAAAAGAGAGAGAAACGGGGAGCACAGTGGTTGAGAACACTGGCTGTGATTCCAAGTACCCTCTTGGCACCCTCTTCTCCTTTTCGTGGGCATTGTACATATATGATGCAGACATATATGCAGGTAAAACACCTATATCCATACAATACAAGTAAATTTCTTTCTAATCAGAGAAACTAAGCTACAACAAAATTTAAAATCCTTTAAGAACAGTTTAGTGGGGGAAAATATTCATAATTTCCCATAAACGATTTAAATAGTCAGGTTTCTGGTTTCATAAAATAAAAATTTAAAAATCTTAAAATTTTAAAGCATGAGCCAGGCCTACTAGTACAAATCTTTAATCCTTATATTACAGAAGTGGGCAGAAGTTGGATCTCTATGAGATCCAGGCCAACCAGAGCTCACAGTGAAACCCTATTTAAAAAAGAAAAGAGGGGGGCTGGTGAGATGGCTCAGTGGGTTAGAGCACCCTTCTGCTCTTCCGAAGGTGATGAGTTCAAATCCCAGCAACCACATGGTGGCTTACAACCACCCGTAACAAGATCTGACGCCCTCCTCTGGTGCGTCTGAAGTCAGCTACAGCGTACTTATGAAGAATAATAAGAAATAAATCCTTGGACCGAAGAGACCAACCGGAGCAAGCGAGGCTGTCCGGAGCGAGCAGAGCGGAATGGGGACGGCCGGAGCAAGTGGGGACGCCGGAGCTAGCAGGGCCGGAGCGAGTGGGGCTGAACCGGAGCAAGCGGAGCCGATCGGAGCAAGCGGGGCTGGCTGGAACAAGCGGGGACCGTAAGGGGGCGGCCGGGAGCAAGTGGGGCTGGCCAGAGCGAGCGGGGTCGAGCAGAGCGAGCAGGGTTGACCGGAACAAGGGAAAAAAAAAAAAAAAAGAAAGAAAGAAAGAAAGAAAGAAAAGAGGAAGAAAGAGGAGGAAAGAAAAGAAGAAAAAAGTAATATAGAATTTTCTCACCATTCAAACAAAAATAGAATATAGTTAAGACAAAATTTTATGACTACAGTTTTCTATCCAAAATTCAAGAATAAAACAATTTTGAATAATGCGATTGAGTAATGTGGCACACCATATTGTCTATGGTGTTTTAATGTTTAAAAGGCAGAAAGTCGGGGCTGGAGAGATTAGCAGTTAAGGGCACTGGCTGTTCTTCCAAAAGACAGTGGTTCATTTCTAGCACTTCCATGGCCCTCACAACTCCCTGTAACTCCAGTTCCAGAGGATCCAATAGTCTCTCACAGACACACATGCAAGCAAACCACCAATATACATAAAATAAAATAAATCACTGGGGAAAAAAGGAAGGAATTTAGAAGATTAAGATAGCAATATGTACCTGTATGTTATAAAATGTCATAAAGTAACTCATCATTTTACTGATTCACAGAAAAAATAATTAAGCAATCCTTTACTGAAAATTTCCATTTCACTGCATATTCCATGGCTTGTACCCATCATGCCTTTCAGACATGCTTAGCTTTCACTACACATCTGTTTCCATGCTAACCTGTAATTTTGAGAAAAAAAATACTTCTAAGACATATACTAACATGAGTCTAGTATTCAGAATTCATAAAGAACTCTTACAGTTCAATAGTAACAACCAACCTTCAAAGTGGATAACAGAACTAAACAGTTTTCCAAAGACAGACAAATGGCCAATAAACAAAATAAAAGATGTCATCTTGACATTAACTAAATGCAAATAAACATATTGAGATACAAACTCACTCACTAGGACAGCCATAATTTAAAAAAACAAAAAACAAAAAACAAAGGAGAAGAAAGATGAATAGACAAAACCAGACAGTTAAAAAATGTTATATGCACTTAGAAAAATATTGGGACATTTAAAGAATGATGGTTGCAGGAATGTAAACTATCCCTGAACACTTTGAAAAATGGTAAACTCAAAAAGTTAAAGCATAGTTATCATATGAGCAAGCGATTACACCTAGGTATACACTCAAGAAAACTAAAAATACATATTCACAGAAAAACTTGTACACAAATTCTTATAGTACCATAATTCTAATATCCAAAACAAAAAAACAAAAACAAAAAAGCATGCTAAATGTCCACACAAAATGTAGGCTGTCCTTATAAAGTAGTATTATTGTTTGGCCATAAAAGGAATACAAGTGTGGATGCATGTTACAACCCAGATGAAACTTAAAGCTCTCGGGTATATAAAAGAAGTCAGATATAAAGGCCATAGAGATCATGATTTCAACTGTAAGAAACATGACTAGACAAACCCATAGAAACAGAAAGCAGATTAGAAGCTGCCAAGAGGTAAGCCAAAGAAGAGCTGGGATGACTGCCTATAAGCATGGAGTTTCTTTATGGAGATGAAAATACTTTAGAATTAATGTGGTATGTATACAACTTTGTGAATAGTTAGAAAGCAGAAACTATACATTTCAAAAAAGGTGAATTTTGCAATGCATGGTAACACACACCAATAAGCCGAGCTCTCTAGATAGAGAAGCAGGAAGATGAGGACTTTGAGGCTACAGACTTTGAGACCAACCTGGACTATATGAGGTCCTGTCTTAAGAAAGAGAGAAAGAGAGAAAGGAAGGAAGGAAGGAAGGAAGGACGGACGGACAGACAGAAGGACGGATGAACTTTATTACATGGGACTTCTATTTAAATTTAAAATCTCAAGACACTGACCTAGGGTCCCTTTCTATGTAAGAGTCAACAAATGAAAACAGGGCTTATAATGGAATTATGCCCAAAGCAATGTGCAACTACACAGAACAGGAAAAAAGGGGGCAGGGCCAGTGGGGATGGTATTACAGACAAATTAAAAGATATATAGGACTGGGAAGTGTTTAACTTGAAAGTAAATACATAAATAAAAAGGTACATGTGGTAGCACAGGACTGTAATCACAGCACTTAGAAAATGGAAGCAAAGCGAATCAGAAATTTAAGGTTAGCCTTGGCAACACATTGAATCTGAAACCAGCCTAGGTTACATGAAAACCTGTCTCATAACAAAAGTAACAGCTTTAGGGCTAGATGTGGCCAGTCACAACTTTAATTCCAGAATCAGAAGCAGGTGAATCTCTGAGTTTGAGACCAACCTGAATTCCAAGACAGTAAGACCTACATAGGGAAACCCTGACTCAAAAAATAAAACACAAATCAAAATGAAAAAGGCAGGATCTTACTCTTTATACCAGACTGTGCTCAATCTGAGAGATCCATCTTATTGCCTCTGTTTCCCAAGGGCAAGGACAAGCACCCAAACCAAATCCCACTAAAAGCTCCTGAAATTCAGAGAAGCCCCCTTCAACTTTTGTGTACAATGTCTATTTTTTAAGGCAGTTGGTTTAATACACACTTAGGTGAATTAATCACTTACCTTTGCCCTTCATTCCTAGTAACAGCACTAAACTAAGGGACTGGACAGGTACTCAGAAGTGCCCACAGACAGGAAATAATCAATTCTCACATTAGAAAAGTCAAGGCCATCCTGCTTATTAACTCATTAAGTTTAAAATCTGGCATTTTCAAATATTTCTAGAATTGTTGTAGCTATAAACACATTTGACAAAATCACAGTTACTTGAAATACCTTTCCATGAGTCAAAGAGATTTATCTTGTTCTTTTTTTAGTCAAACTAGAACTAGCTAAAATCACACCTTTTCCCATACTAGGAAGAGCTTGAGAATACAGTAAGGTTAAGGGGCAGCCAAGCAATAGCATCACATCAGACAGAGTGTAGGGATTGCCTGGAATCTCCCGCAACGATGACAAAGTAAACAAACATCCACCCCAGATTCCACTGTCTGACCTCAGTTTAGGGTCGGTTCAAATCCAAAGTGCTCAAAATGGTTTGGGTATGGAGCAGCTGGGATTTCAGGATTTTTAGATTATAGATGCTCTGTCAGTAAAATCCTTGCAAACATTTCAAAATTTCAAAAACACAGAAATCTCAAACACTTCTGATCTCAAGCACTTTGAAGAGATACCTCACTCTGTATTTACTCAAACTTATTACTGACTCTGTAACTTGTCTTCCAGACATCACTGGCCCCTTACTCTCTCTGTGCCAAAAACAGCAAAAAGGAAAACTGAATCCTGGACGTGACTGAAACTTCATTTTTAACCCAAAGACTGTTATAAATTAAGTTTTACTTAGAAACCAAACACCCCTAAAATATTAAGATAATCAACCAAGAGAATCAGAAGATTACCTGCACAAAACAAATCCTAGTAAAATAACTATTGCATCTGATAACAAACAGCATAGCTCCTTTTAAACTATAGCCTGCCAGCCCTTTATAACACAAACCTCATAGCACCACTTAAAACACTCCCCTTAGAGAACAAAATTACATGTAACAAAAGAGAAAATATGACGCCAAATTGACTTTAGCTGAGCAATTATCGGTAAGTATTAGTACTTAAAATACCATCTGTAGCTGGGATTCTAAAAGCTCCCGGACATCACCTAAAAAATGGAAATCTAGAGTTCCAAACATACGCTCAGAAAATCAATCACCAACTTAAAAACATTCTCCAAAGAATCATCTGACTTTGAGAGTCAATTGAGGTGTTTACAGGAGGATTTTATTAGGAAACAAAACAAAACATTTTTGTCCAGAAGCAGTTATCAACCACTAATACAATTAATGAAAAGAAAGGGGAGGTCACAGAACACAAGGATTTTAAAGCAAACAGCATAGGAATACTCGTTGAAATAATTTAAACAAAAGCTGTATCTACACAAGAAATTTGCAGGATTGCATTTCTCAATTCCACAGTATTGTAAGCACTAAAATGCCCTCCAGGACACAATCAATCACTAAGAGTAAAACACTACAAAAAAACCAAAACCCTTCTAAATAGTTTCAGTCTTTTGTATTAACTAAGAATTCAGAAAACGCCTCAATTAGATGTTTCTCAAAACCTGCCGTGTACACTTACTTGACGATGACAAATAACGTAATTCCTAAGTGCTTAAGCCCATGTCACATTATAGCCAATGTGTGACAGGTCATGAAAAACAAAACAAGCAGAAGCAGAAGAGAGCAAAGACAGCTAGAGCCAAACGGCTGCTTCCTGGAGGGCAGGGCACGGCTTGGATTGGCAAGAGGGAAATTTTAACCCGTATTCAAAAGGTAAATCACCTCCTCCCCAAAAACTGCTCAGATCTTTATTATTTACCCAAGTATACATTTAAAAATATAAACTTTTTAACCTCTAGACAACCAAAGTGGTATCAAATATCTTACCGAATTAATTACATTTGGTATTACAGTCTTTAATAAAATCGCAATACACATTTTCGTAATGAAATACTGCAAAAAATGACAGTGCTCGTTTTCTCTAAGCAAAGGTTACCTTATTTTTCACTTTTTTAAAGTTTTAGTTTTGCTTTTTCATCTATTACAAAAAAAAAAAAAAAAACCAAAAAAAAAAAAAACCCACCCCTTATGGGACATTGTAAGGGGCAGACCCTCCTGTCAAGCCAGAAGGCTCAAACACAAAGACTGAGCTAACCAAGTGCTGTAATTCTTCCAAACTGAGGCTCTCCACACCCCCTCCACCCTCCCCCCCCCCAGCAGATATGTCTATTAAATCAGTGTCTGTTCTCCCCCTCGCACAACAAAGAGAACTTCTCACCGCATGAAATTGCCGCTGAATGGACACCAGAAAGCAGGATTTGCATAATTCCTTCCAACGAAACCCCGTCGGGAAAGAGGGGACCCCGGGCCCAAGTGGACGGACAGAATCTCCCAGGTCCGTCTGAGGAAGACCTGATTCCCTAGAACGCGCCCCATCCACACGGGGGGCTGGAATTCCGGGCCTCCCCGAGGACTGGGCGTGGGGGACAGAGGACGACGAGAGGGCATTACCCCACACATCAGCCGCACCGAAGCAGAGACGGGGAAATAACAATGCTGAGGACATTAGAGTCAGACACAAGGATGGACAGAGACTAGGGGGCGGCGGGTGGAGCAGACACCACACGGGCCACTTACTTTTTGGAGGGGGGTTAAATATGTGAGTTAAGCCCTTATGGTCCCGCCGGCCGCCGCACAGAGGGAAACGGGACCTTGGGAGAGAAAAACAGACAAAACACACAGTGTGAGAGGTGCAGCTCGCCGCCCGACCCCTCCCGGGCGCCCCCCACTCCCGTCCACGCTCCCACCGCCGGGGAAGCGCGCCGGCCGCCGGGACTCCGCGGAGGGGACCAGGGTGACCCCCCGCCCGGCTTCCCACCCCGGCCTCCCCGCCGCGCGCGCACGCCAAACACAAATCCGCACACACCGACCCGTGCGTCGAGGACTAACTCCGCGGCCGCCGCTGCCAGCAGAGGAAGTGCAGCCGCTGCCCCCCGCGGCCATGACACCCCACTTGGCTCGCTCAGGCGGACGCGGGGCCTGTGACAGCTCCGGCTCCCTCCGCCCCCATCTCCACCTCACGCCTCGCACACGCCCGAGCGCCGCCGCGCGTGCCCGCGGGCACGGGGGCGCGCCGCCGGCGTGGGGGAGGGGCGCGGGACGAGGGCAGGTGGGGGCGACCCCGTGCGTCCCGGCGCGCTGACGGCGGCGGCGGGCCCGGCGTCCACAATGCACCCGCTGGGGAGAGGCCGCGCGTCCGAGCCCGCCCCGCGAGCCGAGGGGAGGGGCGCCGCGGCGGCGGCGGCGCGCGCGCTCGCACTCCGGGGGGTGGGGGAGGGGGGCCGAGCCCGGGAGGGCGCGCGGGGCCGGAGCGCGGCGGACGCTGCCCTGCTCCTTCCCACGCACGGGCGACCGGCGGCCGGGCGACCCGGGCACCGGTGGAGGGCCTCACCTACACAGTGGATGAGCTTGTGGCGCCACGAGTCCAGTTCTTGCCGAAAGCCGCGTCTCTCAACGGAGCATTGCTGCCGCCTACACACCCTCGCCATCTTCTGCCGCCCGCCCGGCCCTGCCTCCGCCGCGGCCCCGCGCACGCCCAGCCGCGTCGCCCGGGGCCGCGCACGCACCCGTGGCCTAGGCGTCGCGCCTCCCGCCGGGGGCGGCGCGGGGGCAAGGCTGCGCTCACCTCCCCGTGGCCCCGGGGCGGTCCGCTCCTCCTCCCGCCCGCCCGCCCGCCCGCCCGCCCGCCCGGCGTCCCCGCGCACCAGCTCTGCGTCCCACGTCCCGTCCCCCCCGCCCCGCCCGGAACGGCGTCTTCCTACACTGGTGCCCGGTCCCCGCGCCGCCCTCGCTTTCCAGCCAGTCCACGGCGGCCCCGGCCCTCCCCGGGGCTTTTGGGTTTTAAACTAGTCCCATCTATCACTTCCTACCTGCCTGTCGGCCGACACCAACTGTTGCAAGTTCCGCACCATTGCTTCTTGCAACTTCGCGGTCGAAACGGCCCCTCCCACGGGGGCGCCTTGGAAGAGCAGAAATAGGAATAAATGCCCGGATGCCCTTGGAGGCACTGAGCCCCGAGGTTTGCAAAGGTGAAGAGGATAATTCGGTTTTAAGTTATCGAAATACTTCGCCGGTACTCATAAGCCCCAATTAAAAAAAAAAAGCAAAAAGAAAAGCGTTTTAAGTCAAATAAAAAGCCTAGGGGGTCTCTACTAGCAAGACTGATCGTAGTTGAAAGTCTTAAGAGAGCTGAAAAAAAATGTGCTAGTAGAAAATGAATTTAAAACTTTCAAACAACAGCTTAAGAATATGTTGGGAAATAACTCCCTGATCCGTAGTTTAGGAAAGGACTCAGAACATTTTGATAGGAAAGGATTTCCAGGTGCCTTCTGGGATAATTAAACCACCGTGCACAGGGAGCTTTGTTTTGTTTAAACATAACACTATTAATTACTTGATTTATTTGAAAGAGAGAGGGAAAAGAGCAAGGAGGAAATAGGAAATGAAAAAACGGAAATGGCTACTTACCAATACAAGCTAGGTATCTATGACTTTGGCCTCTTCCCCACCCTTAAAATTTGAGAGTGCGTTCCTTTTAAATATTTAAATGTAAGTATTTCTGTAGGTAAAACAAAATCATCACTTGACCTCAAGGATTCCCCTGATGTGTATCAAGTCAAAGGTTCTGGGTTTGTGAAGGGAGGGCACTCTGGCGTGGGAACTGGGGTAACTGCCCCTAAGAATGACTTGGTTGGTCTCTTGGATAGGAGTAAGATTACGGGTAGGCACCTTCCATCTCAGAGCCAATTAGATTTCCACAATTCTTAAAGCCCACACTGTTTCATCAGCCGAGCATGAGGGTGCACACCTGCTAATAGCAACAGTTCGGTGGGCTGAGAGGCAGGATTGCAAATTCCAGGCCAGCCCGGGCAACATAATGAGACCGTGTCTCAAAACAAGACCCCTGGCAAATAAAGTCTTAGGTCAGACTTCGATGAGTTTCTGTGTGGTTATTACTACCCTGGGTTAGGTGGGGAGAAGATCCAAGGGAAATAAACGCTTGCTCAGAGAAACCATCCTGTTCCCTATCGCTAGCGTGAAATTCCTTTCCTCGCCACTAGGTGGTGGCTTTCAATCTTGTAGATTTTAAGCAACTTTCTGTGATGGTTGGAAAGAGTTTCATAAAACTTTTTTGTTGTTTTTAATAAGTGAACAATGTACAATTTAAAAGTAGTTAATAATATACTTTTAAAACAATTCAAGGATAATAGTTTCTCAGCATAACCTCTTGGAACAGCGGTTCTCAAACTTCCTAATGCTGCGAACGTTTAGTCTGATTCCTCAAGCTGTGGTGACCCCCAACCATACAATTATTTTTGTTGCTTCTTCATAACTGATGTTGCCACTGTTATGAATCGTAATGTAAATATTTTTGGAGATAGAGGCTTGTCAACAGGGTCACAACCCACAAGTCGAGAACCCTTGAAGTCTCAACCATACCGATTCAGAGGATTCTAAGGGATCTCAAAGATTAATTCAAAGTGGAAACGAGCATTCTTGTTCCTTTCAGCCAGAAGCCCAGACAAGTCAGACTGAACAGCAGAAGGTGTGGGGGTCAATAGAAGCAGACACAAACCCAGAGACAAGTTTCCAATTCTGAACTTACTGCTACGTCCACTGTTCCACTGTGAATCTCTACTTCATTTACTTAAAGTAGGGAACCAACCTATAATTGACTCTTCACGGTGATTTTTTGAAAGACAATATGGTGGGTTGCAATAATGATGATTGTAATAACGATGATGATGAAGAGTGGTTTGTTTAGTCCTTGCGACTTTGCCTCTTCAGAATGTGAAGTAGGTCTTGCTTTACCACCCTTCCCAGTGTACAGGTTGTTATGGTTTGTCATGTGTTTGAACACTTGGCCCTCAGCTGGTGGCCCTGACTTGTAATGTTGTAGAAGCTTTGGGACATGCACCTTAGCTGACAGATCTAGAGCTGCAGCTGCATGTCTGGAGGACTGCTACCCTGCCCAGCTCCTGTCCTGAACTCTGTGCTTCCCCCTGGGTGCCCTCACAGAGACACTCCCACCATGCCTTCCTTACTGTGAGGCACCGAATGCCCTGTGCTCTTCTCTCTAACTGCAAGCCAGAATAAACCTCCCCTTAAGTTGCTGGCTCACACATTCTGTCACAGCAATGAGAGAAACAATCTAGAAAAGAGTTGGAACCATGTGGCTCTTAGGTTTCATAGTCAGTTTGCAGGAAGAATGTGGAATAAATAATTTGGAGCTATGGGCTGGAGAGGGTATTCTGGTGGGAGTTAGGAAGTTCTGGATGCCATAAAAAGGCACAGTGTTCACTCTGCTCATGAAGTTTCAGGGAAAAACAAGGGTTCTTTTGGAAAATGGGCCAGAAGCTATTTGTGTTATAGTCTGGCAAAGACTCTGGGTGCATCGGCCTATATCCTGAAATTTTGAGAAATGCTCAGATTTAAAATAATGGACTAATTTGTTTGATAAAAGGAAATTCATCCGGGCGTGGTGGTGCACGCCTTTAATCCCAGCACTCGGGAGGCAGAGGCAGGCGGATTTCTGAGTTCGAGGCCAGCCTGGTCTACAGAGTGAGTTCCAGGACAGCCAAGGCTACACAGAGAAACCCTGTCTCGAAAAAACCAACAAAAAAAAAAAAAAAAAGGAAATTCAAGATAGCGTGTGAGTCAGTCTGTGGCACAGTTACTGCTCACTTCTGTTAGCCAGATTTGTGGTGAGAATTCTCAGTAGAAAGATGTGGGAACGTGTGATCGGGGCAGGGTTGTAAAGAACAAATAGAGCAGCTACAAAGTGAAGATAGCTGTCAAGGTAAAATGTAATTGTACATACATGGAAGCCTACAACCCTGTCCAGGGACAATAGGAATGGTGTCTAGAGGGTAGCCTCTGCCATTGAAGGATCCAGTATGCCTTGCCCTAATAGCAAAGAGAGGCCACTCAGCTGTCATCCCAGGGAGCTAGCCTGCATCTTAAGTAGCTATCAGAACTCAGTTATATCTGCACAGTGCTAATTTTTCAGGCATATAGAATGTAAAAGTTACAGGTGTATAAACTGACAACATGACCACTCCAAGCTGAGGGGAAGGTTTTTTATTGTAGATGTGAGAGGTAGAACAGCTGGACACAACTGTCAGTGTCCAGAGCAGAGAATCTGGACTTGGGCAGCAGACGAGATCTGGCCAGGAGAGAAGCAGGAGCAGGGCAGAGAAACAGAGAGAGGGAGGAGGGAGACAGTGTGGTGGTTTGAATAGGAATGGCCCCCACAGAGTCCTGTGTTTGAATGTTTGGCTGTAAGGAATGGAACTATTAAGGAATGGGTGGAGCCTTGTTGGAGGAGATGTGTCACTGTGGAGGCAGGCTCTAAGGTCTTAGATGCTCAAGCTATACGCAGTATTGCTTCTGCTGCCTGCTGAACAAGTTGTAGAACTCTCACCTCCTTCCCCATCACCATGCCTGCCAGCGTGCCACGGTGCTTCCCACCATGAACTGAAAGCTAGCTCCAGTTAAGTGTTTCCCTTTATAAAAGTTGCCTTGGCCATTGTGTCTCTTCACAGGGATAAAAACCCAAACTTAATACAGATAGAGAGTAAAGGCATAACCAAAACAGCAGGCTTACCAGGAGAATGAGTAACTGGGGGTTGGGGAGAGGGGAGCCCATGAGCTGGAGAGAATTTAGGGTAGGGAAGCAGGTCAGAAGAGCTAGGATGTTAGCATGAATTTTGTGTAACACATGCTTGTGACAGACACTAAGGGTGCCTGGAGGCCAGCTTATACTTTGGTACTCTAATAGGTACTACAGGTAGCCATTTGTCCTTTCTGCCAGAAGTTAAGGAAATGACTCCTTCTGGTAGAAGGGGAACCAGCTTTTCAAGTTCCTGAGGAATGCTGGCTTTTATCTAAGAAATCCTCCAATAGTTCAAGTTGAGCCCATTTCTAGATATTTGGACTGCCGTTTGGAGTTTGGGGGATTGGAAGTGCCTTTAGACCTAATGGCAGGGTCGTGGAGACTTGCAGGAATCTGCTGAGGCCAGGCCATGTGCAGCAGGCTCAGGTTCCCGGCGTGGAGCTCCAGGGCGCACTGTGAGGGAGAGACCTAAACTGCAGTGCTGCCCCCAGGGTGTGGAAGATGTCGGAAACCTGATACCTCTGCTGGAGTGAGCTGCCCTTATCAAGTGGAGGCAGCCCTAGAGCTAACCTATTTATTGCAGGTAGCAGAGCTGCAGAGGTGGGGGTACCCAAACGCTTAGGAACCCAGGTGATACCACCACAGGCTGCAGATGCCAGATATAAAGCTGCAAGGTTTTGGTTTTGTGAATTGCTTATTTCCCGGGCAGGGTTTCTCTTTGTAGTCCTAGCTGTCCTAGAACTTGCTCTATAGACTAGCCTGGAGCTCAGATCCACTTACTACCAGTGAGTATGGACTTGGTGGGGACAGATTTACTTGGTTCCTGTCCCAGGAACAGGCTTGTTTGTACAATACCTTAGTATTCTCACATTCCTCCCAGGAAAGACTCCAGGATACCGAGAAACAGCATGAGTCCAGGAGGCAAATGGGTGGCTAATGTCTCAACAAAATGGGACCTTCAGGACAGCCCTTTAGGCTGTGGAAAAGAACTCTAAAAACATGAGTCCAAAAAATATATAATTTCTAAACTATGAAAAAAATAAAGATGCAATATGAATTGTATAAGGAGCTTCACTGATCTAAAGGAGCAGAGGCAGCTACTCTATGAGCCAGCTTATCAGAAAGATACAAAGACAGGCAAATCCAAATACAGGAAGGTTCCCGAGTTCAAGGTCAGCCTGGCACCCAGCAAGTCTTCCCCCAGGTGTAGATGGGGTCCCACCCAGATATCTTATCCACAGTGCTTAAGCAGGTAGAGCTCTGAATTCTTTTACAAAGTTAAAAGAAAGCGTGTGCTTGCTGTCTTGGAAGAAATAAGGGGCTGGGGTCACAGGACTCTGATTCATAGGATAATTCATAGGGAAGCTGGAATAAATAACTGAATTGGTATGTAAATAAAACTGAATTTGGTTTGCCAGTGAGGTGAGTTAGCAGAAAGCTATAGCAATTTTTCTTAAGAATTTTTCCCTTGTGAGAGCTGAGCTGTCTGGAGGGTGAAAATAACTCTTCAAGAATTTTTTTTCAAGAATTTTTTCAAACAGTATTTCCAAATCCCAAGAATTACTTAGCGAGCTGACACAGTTCTTTTAGAATGTTCTCTAGCAGCTATCTAGAGAAGGCTGTTTGAGGAGTGAACACAGCTCTCTTAGAATTTCTTCTGGCATTCTATTCTGATTTTGATCAGAAAACCCAAAAATTTTTGTAACAAGAGATTTGAATTTTTTTATAGCAGCTTTTCTGACTTCGATCAGAAAACTCATGAGCTATCCAGATAGCTTTTGGAATTTTTACTACCAGAGAGAGCTATCTCAACCAGAGTGTTTAGAATAGCAAGAAAAAGCTATCTAGACTAGAGCAAGCATCTCACACATGCTCACGCACTCGCGCGCGCGCGCGCACACACACACACACACACACACACACAGGCGGGGCTTGGGGAGGAGCTTGGACCCAGGGTTTGTTTTCACTGCTCCCAAACAGCCCTCACTGGGAACCTGGACCTAGCCGAGGCTGATCCTTAGCAACTTACCTCTGTCCTCTGAGTGGTGGAATAAAAGGCATGTGCCACCGTGCCCAGCTAAGCTTCAGGGTTTTACAGTCCTCTTTGGTTCAGTCTTTTCATCTTACTATCTGTGCTGGTTAAATTGTTGTCAGTTTGATACAACCTAGGGTCCTCTGGTAAGAAGAAGAAGAAGAAAGAAAAAAACCAACTCAATTGAATAAATGCCTTTCTCAGATTCTCTGTAGGTCAGCACAGTTCAATAGGAGAATACCACTGCCTAGGCAGGCAAGTGGTCCTAGATGGTATTAAAAAAAGCAGGCTTTGAGAGTCCTGAGAAGGAAGTCAGGAAGCGGCAGTTCTCCATGACCTCTGTTTAAGATCTGCCTCCCAGTGCCTGCACTGACTTCTCCAATGGCCTGCAAGCTGTAAGCTAAAATAAGCCCATTTGTCCCCAGGCTGCTTTGGGGCCTGGTCTTTATCACAGCAATAGAAATCTAAGTAAAATACTACCTTTCCAACCTTTCGTCTTGGAATCAAAATGTTTACTCTGTATTGGATGTATGTAATTTGCTTTTTGAACTACAGGGACTCACAGCCTTGAATTTTAGAAGAGACCTTGGACATTTAAGTGTAGGCTGAAAGACTCCTCGAGGACTTTTGATGTTGGACTGGATGCACATTAGATTATAAGATACCTTTGGGACCAGGAACAAAAATGTCCCCCAGTGGCTCCTGTGTTTAAACACTAGTCCCCTGCCTCCAGCTGGTAGTGTTGATTTTCGAGGCTGTGTGTTCTTTAGGAAGCTAGGTATTAAATGGGCAAAGTGAGTCTCTGGGGGTAAGCCTTAAGGCATATAGTCCTGGAGGGATAGGAGTTTGCCACTTCCTGACTACTGAGGTGATGTAATCTGCTACCTCAGGTCTCTGCTGCCACAGCTGTGAGCTCCTCCCAACTCTCTGCCCTCCTCACAGTGAACTTTATCCTCTGGACCATGAGCCAGCATAAACTCTTCCTCTTTCAAGCTGTTTCTGTCAGAGAAACAAGCAAAGGAACTAATACAGGAGTATTAGTTTAACTCAGGAGTTAGACAGACTTATCAGATGACATTGTTTCCTCTTGGCATAAAATGAAGCTATTTGGAAGTAGAGAGTTGTTGGGGTGCAGTGCTGCGCAAAGGTTGTCTTTGTATTCGCCAATTTTTAATTCTGTACAGAGAGAGAGGTGAGTGCTGGCCAGATTGGGTATAATGATTTTTGTGGCTCGTCTCCTGCCTCAGTATTTTGTAAGCAGATACCTTCCTTACTCACTGATTGGCTTAATAAAAATCTGACACCAATAGCTAGGCGGGAAAGAGAAGGCAGAGAAAGGGACTCTGGGAGAAGAATTGAGAGGAGGAGGATGCACCGGCAGGACATGAAGAGGTAATGGGCCATGTGGCAGGACCTGAACTAAAGTAGTCATGGTAATTAAGTGAGATGAGCTAGCTGGGAGGTATAGCCTAAGCTAATGCCTGAGCCCTAATACAATTAGTAAGTCACTGTATCATTATTCTTCTGCTGGTGGATCCAAGAAAGTTCAGTTGTAGAGATTAACCTGGCCTGGTAGCCATGTCTAGTAATAAACAGAGCAGTACAGTGTTAGACATAATTATGGTAATAGGGCAATTGGCATTCCCTAGCAAAAGGACCAGTGATAGGGTGTGGTGGGAAAAGATCACAAGATCTTCACCTAGGATTCCATCTTGAGAGATGCTGGAATGCAGGCGTGTATAGGAAGCAGAGCGATAACTGACAGGAGGGACTCCACGATCCAGCTTCTGTGAGGTCATCGTCCACAATGGGGTCGGAGGCAGTGATGTCGCTGTTTGGGGATTACCCACACTACTATATGTAACCCCTCATCCATAGTCTGTCAGCAAGCTCAGTAAACTTATTGTTTCACCAAGATGGACTTTGGTGGAGTTATACACTGAGGTAAATAGATATCTGTTCTCCTCTTGCCCAGGAAATGTTAGCACAATTCTAAAACCGCATCCTACTGAGTACCAGAACCAGAATCTTAACTAAGATCTCTGACTTCAAACCTACGAATAAGTAGAAGCCGGACTCTGCAAGCCAAGGACTCTTTAATTCTGTTGAAATGATCTGTATATATTTGAACAGGGTCTTACTATGCAGACTAGGCTACAGTCCTCTCTGCCTCCCAGGTGCTAATAATAAGACACACTATGGCCTCTACTGCTTTGGGTTACTACGGAAGAGGGCCTGATTGTAAACTTTTTCCCATCCGGGACTTCCCAGTTAAGACAACAGTTAGGAGAGTAAGATCCAAAACCAGAGCTTGACTGGCATCCTGGCTCCACCCCGTTGTGGCTGAGCATCCTTGACAAATGAACTCTCTGGTCCTCAATTCAAAATAGAGGATGATACTAGTCTTCAAGACGGAGTTTACGTTTACGTGAAGGTAAAATAAACCTGCCCATGTATCGTAAACACTGGCAAATGGGCAGCTGGTAATGAGTGGCAGACCCATCATCAGGTCCTCCATGCTCACCCAACCTCTAGGACCACAGGAAACCAGGGTGCTGGTGGTTTGGGGACACCAAGTCAGAAGGAACGAGAAGGAATGACTTCAGTGACCTTGGCCTTTGAAACCAGCCTCCCTTAGTTCTCACAGTCTTTTCTGTAACTCCTGAATGCTGCAAGAAAGAGAGCACAGAGAATCTTGATGAAGGAAGGTCGGTTCCCTTTCCATAGCATGTTTCCCAGCATATGACCAACTAGCTATTTGTGTCTCTGTAATTGGAAATGATGTATAGGGTCATGGCTATTGATAAATGAAGTATTAAGTAGGCTGGGGACTTCTAAATAAGAATATATATATATCTTGATTATTTTTTGGTGAATTTAATGAATTCCATAAAGTAGAAGACACTCTGAAGTTCTTTTCATGGCTGTGTCATCTATTCTTCACAACTCAATCTTTTTTTTTTTTAACTTTTTTTTAAACTTTTTTTTATTATTAGATATTTTCTTAATTTACATTTCAAATGCTATTCTGAAAGTCCCCTCCTCCCTCCCCCCTCCCCCTCCCTGCTCCCCTGCCCACCCACTCCCACTTCTTGGCCCTGGCATTCCCCTGTATTGGGGCATATAAAGATTGCAGTACCAAGGGGCCTCTTCTCCCAATGATGGCTGACTAGGCCATCTTCTGTTACATATGATGCTAGAGACACGAGTTCCAGGGGTTCTGTTTAGTTCATATTGTTGTTCCTCTTCTAGGGTTGCAGACCCCTTCAGCTCCTGGGGTTCTATCTCTAGCTTCTCCAATGTGGGCCCCGTGCTCCCTCTTATGGATGACTGTGAGCATCCACTTCTGTGGGAGTCAGCTATATCAGGGTCCCTTCAGTAAACACTTGCTGTCCTATGCAATAGTGTCTGAGTTTAGTGACTGATTATGGGATGGATTCCCGGTGGGTTAATCTCTGTATGGTCCATCCTTTCATCTTAGCTCTAAACTTTGTCTCTGTAACTCCTTTCACGGGTATTTTGTTTCCTATTCAAAGGAGGAATGAAGTATCCACACGTTGGTCTTCCTTCTTGATTTTCATGTGTTTTGCAGATTGTATCTTGGGTGTTCTAAGTATCTGGGCTAATATCCATTTATCAGTGAGCGCATATCCAATGACTTCTTTTGTGATTGGATTACCTCACTAAGGATTATGTCCTCCAGATTCACCCATTTGCCCAAGAATTTCATAAATTCATTTTTTTAATAGCAGAATAGTACTCCATTCTGTATCCATTCCTCTGTTGAGGGACATCTGGGTTCTTTCCAGCTTCTGGCTATTATAAATAAGGCTGCTATGAACATAGTGGAGCATGTGTCCTTTTTACCAGTTGGAACATCTTCTGGGTATATGCCCAGGAGAGGTATTGCTGGATCCTCTGGTAGTACTATGTCCAATTTTCGGAGATAACGCCAGACTGACTTCCAGAGTGGTTGTACAAGCTTGCAATCCCACCAGCAATGGAGGAGTGTTCCTCTTTCTCCACATCCTCGCCAGCATCTGCTGTCACCTAAATTTTTTATCTTAGCCATTCTGACTGGTGTGAGGTGGAATCTCAGTGTTGTTTTGATTTGCATTACCCTGATGATTAAGGATGTTGAACATTTTTTCAGATGTTTCTCAGCCATTCGGATTTCCTCAATTGAGAATTCTTTGTTTAGCTCTATACCCCATTTTTTAATGGGGTTATTCATTTTTCTGGAGTCTAGCTTCTTTAGCTCTTTGTAGATGCTGGATATTAGTCCCCTATCAGATTTAGGATTGGTAAAAATCCTTTCCCAATCCGTTGGTGGCCTTTTTGTCTTTCTGACTGTGTCTTTTGCCTTACAGAAGCTTTGCAATTTCATAAGGTCCCATTTGTCAATTCTTGATCTGACCGCACAGGCCATTGCTGTTCTGTTTAGGAATCTTTCTCCTGTGCCCATATCTTCGAGGGTTTCCCCCACTTTCTCCTCTATAAATTTCACAACTCAATCTTTAATCACCATTTTTGTAGCAGAGCAGAAAAACAATTTGTCCAACTCATATGCTATTGTAGATTTAGATTCAAATGTGGGTAATCGAATTATGCAACTGAATTACTTAGCTTGTGGTATGTGTGGGAGAAATAAGACCTAGTGTGAGCAATAGGGGAGAAGCCATGTCTCTTGGGAGCTTGGTCTTTTTGAGGAACTACTCATGTAGGGGACCTTTTGCTTAGTAAAGGCCTTCTCCACTCTTCTCCTGTCCATTTGTGTGGGTGACACTGGCATAAAAACTTTGTGGCTTTATTCTATGTTGTATATGTGTACAACTGACTCTTCTATAGTTGATTGACATAAATTAACATACCAAAATTTACTTAAAAACATTTCAGTAGGTTATTCTAGTTTTTTGTTTTGTTTTTGTTTGTTTGCTCTCCTTTCCTTTCTCTCTTTCTTTCTTTCTTTCTTTCTTTCTTTCTTTCTTTCTTTCTTTCTTTCTTTCAACAGGGCTTGTCTGGGTAGAGCTGGCTGCCCTGGAACTTGCTCTGTAGACCAGGCTGGCTTTGAACTCACAGAGATCGGCCTGCCACTGCCTCCTGAGTGGTAGGATTAAAGGTATCTACCAGCCGGGCATGGTGGCGCACGCCTTTAATCCCAGCACTCCGGAGGCAGGGGCAGGCGGATTTCTGAGTTCGAGGCCAGCCTGGTCTACAAAGTGAGTTCCAGGACAGCCAGGGCTATACAGAGAAATCCTGTCTTGAAAAACCAAAAAAAAAAAAAAAAAAAAAGGTATCTACCACCACCATGCCACACTTCAGTAGTTTTTTAAGTCTAGTCAGGAGGGCGCATACTAACTTGGAATCCTTTCTTGACCCTCAGAAGAAGCCCTTACCAGTCACTCCCTGATTTGTATCAACAACCAATCTACTGTCTCCTTTAAATATTTTTTTTTAGTTTTTGTTTTCATGGTTATGAGAGTTTTGCCTGCATGTATGTCTACATACCATGTGCATGCCTGTTACACATGTGGTAGAGGTGTTGGATCCCCTGGGACGACTTACAGATGGTTGTCAGTTACCATGTAGGTGCTGGAAATTGACTCTGTCTGCTGGAAGAACAAGTGTTAACATCTGAGCTAACTCTCCAGCTTCTCCCTAGTTATTTATAAATAATTTCAAATGGCCACAAAGTTGCAAGAACTCTTATGTCCTTGTAACTCAGACACTCATTTTTAGTGTTTTACTATATCAGCTTTCTCTCATGTGCACTCTCTCTCTCTCTCTCTCTCTCTCTCTCTCTCTCTCTGCATGTACGCTTGTATCTATATGGTTTTACTGTTCTAATCTTGAGCTCTTTTGAACAATCAGAAAGCTGCAGAAACAGTGTTCCATCACATTAAATATCCAGTGTGAATGTTCACAAAGACACTATTTTATAGCCATCATATAACCCTGCCACAGACCATAGCATCAGCACTGATACAGCACAGACCCCATTAACACTCAACAACTCACTAAGTCTGAGATCTACCCAGGAATTTTCCTTGCGCTTCTTGTCAAGTGTGTTCAGGTTTCCTCTGATCTGGGCAAGTTTCTTGGTCTTTGTTTTTCATGACCTTGATGGTTCTAAACAGTTTGGGCAGTTGCATAGAGCAATTCCCCAACTGGATCTATATGGTGCTTCCTTTTGACTTGCTTAGTCATACTGTGAAGAGAAGAAGCACAGCCAGCTCTGTCAGCCCAGCTCACCACAAGGAACCTGTCTTAGTCAGGGTTTCAATTCCTGCACAAACATCATGACCAAGAAGCAAGTTGGGGAGGAAAGGGTTTATTCAGCTTACACTTCCATACTGCTGTTCATCACCAAAGGAAGTCAGGACTGGAACTTAAGCAGGTCAGGAAGCAGGAGCTGATGCAGAGGCCATGGAGGGATGTTCCTTACTGGCTTGCTTCCCCTGGCTTGCTCAGCCTGCTCTCTTATAGAACCCAAGACTCCCAGCCCAGAGATGGTCCCACCCACAAGGGGCCTTTCCCCCTTGATCACTAATTGAGAAAATACCCCACAGCTGGATCTCATGGAGGCACTTCCGCAACTGAAGCTCCTTTTTCTGTGATAACTCCAACTGTGTCAAGTTGATACAAAACTAGCCAGTACAGAACCCAAAGCAGTCCCTGCCTTGGCAGCACTGTGATGAGAATTCTGATTATGCTCAAGTTGCTTTCTCCACAATAGGAAAGAAATCACTGGCTATATTCTGCTTTCAATAAATATTTTGGGGCTGGTGAGATGGCTCAGTGGTTAAGAGCACACTGACTACTCTTCAGAGGTTCTGAGTTCAAATCCCAGCAACCACATGATGGCTCACAACTATCTGAAATGCAATCTGATGCCCTCTTGTGGTGCTGTCTGAAGACAGCTACAGTGTACTCATACATAAAATAAATAAATCTTTTTTTAAAATACTTTAAAGCCTGGTGTGGTGGCACATGCCTTTAATACCAGCACTTGGGAGGCAGAGACAGGTGGATTTCTGAGTTCAAGGCCAGCCTGGTCTACAAAGTGAGTTCCAAGACAGCCAGGACTACATAGAGAAACCCTGTCTCGAAAACAAACAAACAAACAAACAAAAAAACAAAAAAACAAAACACACACACACACACACACACACAAAACACTTTAAAAATAAATAAATATTTTGGGGGGAGATATTCCAAGGCTATGTTAATATCATTCTTCTTCATCCAGCCAACTTCCACCAGCTTAGCAGCACAATCATTATTCATGGTTGAGTCTCCCAGTATAGTGATAATAGTTGAAAACGTTTTTCCTTTTCTTTTTAAAAAATTATTTATTTATTTTATGTATGTGAGTACACTGTAGCTGTACAGATGGTTGTGAGCCTTCATGTGTTTGTTGGGTATTGAATTTAGGACCTCTGCTCACTCCCGTCCAAAGATTTATTTATTGTTATAAATAAGTACACTGTAGCTGTCTTCAGACGGACCAGAAGAGGGTGTCAGATCTCATTATGAGTGATTGTGAGCCATCATGTGGTTGCTGGGATTTGAGCTCAGGACCTCTGGAAGAGCAGTCAGTGCTCTTACCCGCTGAGCCATCTCTCCAGCCCATGTCATTTTTTCTTATTTATTTATTTATTTGACTAGTTGGCATTCTTTTAATTTAAAAATTATTTTATTTTTATTTATTTTGAGATATGGTCTTAGTGTGTAGCCCTAACTGGCCTGGAACTCACCGTATAGACCAAACTAGCTTTGACCTGAGCTCTGCCAGCCTCCACCTCTAGTGCTGGATTGCGTGCATACAGCACCATGCTTGGCTAGTTTAATTTTGTGTGTGTGTGTGTGTGTGTGTGTGTGTGTGTGTGTGTGCAAGCATGTGAGTACAGGTGCCTGCGAAGCCCAGAAGAGGGCGTTCTATGCCCTGATGCCGCTCTTGCTCACCAAGCCCAGCCCAGCATTCTTTCTGTGGGNATGCCGCTCTTGCTCACCCAGCCCAGCCCAGCATTCTTTCTGTGGGGGATTGAGAAAGGATGTAGCCTAGACTGGCATAGAACCTTGATCTTCCTGCCTTCGCCCATTTTTATATAAGAAGACCTCTCCCTGTTCCCTGTTATTTATTTATTTTTACTTACTCAATTCAGTATGAACCCACGGATTTCTATTTTTTTTTTCTCCAATAGGTTTCAGTATGTTACTATGGTTCTTTATTTTCGTACTTGAAATTGTCCTAGTTTTGGTCAATGGGAGATCTTTTAAGGACAAATTCTGGATCCTTGTGGTATGTACACGTAATTCTGTAAGCATTTCCTTACCTCCTAGCATACATAAGTTCGCCTGGCATTTCCTTTAGATTCTTCTCAACAGTTACCTAGCAACAGCCAGGTATGGGTTAAGGAGGATTTTCTCTCTTCTCTCTCCTCCTCCTCCTCCTCCTCCTCCTCCTCTTCCTCCTCCTCCTCCTCTTCTTCTTCTTCTTCCCTCCCCCTCCCTCTCCCTCCCTCCCCCTCCTTCCCTCTCTCCCTGTGAAAAGGTCAGCTCTGGAACTTTGGGAAAGTCATGAAACACTTGCCCCTCAGGAAGGAAGAGGCTAGTTAACATTTCTCAGACCACAGGGCAGGAACCAACCTGCTGGTGGAGACACATTCTGAAGGACAGATTATTGCCCACCTTTAGACAAGAATAGTTCTTGTAACCTCATTCCCTAAAGACCAATCAGTTTAAAGGGTGCACTGTTCCACCAATCATATTGTGCCTAGTTGCTCTATTCTGCCCCTGGAAACCATATAAAAACTTGCTGACCGGGTGCTGGAGGACACTGCTTCTCCTTCAGGTCTGGGACAACCCCAGTGCACCACTGCCAACAATAAATTCCCCTTGCTTTTTGCTTCGATCCTGGCTCCACTCCACATGGTTAACTCAGGGGGTCCCCATAAGCTAAGGCTCCCCAGAGTCTTATACCTACTTACCTTCTCTCTCTCTCTCTCTCTCTCTCTCTCTCTCTCTCTCTCTCCCTGTTGGCCTCTTCTTCTTGTCTTCTTTCCTCTCTCCTCTCTCTGTTCTTCTCTGTCCCCCTTTCCCTGTCTCTATCCTTTCTCCAGATCCCCTTCCATTCCCACCAATAAACTTTCTTCACACTAAGTCTGTTGTGTGGCCAGTTCAGAGGGATCCCATGGCAGGGCCCGCCGCTGCCATTCTATAAGGCACAACACCCTCCCTTGGCTCAAGAATAAGCAATTTCCCAAGAAGCCCAAGGACAGAATGTAGAAATCAGGATCTAGGCTCTCGGTGTGTTCATTGCTGCTGAGCGCTCATTGTTGCCAGGTCTGCTTAGCTTTCGAAACTTTCGAATACATAGGTACCATATGTGTGTGTATATTTCTACATCTGTCTTTAAGTGTAATTAAAACCATGAGTTTATATTGATGAAGTCAGTCTCACTCTAGTTCTAGATACTTGCAAAGCTTTCGCTCATCTACATTTATAGGTCCTCCTACTATAAGTGAAAAGCCAGTCCTGTACATAATATACAGACACATCTCCAGTGCCAATGTCCACAACAGCATAGATAGAAAGTTTACTTCAATATACGTATCTACTTGATTCATTCAACATGTAACAATCTTTTAACCTTAGACAGCATGCAGCTCCTTTCCAAAAGTACAGCCTTTTGGGTCATCATCCAAACCACTGCCCAGTAGACTGCAGTTCTTCCCATACTGAATAATAATGTATTCTGTGGCAGTCCAATCGGAACCCCAGCAGGAACTCCACAGATTTTGGAGAACTCTAGGAAAAGATCCATGAACAAATATGCCAGTTTGAAGAAGGAGAGGGCAGGAGAAGCAAATAACACTGTTTTAGACCCAGAGGTAAACCTCGATCCTCCCCAAGGAGGAGGATCTCACGCCATCTACTGTAGGAATATGGCCCCACCAGTCCAAGAACACGTCTTTCCTGACACACTGGGACTTAATGACTAAGGGCAGGCCTGGCCATTTTGGTCTAATGTAGGACACGCTGGCTGTCAGCATTGGTTCAAAGTGTTTCACTGTCTTGAACGAACCTGTGTCTTAAACTGTGGTTTGGGGTCCCACATAGGATGTTGTCAGTGAAATACGGGAGTCATAAAACTTCAGGAGCAACAAAGCTCATAACAAAAGGTAAAAATCTGAGCTCTTTCTGGCAGTGTCCGCCCATCTTGCGTCACCCAGCTTCCCTCAAGCAAGGTCACAAGTGCACTTTGCACTCCATGACACGAAGTCACACAATGTCAGCAAACGCTGCCTATAATACCCCAGTCAGGTCCTCCATGAATTGACTTATTTTTACTGCACATAAAAAGTTTTCTAGCCAGGTGTAGTGGTGCATGCCTCTAATCCCAGCACTCGGATTTCTGAGTTTGAGGCCAGCCTGGTCTACAAAGTGAGTTCCAGGACAGCCAAGACTACACAGAGAAACCCTGTCTCGAAAAACCAAAAAAAAATAAAAAAAATTAAAAAAATTTCTTCTCTCGGGGCTGGAGAGATAATCTCAGCGACAACTTGGTTCTCCGCAACGGTGCCAGGAACCCCACAACTCCTGCAACTCCAACACCAGAGGGATCTGATGTCATCCTCTCAGCTCAGCCAGCCCCTACACACAGAGCAGACACACAAACACATACATGCAGGATAGCTAGGGCTTCACAGGGCTTAAAATCATTACTTGAAAATTTCCAACAACTTCAGAAATAGTTCTTAACATACGTCTGCCATTTTCTACTATTTATTTAAGTGAACTGAGGCTCTCAGTGTTATTGATTATAAAATCAAACTATGATCAACTATAAAAACTTTGAGATGAGCTACATCCTACAGTATCAATAATCAGCCCAGACTTGAGTCTTCATGTAAAAAAATAAATAAATATATTTATCTTATCGGTATGTAAATTTTCTTTCGTCTTAGTAAATGGTGAAGTTATATGTATGTAACAGTAACTCTTGTTCTTTTGTAGTAATTGTTTCCAAGGCTTACTACCTCAATGGGCTAATCTAGGCCTAGTCCTGGAAGCTTCTAGCCTCCATACAATCTAATCTTCACCTAGATGCTTTCAGCCTCTGAGACTTATTGTTGAATATGCTCACCCTTTCTGGCTTTTTCTGAATTCTTGCTGGCTAGTTCAACTCAGCTGTTCTGGCTCAAACGCTTGTCCAAGATGACTGACCCAAACAGGCTTCTTTCACTCCTGACTGAACTGCTCTGCTTGACCTCAAACTAACTCTAGCAATCTGTTCTAATCTTCTGGCTCCTTCTCATTCTTTTTGGTAAATATTATCCCATTTCCCTCTATATAACCCATATCCTTTCTTCTCCCTAGATTTTGGAATTAACTCTCCTATTCTTTACAGTTACTAACTTTTTAATATAATAATAATAACAATAATAACAATAACAACAACAACAGTAATGCAGTGGGATGTTCTTCTCTGTTACTGGCTTATTTGCCCTTCTCCCAGTTCTAACTCTGTATTATCATTATTTTTAATTAATTTTTTTATTTTTTGAAGAAATATGCATTTTCTAAGACCTTAAAGAACCATATTTTTTCACAAGCCCTTAGAATCATATTTTATGGTAACCTTTATTTGCCTGAACACATGGCTTTTTCTTCTAGCCTTTAGGGAAAGCAAACAAACTATAGTCTGTGTCAGATGACTGAAAGGAACACCTTTTAGAAGAATAACTAGGAAAGAGCTATTTATAGCTAAGAAGCAATCAAAAGCTGTTTCCATGGAAAATTTCTGTTACAATTGTTCTATCTGAGAGCTTCTAAAGTGCATCTGAGTTAGGCAGAATTTCCATTCTAACATCTAACACCAAAGGAGGGCCTCAAAAATAATCTTAGTTTTAAAAAGAAAAGGAAAGTTTGGTTTAAAAAAGCACAGAAAATAATTAAATGTCTTTACTGAACCTTAGTAAAATGTACATTTCAAAACTTTCACTTTTTTTTTTCCCTAATAAAAGCAACTTCTTGGGGCAAGGCGTAGTGGTATATGTATAAACTAACGACATGGCCATTCTCTGGTATAGTTAAAGGGAAGATTTTTATTGTAGATAATGAGAAAGAATAGCCAGAGGTGTCCTAGAAGAATCTAAAGCAGAGAGAAAAAGAAGCAGACATACTGGACATGGCTAGGGCTATCTGCAAGAAATGGGGAGGGTAGCAGGGGAGAGAGAATAGAGAATAGAGAATAGATAGTACATAGCAGAGAGAGAGAGAGAGAGAGAGAGAGAGAGAGAGAGAGAGAGAGAGAAAGCACAGAATAGCAGGATTATAAAGAGCATGAGGATCTGGGAGGAGATGAGATGGGTGAAGCTGTGATCACGATATATTGTATGGAAAAAACAGTTTCAATTAAAGTTGTGGTAATAAAATAAAAAATAAATCCCTAATTCTTTTGGCATCTTTGCCTTTGCGAGGGATGAAAGTACCAAGAGTCCCAAGGATGCTTCTGGCTTTCAATCAAGAAAGAAACTGGTTGCTTTTCTTTGGGGTCTTTCTATCCTAAACTGTCTAACCGATTTCTATCTCTTATTCATACCATCTCCCTCCTTCTGAAGCTGTAAACCCCAAACGGCACCACAGACTCGGGGCGATGAAATGACCAATCTGACTTTTTCCAGCAGAATTGGGAGTGTTGGGTGACGGCATTAGAATAGCCTTCAACTATGGCTATTAAACACAGAGAAGATCAGTTGCACTAGTCTGGAACTTTTTTTTTTGTTGTTTTTTTGAGACAGGGTTTCTCTGTATATCCCTGGCTGTCCTGGAACTCACTCTGTAGACCAGGCTGGCCTCGGACTCAGAAATCCGGCCTGCCTCGGCCTCCCGGGTGCTGGGATTAAAGGTGTGCGCCACCACGCCCTGCTAAGTCTCATCTTTTATGTACCTTAAGGAACTCACTCACATTTTCATTACTTGCAAGTGATTTCCAATCTTCTTTCGCATCCAGTCATCTTAATCTTCACATAAAATAAATCACCCTTTACTAAAACAACAGCCATGTATATGTCCTTCTAACATCTTATTTTATTTACTTTTTCCCTTTCTTAATACAGTGAGACATAATGACATTAACAAAGAATCTGCTATAATACTGTAAGAAATTTCTTCCTGGAAGGTGGAGGGGCTAAGCAATGTTGTCTAACAATTTTATTAGAGAACCAATAAATTAATTGGGATTATCATATAATGAAAATGGGTGTGGGTTACTGACAGTATGTGGCCACCTAAAACCAGCTTCACCGGAAAGTCTCTATCTTGTATGTAGAAATCGTTTCCCATAGTTGCCTAAGTGGGGATCTCCTGCCCCAAAACCTCCACACCCTCCACAGAGACTTTCCCAACCTGTATACCACGAGGCCACATATGATGGGGCAGAATTGTATACAACTGGCTGGGGGAGAGGCTGGACACTCAGACGAGGCTCTAGTGACTCCTCACCATGACCATAGCAACTCTTATAAAAGATGAGTCGATATCACACTCTAAATAGCTTAAAGAGAAAAGACAGTTTCTTAGTCATCGTCAGGATGGCTTTGAAAGGAAACAAAAGCAAGGGTAACACAGTGCTAACTGTTGTTGGTGCTTCCAGAACATATTTATGTCTTATAAGGACACATTTAATGGGGGCTGGCTTACAGTTCAGAAGTTTACTCCATTATCACCATGGTGAGACACACCTGTAAGGCCCTTAGGGAGTTTCCACTGTTTGAGTATCCAAACAATGCTCCAGTGAATAGTCTAGTAAAAACCTTCAATGAAGCACACGCATTTCTGTTAAGCGTGATTCTAAATGTAGAAATGGTCCATCTTACACTGTGCATATATTCTGCTTAAGGTGATTGGCTGGATGCTTTTCCAGATATGGTGCTAATCCATCCTTTCTCCATCACAAAGGCGTGTTCTGGAAGCCCCAACAGCTAGCGTTGTGTTATTCTTGCTTTCGTTTCCTTTCAAAGCCATTCTTTTCTCTTTAAACTATTTAGGCTGTGGTACTGAGTCATCTTTTGCCCATTATCATATTTAAGTATCTTCAATGTCATGATATATTTCTTATTCCTCTGTTTTTCAATATGGGCCTTTGTCGCTGTGTTATTGTTGTGAAGAGATACCATGGCCAAGGCAACTCTCACAAAAGAAAACATTCGCTTTGGGGTTTGCTTACAGTTTCAGAGTCTTAGTCTGTTATCACTATGGCAGGGAGGATGGTAATTGGCATGTGTGGCTCTTGAGAAGGAACTTAGAGCTATATCCTGATGCACAGGCAGAGAGGCAGAGAGAAAGGCTGAGTCTGGCATGGGTTTTGAAACCTCAAAGCCTATCCCCAGTCAAGCTTCCCCCAACAATTCTTCTAATCCATTTCAAATAGTGCCACTCCCTGAGGATGAGGTATTCAAATATATAAGCCTATGGGGGCCATTCGGATTCAAACCACCACAATCCTGGCTATGAGTCTCCAGTAAAATATATGTACTCAGGCTGGAGATGCTCTTCCAGAGGTCCTGAGTTCAATTCCCAGCAACCACATGTTGACTCATAACCATCTGTAATGGGATCTGGTGCCCTTTTCTGGCTTGCAGACATATATGTAAATGCAACACTGTATACATAATAAATAAGTCTTTTTTTTTTTTTTGGTTTTTCGAGACAGGGTTTCTCTGTATATCCCTGGCTGTCCTGGAACTCACTCCGTAGACCAGGCTGGCCTCGAACTCAGAAATCCACCTGCCTCTGCCTCCCAAGTGCTAGGATCAAAGGCGTGCACCACCATGCCCGGCAATAAATAAGTCTTAAAGAAATAAGACATATGTACTTAGACTATCATCTCATAGTCAGTACCTCACCTTTTCATTCCTGTGATGTTGCTTTATTATTATTATTATTGTTATTATTATTGTTGTTGTTGTTTTATGTGTATGTGTATCTTGCCTGTACATATCTCTGTGCATCACATGCCTAGTGCCCATGGAGGCCCCAGGAGGGTGAATACCCTAGAACTGGAATTACAGATGCCTATGGACGACCATGTGTGTGCTGGAAATTGAATACAGATCCTCTGGGAGATCAGTCAGTGACCTTAACCACTGAACCATCTCTCCTGCCCCCTCCTTTATAAAATATAGATGTTTTTAATTTTAAGATAGTTTAATTTATCCTTTTGTTTTTGGCTTTATCATTAGTGTTTAAGGACTTTAGTTTTTATGTTTTGTTTACTTCAAAATAAAGTATATATTGTAAAAGTTTTATTGCTTCCTTTTCCACATTTACAGTTAGTTGCAATCCACTTCCAATTAATTGTGTATGTGTTTGTGTTCCTGTGTGTGTGTTTGTATGTGTGTAATATGAAGTAGAAGTCAAGATCAAATTTTTCTCATGCTATCACTCAATTACCTAAACACTGTTTACTGAATGTTATCTTTTCCCAACTGAACTGAAGGGTCTCTAATATAATAAATCAGGTTATCATTTGTGTGTGTGTATGTGTGTGTCTATGTGTCTGTCTGTCTGTATCCGTCTGTGTCTCTATGTGACCATGTATATGTGAGTGTATAAACATATCTTGTTTATATTCCACTGATCCATTTGTCTTACTTAGCACCAGTACACAATTTCTTATTTCTTTTTTTTTTTTTTTTAAGATTTATTTTATTTATTATATGTAAGTACACTGTAGCTGTCCTCAGACGCTCCAGAAGAGGGCACCAGATCTCGTTACGGATGGTTGTGAGCCACCATGTGGTTGCTGGGATTTGAACTTATCACCTTCAGAAGAGCAGTCGGGTGCTCTTACCCGCTGAGCCATCTCACCAGCCCCACAATTTCTTATTTCTATACCTTTATAATCCCTTTATAATAGGTCTTAAGATCAGGTCAGGTAAGTCTTCAGGTAGTAGTTTTCTTCTTCAAGATTTTCCTTGGCTACTTTTAGGCCTGTTTTACATAGCAAAAGATCTCAGGAAATATGCAAAGAGCCTCTTACTCCTTGACTGACTATAGAAGGAAAGAGTTTCTGATGAGTTCTAAGCAAACAAGACACCTGGGGGGTCCCTGGGAGATATTGGAGCAGTAGTTCTCAGCCTGTGGCTTGCGGATGCAAATGACCCTTTCACAGGGATTGCCTAAGAGCACTGGAAAACACCAGTATTTACATTACAATTTCTTTCTTTCTTTTTTTTTTTTTTTTTGGCTTTTCAAGACAGGGTTTCTCTGTATAGCCCTGGCTGTCCTGGAACTCACTTTGTAGACCAGGCTGGCCTCGAACTCAGAAATCTGCCTGCCTCTGCCTCCCGAGTGCTGGTACATTACAATTTCTAACAGTTGTGAAGTAGCAACGAAAATAATTTATGGGTGGGGGTCACCACAACACGCACGAGGAATTGTATTAGAGGGTTGCAGGATTAGGAAGGTTGAGAACCACTGTGTTTATTTCTTGATTTGGGTCCCTTGATATAGGGTTTTTCTAGGTAAATCAGGATGATCTTGAATTTTCTATCCTCTTGGCTCTATGTCCCTGTGCAGGGGTTACAGGTGTGCAGCCACCTTA
Organism: Mus minutoides; assembly: GCA_902729485.2. Lineage (NCBI taxonomy): Eukaryota > Metazoa > Chordata > Mammalia > Rodentia > Muridae > Mus > Mus minutoides. The sequence continues at coordinate 78,281 of LR749591.1, read as the reverse complement.
CCCATCAAGAGGCCTTGGTCTGCTTAGACACTGAGATTAGATCTCCACACTTTCACACCTGAGGGGTGGGGCTGTTTTAGTTGTAATTTAAGAGAAGGTTAGATCATCCCTTTAAAAAAGTAAAAGGCGGCCGGGCGTGGTGCACGCCTTTAATCCCAGCACTCAGGAGGCCGAGGCAGGCGGATTTCTGAGTTCGAGGCCAGCCTGGTCTACAGAGTGAGTTCCAGGACAGCCAGGGCTCTACAGAGAAACCCTGTCTCGAAAAAAAAAAAAAAAAGTAAAAGGCAAAATTATGACAAGAAAAACTGCTCTGAATTAGTTACTGCCAGGAAAAAGAAAAAGGAAAAGAAAATCCTAGCTTAACTTTTCCCCAGGAAGACAAGAAAGCTTGAGACTAAAGTGACGGCCCAGCAGTTCCCAAGGACCCAAGTTCAGTTCTCGGTGTTGAACTCATCAGGTGAGAGTAAGAACATTACCACAATTTTTAGGCCAAATTTGAAGACAGCTTTATTTATCTTATTTTTTTAAGATTTATTTATTCATTGTATATGAGTACATACTTTAGCTGTACAGGTGGTTGTGAGCCTTCATCTGGTTGTTGGGAATTGAACTTAGGACCTTTGCTCGCTCTGGTCAACCCTGATTGCTCAGTTCCAACTGGCTCTGGCCCAAAGATTTATTATTATAAATAAGTACACTGTAGCTGTCTTCAGACGCACCAGAAGAGGGTGTCTGATCTCATTACGGATGGTTGTGAGCCATCATGTGATTGCTGGGATTTGAACTCAAAACTTTGGGAAGAGCAGTCAGTACTCTCACCCACTGAGCTGTCTCTAAAGCCTGACAGCTTTATTTTTATTTTAAACTTTTTTAAAAAATATATTTTATGTATGAATGCTCTATCTGCATGTACACCTTCGTGCCAGGTGAGGGCATCAGAACTCACCATAGATGGTTGTGAGCCACCATGTGGTTGCTGGGAATTGAACTAAGGACCTCTTGGAAGAGTAGCCACTGCTCTTAACCTCTGAGCCATCTCTCCAGCCCCTGAAGACAGCTGTATTAAATAATGGTTAGGAAGATAGATATAGGCCAGGTCCATACCCAGGATTCCTACAGATTGGCAGGCAGAATAAATAACGACATTATTCAGGTGGTTATAAAGGCAAAATCCACAAGGCTATGTACTTCCTGCCTTTGTCCAATCAGGTGCAAGCCTGAAACACTTCCTGCCTGTGTAGCTTCCTCCTATGTGTGATCAAGCACACCCTATGCAGTTGGGGCAACCAACCTTGGTTATAGAAGTGAACACATAGCCGGCGTGGTGGCTCACGCCTTTAATCCCAGCACTTGGGAGGCAGAGGCAGTCGAATTTCTAAGTTCATAGGCCAGCCTGGTCTACAAAGTGAGTTCCAGGACAGCCAGAGCTGTCTCGAAAAAACAAAAAAAAAACCCAAAAAAACAAAAAAACAAAAAACAAAACAAACAAACAAAAAGAAGAAGTGAAGACATGGGCTGGTGAAATGGCTCAGCGGGTAAGAGCACCTGACTGCTCTTCCGAAGGTGATGAGTTCAAAACCCAGCAACCACATGGTGGCTTACAACCAGAGCCAACTGGAGCGAGCGGGGCCTGCCAGAGTGAGCGGGCCGAATGGGGGCGGCCAGAGCAAACTGGGGGCGGCCTGCTCCCGACTGACCGGAGTGAGCGGGGTTGACTGGAACGAGGAAAAAAAAGTGAAGTGAAGACATATGGCCTATTATCTTACAAAAAACACAGCCATCAGCATTTCAGGAAGTTATCTATCTTGGGGCAAGTGGGGCTTACAGGTCAGAGGCGGGTTTTTTTGTTTGTTTGTTTCATAGATCCCTTAAGCAAAGCCTTTTAAACCTAAAACATTACTTTAGGCCTCAAACTTATACCTAACTTGAACAACTCAGGACTTTCTATAACCTCAGCTCCAGGGATATGACACCCTTTTCTATGGTTTCCCCTCAGTGCAAACACATTCACATATATTACATACATACATACATACATACATACATATACAATACATACATATACAAGCACATACATATTTCTCCTCACAGAGTTGTCTTGAGATTAAATGAGATAATATAAAAGGAGTGCCCACCACATAAGCAAAAGACCTGCAAATCCCGCCTGCCTGGCCAGTCACTCATTCCTACTGCCTTTAGTAACCCCAGGCATTCTTCCTTATCTCCCAGTCCTCTGGTAAGCCAACTAGACCAGTATTCTCAGTGTCCCCAGGATATAAACATCTATATTGAAAATGAGGTGCTGTTGACCTACATTTCCCAAACTCTCAAATGTTTACCACTGGAGTTAACGGAGACAAATTTAGAAAGTTCTGGGTTGAGACTAAATATTGCTTTTCATTTTCAAAGTGTTGGTTTTGGAAAATGGGTTTGATTTCCCATTATTGTTATGACGTAAAATGTCCTGTAAAGTGTCTTTTTAAAAAGTGAACAGATTAAAAAAAAAGGCTGAATATTGGTAAAGTTGTCTATAGAAACAATAAAAGCATGAAGATGGGACTAAAATTTGACTAAAATTTGGGGAATGTTATGCTAAACCAAATTTAACCCCTTTATTTGTTTCAGAATTTTGTCTTGATGTGGTGTCTTGCCTCTTTAAAAAGGGATTTGGTATCTAGCACTGAAAAAAAGAACACTACATTGACCCAGCAGCAGTCTATTCATTAGAGTAATAGCAGTTCCCTGCTAGACTCGCTCTGGAGAGTGTACTTCAGAGAGGGTTCACAAGAGTTGCCTTTTACAGCTGCTCCTTCTGGGAGCAAGATTTCCTCTCCCTTCTATGTGTGGTGCAGAGGAAGCACGAGGATGAAGCAGCAAAAGGTAGAGAAAGAGGGCGTGGTAGTGCTTCAAAGTATTAGAGGCAGGTGGTGGTGGTGGTGGTGAGCAATTCCTCTAGGCTCTGCCCAACAGTCACCTAGCAACAGCTAGCATCTCTGCCTGCCAGGTACTAGTTAGGAGCCAGGCATATAAGAAGATTCTTGGGCTGGAGAGATGGATCAGTGGTTAAGAGCATGGACTGCTCTTCCGGAGGTCCTGAGTTCAAATCCCAGCAACCACATGCTCACAACCATCTGTAATGAAATCTGATGCCCTCTTCTGGTATGTCTGAAGACAGCTACAGTGTACTTACATATAATAAATAAATAAATAAATAAATAAATCTTAAAAAAAAAAAAAAGATGACGACCGATCCTTAACACCCGCAAATCACCTATGTTCTCCTCTGGCCTCTTCTTTTCTCTCTCCTCTCTCTTTCTGTCCTTCTCTGTCCCCCTTTCTCTGCCTCTATCCTTTCTCCATGTCCCCTTCCTGTCAATGAACTGTCTCCACACCAGGCCTGTGGCCTGCCTGGCTTGATTGTTCAGGAATAGGAGATACTCCCTGCCAATGCAACACTCCTCTGCCGGTTTATAAAACACAGTAGTGTGGTGCACACTTTTAGTCCTGGCACTTGAGAAGCAGAGGCAGATGGATCTCTGAGTTTGAGTTCCAGGACATCCAGGGCTACCCAGAAAAAGGACAACAAAAAACAAAAGAACCCTTTGGTGTAATGTGATACCCCAGGCTGAATCCTGGATTTAACAAGGAAATTAGCAGTTCAGTGAGAAGGTGAAGTCCAGTCTGGAAGTGTGGCTGCTTATGGTTAAAGCTATTTAAAATAGTCAGGAGTTTAGTTAATAACAATGCATCAAGGTTGGTTTGGTATTTAGAGAAAGGGAAAACCAGGAGAATATTTATAGGGAACATACTGTACCACCTTTGCCACTCTTCTATGACTTTAAGGCTATTGTACAGTTAAAATATTTGTTTAATAAAGCACATTAGACCAAATTTCAATTTCTTGTACTGCCACTTATAAGTAGATGGTTTGTTTCCCCAGGGAATTTAAATCACCTGGCTGTCAGTTTATGAGATGTTCTATTTTATAGCTTGAGGGAGGGGTTACATAATGTTAGAAATAAACTACCCAGTGTAGCTACTGAGATGGCTCATCAGGTAAGACCATGTACCACCAAGCCTGATGGCCTGAGTTTGATCTCTGGATCCACCGGGTCTCTGGAAGGAGAGAGCTGACTCCCACAAGTTGTCCTCTGAGCTCTATATGCACAGTGCCTCTAACTCCCATAGATAAAATGCGTGTTTTTAAAAAAGAAGAAGAGAAAATGAAGCACCTGCCCAGCATAAAACTTTAATCCTAAAGTGGTAAAGGAAAGATAGGACCGGACCTTCTGGGAAATTTGCAACTTCTTGCCAAATCCTGTGTGCTGGGTGGGGTCAGAACTTGCATGTGCAAGCAGTAGATGGAGCTGCAGAGCCCCAGATAGACCTGCAAATCCAGTGCTCATCCTTTCCCTGTTGCCTGCCCTTCCCCGAGCTCAGCAGGAAAGAAAGGGGCTAACAGAACTGCAACTAGAGAGCCAGACAAATCACATTCAACAAATTCCCGATGCCTGATGAAACACTTCCAGGAGCCTGGCTGTGGTGCCAGTGAAGCCTGTGTGTCTTACTTAGGCTTTCCTTCGCTGTGAAGAGACACCATGGCCAGAGCAACTCTTATAAAGGACAACATTTAATTGGGGCTGACTTACAGGTTCAGTCCATTATCATCAAGGCAGGGAAGCATTGGAGCATCCAGGCAGACACGGTGCTGGAAGAAGGAGCTGAGAGTTCTACATCTAGATCCAAAGATAGTCAGAAGACAGTCTTTAGGCAGCTAAGAGGAGGGGCTCAAAGTCCTCCCACCCCACAGTGACACACTTCCTCCAACAAAGCCACAACTACTCCTGCAAGGCCACGCCCAGTAGTGCCACTCCCTGGGCCAAACATATTCAAATCACCACAGTGTATACAGAAGGGGGTATTTTCCACTGTCCATTCTTAAATTCTGTCTAGTCCGGCAGGCCTCCTAGGCCCTCCAGTGTTGCTCCAAGTTAAGTTTAGGACCAGAGTTTCCTTGAGGCCGGAGGCAGGAAATTCTCTTGAACAAGGATTTGAAGGTGCTCATCTATCAGTTAGCAGAGAGCTGCCAGCTGTTAGCTTGTGACCATTAAACAAAGTGAAAACTTAAAGGTTGTTTAGAAAGTCATTTGTGTTGAATGGTGTCTTGCTGGGGCAAACACAAGGAGGAGTGTTTTGCTGAAGCGGACACAGGTGAAAGGATGTTTTGCTAAGGCAGACACGTGAAAGAACTCAGGGTGAAGGATTCTTCATTAACAGCACACATTTATTGGTCTGCCTTACATTTTGTAGTTGAGCTCTATTTGTCATGACTCCATAGAGAGAAGAAACACACCAAAATTTTCTGGTAGTGTGCTGCGGCTTCTGGCCGCTTCTGAGGACTTGGCCAATTGGCAGAGTGATGCCAGCTGAGACAGACTCAGGTGGAGTTTTGCTAAGGCAAGACACATGGTGAGGCAAACCCCATGAAGGACATGTGATGTTTGAAGGGAGTACAAATAGGACTGAAGGGTCTGTGAGAGGGGCTTGCTGCTAGAACTAGCTCCGCAGTGCTTCTTTGGTCTCATGCCCTCGCCAAGCCTTACTTCCTTGAGAGAGGCTCAACTGAGAATGTTTTTCTGGCTTCCCTGCTGGTCTGAATCCCTCCTGCTGACTCATGCTGACACTGAGGCCTGGCTGTCTCTGCTAGGTCACCCCACTGCTGCTGATTCATGCTTGCTATCCCATCTCGACTGAACTGGACTGCTGGTATATTCACGAAGTATTTTCAAGTGGATTGAACTGCCACTGCTGGCCTGTAAACGGAAAGGCTCATTTCCTGACAAAGCTAATGGGATTTGTACCAAAGAACCTTCTCTAAACAGGTCCCAGCACTCGGGAGGCATAGGCAGGCGAATTTCTGAGTTTGAGGCCAGCCTGGTCTACAGAGTGAGTTCCAGGACAAGCAGGGCTATACAGAGAAACCCTGTTTCGAAAAACCAAAACAAAACCAAAGCAAAACAAAACAAAAAACCCATTCAGTCTCTTTAAAATAGTTGATTTTTAAAAAATCCAAAATCTTTTAAAATTCAAACTCTCTCAACTGTGGGCTCCTGTAAAATCAAAATAAATAATTTATTATCTCAAGAGGGAAGCATCAGGGCATAGTCACAAACAGATCGAACTCCAGAAATATAAATAGCCCAAAGTTCAATGTCTGGGACTCACTCATGATATTTTGTGCTCCTCCAAGGGAGCGTGAATCACTTCTCTGGCTCCACCCTCTGCAATACTCACACCTTGTCTTCTAGGCTTCAGTTGGCTACACGCCCCCTGCTGCTACTGTTCTTGGTGGTCATTCCATGTTCTTGCATCTCCAAAACTCTGGGGTCTTCTGCTGCAACCGGGCTGTCCTTTCACCAATAGCCTCACATAGACTCTCTTATCGTGTGAAGCCTCAACTTCTCCCACTACCAACTTGTCTTAGTCAGGGTTTCTATGGCACCATGACCAAAAGCAAGTCGGGAGGAAAGGATTCATTCATTCAGTTTTACACTTCCATATCACTGTTCATCACTGAAGGAAGTCTGGACAGGCATTCAAGCTGGGCAGAAACCTGGAGGCTGGAGCTGATGCAGAGGCCCTGGAGGGTTCTGCTTAATGGTTTGCTCCTTGTACTGTTTTGTGTGTCCACTTGACACAGGCTGGAGTTATCACAGAGAAAGGCGCTTCCCTTGAGGAAATGCCTCCATGAGATCCAGCTGTAAGGCATTTTCTCAATTAGAGATCCAGAAGGGAGGGCCCTTTGTGGGTGGTACCATCCCGGGGGTTGGTAGTCTTGGGCTCTATAAGAAAGCAAGCTGAGCAAGCCAGGGAAAGCAAGCCAGTAAGAAACATCCCTCCGAGGCATCTACATCATCTCCTGCTTCCTGACCTGCTTGAGTTCCAGTCCTGACTTCCTTTGGTGATCAACAGCAATGTGGAAATATAAGCTGGATAAACTCTTTCCTCACTAACTTCCTTTTGGTCATGATGTTTGTACAGGAATAAAAACTCCCCATGAATTGCTCAGCCTGTCTTCTTATAGAACCCAGCATCTCCAGTCCAGGGGAGGCCCCACACATAAGGGGTTGGGCCCTCCCTCATCAATCATTAATTAAGAAAATGCCCTACAACTGGATCTGATGGAGGCATTTTCTCAACTGAGGTTCCCTCCTGTCAGATGACTCTACCTTGTGTCAAGTTGCCATAAAACTAGCCAGTACAGCAATGTTAGGGTTAACACGCAAAGTTAGCCTAGGATAGTCAAGTACTATAAAGCCATTTTCATTGTTGTTCGTTCTTTCTTTCTTTCTCTCTTTCTTTCTTTATTTATTTCTCTCTCTCTTTCTTTCTTTTTTTTGTTTTTGTTTTTGTTTTTGAGACAGGGTTTCTCTGTGTAGCCCTGGCTGTCCTAGAACTCACTTTGTAGACCAGGCTGGCCTCGAACTCAGAAATCTGCCTGCCTCTGCCTCTGCCTCCCGAGTGCTGGGATTAAAGGCATGTGCTACCACGTCTGGCTTGTTCTTTCTTTTGAGACAGGGTCTTACCACATAGGCCAGGGTGACTTGGAACTCTTGGAGATCCACACACTTCTGCCTTCTGAGTATCTGGTTTAAGGGAAAGAATTACCATACCAGTTGTGTTGCCTTGTTAAGCACAAATGCAGTTTGACCAGGTACGTTCCCATGGCTGAGTAAACATCATTTCTATTCATCTCCACAAACTCTGCATCAACCCAAACTGAAGCTCTGTGTTCACTAAACACTGCCTTCCAGCTCTCTACCCCAGCCTGTGGTAACTTTGACTTCATTCTCCGTCTTTGAATTATAGTACCTCATATAATCGGAGTCCTACAGGATCTAGAAAAGTTAGCTTTGGTTCTAGTGGAGAAAAGACACAGCCACACACCTAACTTCTTCTTACCCAATGCACAAGTGCATGTACACACGTGTGCATGCAAACGTGCACACTCTGTAGGAAGCCTCCATGTCCTGCAGTCCCAGACTCTCAGTACCATGGTTATTTAATGAACAATTTTTAATTGGCCCTGACCCATTAAATACCTTTCCTAAAGACTCAGAGTTCAGGCTGAACATCCAATTAGCTAAGCAAGATTGTGCTGCACAGCCAGCTTGAGGTGAGTGAGAAGAATCTTCAATAAACTTTATTTTCCCTCTCTGTGTGTACATGTCCCTGTGTTTACAGGTGCACATATGTGTGCTGGTATATGTGTGTACATGAGTTTATGGAGGCCAGAGGACAAACCGGGTTGTTCTTCTCCAGGCACCATCCACCCTGTTTGAGATAGATCCCTCACTAGCCTGGACCTTACCAAATACTCCATGTTGGCTAGTCAAGTAGCCCAAGTATTTATCTACCTGTCTCTACATCCCAGCACTGGGATCTTAAGGACAACACACCACGCCTGGTTCTTTTTATATGGACTCTGGATTTCAAAGGCCAGCAAGAAGGAAAGACAAAGAAATGATGACTTAAGACAGTTTATTTTGGGAAAAACCTGCAGACAGGGTTATTTTAAGAAGCAGAGTCCACCTGTCATCTGTTTACAAGATGGAGCAGGCAGAAGGAGGTTGGGAGAGATTTCTTTGTAAAAGGTGGACATTGGTCATTGCTAGGAGTGACGGAACAGTGGTGACTAGTAAGGGACAGAGTGCCAGAGGATTGCAGACCTCTCCTGTGGCCATTGTCAAGGAGGTCTGTAGGGGACTGGGCAGGGATTTAGGAAAACAAGTCTGGAATGCTAATTACTGTGATTTCCAGGGTGTGTGTGGGGTAGAGGGTGGGACCTGCCACTATTTAACCAAAGTAGAGGAACTTTTCTAAGTGCAGTAGCCACAGCAAACAAGGGAGCGAGTTCAGGCCTTCATGCTGCAGAACACGCACTTTACCAGCTGAGCTGGCTCCCCCAGTCCTTGCTCCCCCAGTCCTGGCTCCCCCAGTCCATACTCTTTTTTTTTTTTTTTTTTTTTAAGGGAGCTTCTCACTGTGTAACTCTGGCTGTTCTGGACCCGGCCTCAGACTCAGAGGGATCTGCCTCAGAGTGCTAGGATTTAAGTCTCACACCAGCACCCCGGCCCCCTTACTACACTGTGAAGGAAGGCAAGGGAAGGTGATTTACAGGGGTGAGACTGGCCGGGCTCCTCTGTTCTGGCTACACAGAGAGAACACCTCGGGACCTTTAAAAAGTTCTGAATGATTGGGGTTGGGAGTAGAAAATCATATATATGTTTTTTTTTAAAGATATATTTATTTTATTTATGAGTACACTGACTTCAGATCCCATTACAGATGGTTGTGAGCCACTGTGGTTGCTGGGATTTAAACTCAGGACCTCTTGAAGAGCAGCCAGTGCTCTTACCCACTGAGCCATCTCTCTAGCATGCATATATATATATATATATATATATATATATATATATATGTGTGTGTGTGTGTGTGTGTGTGTGTGTGTGTATTCTTGAACTCATCAAATCCTTGAAGTGTCAGGCACGGTAGGTAGCACATACCCCTGATCTCAGTGCTCTGAGAATTGCAGGCCAGCTAGGGTTACACTAGCAAGACGCTGTCTCAAAACCCAAGCCTCTTTCATTTGGGGCGCGGTGAGAGTAAGAGTACTTAGTACTCTTGCAGAAGACCCAAGGTCGGTTTCCAGCACCCACAGGGCAGCTCACAACTATCTGTTACTATAGGTCCATGGCACTAGCATATATATATATATATATATATATATATATATATATATATGGTCTACATATGGACATACAGGCAAACACCTATACACGTCAAAGTAAAAATTTTTTTAAATTTAAACCTGAGGATCGGGGCTGGTGAGATGGCTCAGCAGTTAAGAGCCCTGACTGCTCTTCCGAAGGTCCTGAGTTTAAATCCCAGCAGCCACATGGTGGTTCACAACCATCCATAATGAGATCTGGCACTCTCTTCTGGAGTGTCTGAATACAGCTACAGTGTACTTACAGATAATAAATAAATAAATAAATAAATAAATAAATAAAAAACAAAAAAAACTGAGGATTAAGGCTGGAGAGATGACTCAGCAGTTAAGAAGGTAGACTGCTTTTTCCAGAGGACCCAAATCCAATTCCTAACATCCACATTAGGTGGCTTCCAACTGCACATAACTCCATCTTCAGGAAGATCCAAAACCTCTAACCCCCAAAAGCACCTGCACACACACACACACACACACACACACACCACACACACACACACACACACACACACACACACACACACCACACACCACACACACACCCCCCCCACACACACACACACACACACACACACACCACATAATTACACATTTTTTGGGGGGGGTGTTTCCGAGACAGGGTTTCTCTGTAAAGCCCTGGCTGTCCTGGAACTCACTCTGTAGACCAAGCTGGCCTCGAACTCAGAGATCCACCTACCTCTGCCTCCCAAGTGCTGGGATTAAAGGCATGCGCCACCACACCCGGCTACACATTTTTTTTTTTTAAGTCTGAGAATTATTGCGGCAGAGGAATCGTCTGTCTCTCTATATTGGGCAAGATTCCGGGATGAAGTCAGAGAAACTCTTTATCTTCCAAGATTATCAAGAGCACTTGTGTATCTTGCAAAAGACTCCTGAGTTCCTAGCACTCTCATTAATCCAGTTCCTGGAAAACCCATATCTTCTTCTATCTTCCTCAGGCATCCAGCATGCTGGTGCACATATATACATGTAAGCAAATCACTCTGACACGTTAAAAATAAAGATTAAGAAACATGTCATTTAGGTGACTTATTCCTTGTGTGATTATGGTAAAATATTTAATACACACCTGAAGGATATAGCCTACTCCATACCTAGTCTGGAGCATAATGCCCATTGTTCCTAGTGTTAGGTAGTTAGCCTGGCTTTAGTAGATTTGGAGGCCATTGCAGATAGGTTCTCTCATAATCAGAATTGGACCCACCTCCTCCTTAAGCTTTAAAATATCAGAAGCTCTGGAGATATCTGCTCTTTATTGAAGTCTATTAAGGGAAAACTAATTCCTCTTGGTCAGAGGATGGAATCTGAGTTCAACCTTTGGCCCTAGGTAGAGACTCCACAGTCCCAGCTTCCTCAAACATTAGGAACTATTGTCCCTTCCTTTGAGAGCTAATTCAAGCTGGGTGTGGTATACAGGCCAGAAATCCTGCCAGAAACCGGCGGATTTCTGTGAATTCTAGGCTATCCCAGTCTTCATAGCTAGTTCTAAGATAGCCAGGGCAACATGACGAGACCTTTCTCAAGCAAAATAAAACCAAATTAATCCAAATAAGCCTGTTAGGCCAGGCACCTGAATGGTAGGTAGTCTGTACCAAAGACCTCAGAGAACAACACACTGGTCTCTCTGGCCATTGTCCACCCTGGCCCCGTTTGGTAATTGTGTGTTCTCCTCCTTAAGAGCTCTTCATGTTATTCTGTAAAAACTCTGCCTTGGGACTGAAGACTATTTACTACTCTTGAAGAGGACCTATATTGAGTTCTCCACACTCATATGGTTGGTAATTTCACAACCACCTGATATGGTGCACAGACATGCATGTGGGGCCAAACAGTCATACACATGACACATAAATCTGAAAACAAAACATGATCTCTCTCTGTTCTTTATGCTATACCCTGGCTCTTGCCTGAATCTATTCAATGGAAATCTTGGACCAAGGAGTCAGAGGGAAGCCAGAGGGTCAGACATAAAGGGACCACAAAGGAGGTGGAGAGATGGCTCAGTGTGTAAGAACACTTGTTTTTCTTGCCAGTGCTCCAGTTGGGCAGTTCACAACTGCCTGTAACTACAGATCCAGGGTATCTGATGCCCTTTTTTGGTCTCCTTGGGCACCAGAATGCATGTGGCATTCATTATAGGCACTCGTGTACACACACACACACATGCAATAAAAAGAAGTCTTTAAAAATACAACCAGAGAAGTTTTCTTCATTTTAATTAAATAATTTTGAGACAGCGTCTCACTATGAAACCTGGCTGACATGGCTATGTAACCCAGGCTAGCCTAGAACTCTCAGATATCTGCATGTCCCTGCCTCTTGAGGGTTAAATGTGTGTGTCATCATGGCTAGCCTTCAATTTTATTATTGTATGTTTGTTTGTGCCCACATGTGGATGTGTATGGGCACATGAATACCACTGTATCATATCTGAAGGTCAAGGGACAACTGGCTTTCATTTGTTTTTCAAAACAATGGCTAGCCAGGAACTCACTATGTAGGCCAGACTGTCCTTGAGCAAACATAGATCCACCAGCCTCTGCGTCTCGAGGTTGGGATTAAAGGTCTGATCACTATGCCTGGCAGAGGAAGACTCTTGGGAGTCTGTTTTCTCCTTTCACTGTGGAATCCAGAAATGGAACTCACCATCAGGCTTGCCCACCAAGCTACCTTGCCATCCTATAATGAGAGCTCTAACGTCAAAAGCCCCAACAGGCTAGACCCAGGCACCATCCCCAGCATGGTAGCTACAGAGATAGGTAATGGTAAAAAGCAGAGAGAAACTTCAACGAGGACACGTAGTAAAGAAGAACAAACTAGGCCTAAGCTTTAGACAAATACATAGTTAAACTGTCTTTGTCTGGTTGTTGTCTCTCTGATTGCTCTCCCAGATATTACCCAGCAAGGTCCAAAAAAAGTCCTTATTGATTTAGGAGAGAAGTTATCAGGAAATAAGAACTTCTGCTCCTGGGTGTGGCTCCGCCTTATCTGGGGGTGGTCTCCTTGCCCAGAGTTCCTGGAATCCAAGTTGATTCAAGGGAAGACCAATTACCTCAATTACCTCGTCTGCTTCCTGACCCTTGCCGGATGGAAGAAGAGCATGAGGGGCAGAGGTGTCTGACTTCCTTCTGCTTTTACATACCACTGGGCCCAAGTGAGGAGGAAGTAGGCATTTATAAAACATCTGTTTCAAAAGGACTAGAGAATTTAGGGAAAACAGAAAAAAAAAAAAAAAGGGAAGAAGAAATTAAGCTCTTAAATTCACTGTTAAAAACCAGGGTGTGATGAGCTGGGAGAAGGCCGAGGCAGGCAGGTCTATCTAATGGGCCAATGTTTCAGAAACAAACAAACAGCAACAACAACAAAGAAACCCACATTGTTGAGGTGGGGCTGTGCCCCGTCCTAAATGATTCCAGGTTGAGCGAAACAAGAAGTTCCAGGCTGAGCTTTGCCCCAATGTTTTGTAAAGCGCCTCCATTTTGGTTAAACAGTGACAGTTTCCAAACTGAAGTTTTAATAGATTCTTGCCCTACCCACTAAGGCTGCCCAGAAAAGATGTTTATCTGTGTTATCGACCACCTGACATTCATTAACCCATTACGTATGTTTTCTTAGCAGCCCCTCGCCATGACTGACCAGGGACCCATCCAAGTAACTTCTCAGTCATGCCTGCTGCCACCCTCCACGACCATCACTCCCTAGACAAACAAACAGTAGGCTGTGGTTCTTACACTATTTTCCGCCCTCCTACTCCTCCCGCTCCCCCACATATGCACATGCGCAGTCCTCCCTTTGTTTGCCCTCCATGTCAACCTTACACCAAGAAACTTCACTCTTCGCTAGCACCACCCACAAGGCAAAGAATAATAAATAACTAGCTCCTTAAAGTCTAAAGGTGACTACTATACATTTATTAAAGTAGATCTGACCATATGAGCACATGGGTATATTAAAATCTTATCAGGAAAACCAGGTCTCGGAACTAATCAAACATACCAGACCCACGTAAGGGTACAACAGCTTCTCCTGGACTTTGTGAAAATGGCTAACAGAATGAAAAATGAAATAAAAGGAGGGCATGGCTACTCCACAAATGTGGAGATTTTTATTGTAGGTATAAGGGAAAACGCAGGCAGAGGAAAGAGTCCAGGCTGAACATGGCAGGCCGACTAAACCTGATCGTGAGAGGAACTGTGGTCAAGAGAAGCATCTCGGGCCAAGATGCCAAAAGCCTGGAGTAGCCAAAATGGCTGGATTTCATAGGGATCAGGTTTAAGGGAGAGAAGCGGAAGCCAAGCCTCGGGAGGAAGGGTTTAGTGTAGGGGGCGGGGTGAGACATGCTGGGAGGAGTCACAGCTTCTGAGGGATGCTGGGAGAGCAGGGAGGAGCTCTCCCAAAGGTACAGTGTGCTGCTGGGAGAGCTGACCAGCAGTGTCTGCTTTGATGGGTGAATAATCACTTCCGTTAGCCGTTTGTCTGGCTAACATCAACCTAACATCAACACTGCAATGACAGTGTCCTTCAAACCCGTCATCTGACTTCCTGTGTGCGTGTATGTGGAGGGACTAAGAGTCAGAGAACTGCCAGGGGCCTCAACTCTGTCCAGTCTCCACTGTTGCTGCACCTACTTAAATTGCTGTCCATCCATCTGTCCATTTGTCCATCTGGACCTCGTTTTGATTTTTGATTCTATGGCCTTAATGGCCCCCCACACGTCACTTTTGCAGCTGGACTGGACATCAAGACTCAGCTCAAGCCTGTGACTCCCTTTAATCTTGATTCTGCAGAGACACCAGAATATCCCAACAAGATTGTATGTCTGACCCCTCTCCACCACCCCAACACACAGCCCAGAGATCCCCTTTGGATCCTCGCCACCTTCCTACTGCTTCGCTCTGCTGTAGCCTATAACCCACTCCCCCTCACACACACACACACACACACACACACACACACACACACACAGAGTCTCAGTCTCTCTCTCTCCCTCCCTCCCCCCAGGAGGTATTTACTATGTCTTTTTCAATGTGTAACTCAAGAGTTAGTATTAGTTAAGCCTGGGTGGGTGCCTGAGTTTGCCTCAGTCAGCTAAGGTTATGGTAGCCTTGATAAGGGCTTTATGGAGTCCTATTAGGGAAAATCACTTCTCTGAGATGGCTGGTGACCTAATATTCTAAGCTACCCAAGACATTCTGAGGTGCAGAAGGAGGTTTCACCTTAAGGCATGTAAAGAGATAGGACACATAATTGTCTCTTTAATGAGATAGTGTATGTGTCCTTCTCAGAATCCTCTTAGTATAGTTAAAAGCTGTAACCACACAGCTTCCTAAGGTCTTCCTGCGTCTCTGAATTACTCAGAAAACCCTACTTTCCCCGTCCTATCTCCTTCCTAACCATGCTATCCCTAATAATTTGAGTTCCACATTGTAAAGCTTCCCTCCCTGCTATGTGGCTGCATCCACCATGTGACTGACCATCGTGTCCAGCTTAAATGGTATGGCTCTTTCTTCCTTTTCTGTGTATTCTCCTCTGGTCACCTCCCAGGACTTATAGGTAGCTGCCCTGAGGTTTGTTTTTCTAAACTCTAATAAAATTGTACCCTAATGGAGGCAGAGGCAGGCGGATTTCTGAGTTCGAGGCCAGCCTGGTCTACAAAGTGAGTTCCAGGACAGCCAGGGCTAGACAGAGAAACCCTGTCTCGAAAAAAACAAAACAAAAACAAAAACAAACAAAAAAAAAAATTGTACCCTAACTTCTGTTTGAGTCCATTTTTTTCTTTCTTTTTAGTAAAAATGACTAGGAACTCCAGAAGGGGGCTAGAGAGATGGCTCAGAGGTTAAGAGCACTGACTGCCCTTCCAAAGGCCCTGAGTTCAAATCCCAGCAACCACATGGTGGCTTACAACCATCTGTAATGAGATCTGACGCCCTCTTCTGGTGCATCTGAAGACAGCTTTCAGTGGGTAAGAACAGCGTACTTAGATATAATAATAAATAAATCTTTTTGTTTGTTTGTTTTTTGTTTTGTTTTTCGAGACAGGGTTTCTCTGTATAGCCCTGGCTGTCCTGGAACTTACTTTGTATAGCAGGCTGGCCTCGAACTCAGAAATTCGCCTGCTTCTGCCTTCCAAGTGCTGGGATTAAAGGCGTGGACTACCACGCCCAGTTTAAATAAATCTAAAAAAAAAAAAAAATTCCAGAAAGGGACTCAGAGTCCCCATACAACACTATCAAGGGAAATCAGTATGACTTAGTAAATTTCTGCCGAGTGAAAGTGCTGCAGCTTGTGAACTTACTGATATTCCTAGAATCCTGACTTGGGAAGACCCAGATGTGTTTGTTGTTCTATGCTTCTGTCACAGCATCCTCATGACATTCACTTGGGTCTCCATATGCCTTCATGGTACATCCTACATGCTTTGTCTGTTCCTAGACATTCTGAAATTCCTTGGAGACTGGATGAAATTTAAAGTAACATATTAGTAATGAATAAATTCCAGAAAACATTTAAAATGGCAGACCCATTTGGTTTACAAACCAAAATTCTTTTATTTCTTGAAAGAAAGAAAGAAAGAAAGAAAGAAAGAAAGAAAGAAAGAAAGAAAGAAAGGAAGGAAATGATAGCCTTTAGATTAGTTGAGTTTATGGATCATGGAGGAGACTTCACATTTACCAGGCCTAAGGGTAACCAATCCACAGAGGTTGAAGCCCTTGAAAAGACAAGTCTACCTGCACTAGCCCGGTAGTGCACAGCGCCTCCTAGTGGTGATGCGTGGCAGCCGCCCTTCCCTCTGAAATGAATGTCCCTCTTAGAAGGAGCTGGACCAAGGCAGGGTGAAGCACCCCAGCAGATGCGCTACAGTCAGCTCAGAAGTAATGGACTTGCCCTTTTACATCCTCTCTGGCTTCTGAGTTTTTGCCTGTCTTAGCTTACGGTTTCCTATTCTGTATGGTAAAGGCAACCAGCTGAACCCAAGGTTTCATTTCTGGGCTGGTTTCTTTCTGTGGGTTAAAATCCCCTCTTAAAACTTCCTCTGGTGCATCCTGTTTCTCTTCAAGTAAAGGAGAAAAGAAAAGGGAAAGCTTTCTCGAGTGATGAGAAGCGTGTTAACTATGCGCTTTGAGACTGCTTAGGAGAAAGATGTACCTGGCGTGGAGGTTACATCGGAGATTTCTAAAAGGAACAGCATGCCGTGTTCTGCAGCTTCGCATGCCGTGACATTATTGCGTGAAAGAACAGCCTGTTAATCACTTAGAATGGTACCCCTGGTCCCTAGTGAGAGGGATCACTGTGCATATCGCTTAGCAGTACTGAGATGCAGACTTAGTCCATCTCACAGGCAGGGAGAGTGTAAAATACGTGGCTTTTGTGTGCCTCTGATGATGGCCGTTTCAGAGGTTTGTTGATGGTAGTGCACTATGAGCTTTAGCTCCCGCTTGTAGATTTCTTTTGCATTAATTTGAAGGAATTTATATATTCATTGTCAGGTCCAGAGGAAATTCTCAAACTCCAAAAGGCAGCTCAAGAAACTCAGCCTGGGGCTGGTGAGATGGCTCAGCCGTTAAGAGCGCCGACTGCTCTTCCAAAGGTCCTGAGTTCAAATCCCAGCAACCACATGGTGGCTCACAACCATCCATAACGAAATCTGATGCCCTCTTCTGGAGTGTCTAAAGACAGCTACAGTGTACTTACATATAATAAATAAATAAAATATTTATAAAAAAAAAACCCTCAGCCTGAAACTGTAAGAGGATTCCTGGTACTTAGATAAAACCCAAGCATTCCTCCAGAGCTAGAGAAATCCTTTCCCAGCTACCAGAAGGAGTCATTTCCCTTACCTCTGGCCGAAGGGTCACATGGCTACCTGTGGTGCCTATTAGCATATCAAAGCTCGCGCTGTTCTCCAGGCCCCCTCAGACTTATAAGTACTAGTTACACCTTTCAAAGTCTGAACAGAGTGTATATTGGAGGTGGGCCTTCAATTCCGGGAGAAAAGCAAACAACCCCCTTCTCACCTCCTCCTACCCTAACCTCCCCCAGCTCACAGGCATCTCTTCTCCTAGCTACCCATCCTTCTTACAACCCTGCTACTCTGGCTGTGTGCTCTCCTGCTCTTTGCTCTGCTCTGCTCTGCTCAGGCTTCACTCACCACGTTTTCCCCATTCTCTAACATTTTCTGTCCCCACCTCATTTGCAGACAGCCCTGGCTATGTCTGGTCTGCTGGCCATATTCAGTTTACTTTTTTCTCTGCTCTGGGCTATTCTCTGGCTGTTCTCTCTCTCATATCTACCTTCCCCTTTAACCATGGAGTGGTCAAATTGTCAGTTTATACACTAGCAACACAGATGCATTGTCATAGCTTGCAAATATTCCCTCTCAGCCTACTCTTTATCTGGAGAATTTGATGGTGGTGTGTTAAACGTTTACGTGGTGAAACTCATCTATTCATTCACGGCTTCCAAGTTTAAAGTATTTCTTTTTTTAAAAAAGATTTATTTTATTTACTATATGTAAGTACACTGTAGCTGTCTTCAGACACTCCAGAAGAGGGCGCCAGATCTCGTTACGGATGGTTGTGAGCCACCATGTGGATGCTGGGATTTGAACTTATCACCTTTGGAAGAGCAGTCGGGTGCTCTTACCCGCTGAGCCATCTCACCAGCCCTAAAGTATTTCTTTAAAAGAAACATCACCACCTGGATGTTAAATATGTGTGCATGTACATGTTCAATTTTTTTTGCTATTTTAATGGGTCTCTATAGATTTGTACATATGCCTTTAATCTCAGAGTGCTTAGTTATTGCTTATACATGTGAGTAGTGAATGAGAGGTTTTAACCCCCCCCCAGATGAAGACCCACTCTTAACATACACTCTATTCAGAGCCAGTATCTGCTAGCACAACCAGTTGCTGTCCGATCATAGCTACTAGAAGTGTGAACATCATTTTTTTTTAATTCAGTAATTTCACATCTATAGAAATGCCTGTAGATATAAAAGCAGAAAAATATAACAACGTGGGCTGGTGAGATGGCTCAGTGGGTAAGAACACTGACTGTTCTTCCAAAGGTCCTGAGTTCAAATCCTAGCAAACACATGGTGGCTCACAACCACCTGAAATGAGATATGAAGCCCTCTTTTGGTGTGTCTGAAGTCGGCTACAGTGTACTTATGTATAAATAAATCTTTGGTCTGGAGTAAGCAGGAACTGAGCAGGGTGGACAGGAGCAAACAGAGGTCCTAAAAATTCATTTCCCAACAACTACATGAAGGCTCACAACTATCTGCACAGCTACAGTGTGCTCACATACATAAAATAAATAAATCTTTTTTTTTTTTTAAAAAAAGAATATAGCTGGGCGTGGTGGCGCACGCCTTTAATCCCAGCACTCGGGAGGCAGAGGCAGGTGAATTTCTGAGTTTGAGGCCAGCCTGGTCTACAAAGTGAGTTCCAGGACAGCCAGGGCTGCAGAGAAACCCTGTCTCGAAAAACCAAAAAAAAAAAAATAATAATAATAATAATAAAAAAGAATATAACAACGTACACAGAAGAGTACTCCTTGTATAGTTTTGTTTATCCATTGAATTAATATGGGAGTATACATTTGAATAAATTTTATGAATATATTCTGTTAAATGGTACAGATTATTCAAAAGAATGCTCTGTCTGCCTACATACTATTTAGAAAAGTATTCATGGTATATTGTTAAATGGAAAAAGCCCTGTTTGTGCATGCACCTATGTCTCAATATAGGTGGGAAATCCCATAAATACAGGTACAGAGATGTGTACATGTCCCAGCTGGGAAATCCCATAAATATGGGTACAGAGATGTGTCCATGTGACGCCAGCTTCCTAGGGAGGCAGAGGCAAAAGAGGGCTGCCAGAACCACGGAGGACAAGACCAACCTGGGGACAGGAAGAGCCCATTTCAAGGAAAAACACACAAATAAAACAACATTAAAATGAATTTGAGTGTTGCAAGGCCATCACAGGCTACCGTTTGTCTCTCCAAAGATGAGAAACTACAAAGGAGGAGTAAGCATTACACATTTCGATTTTTTTTTTCTTTTTTGGTTTTTCGAGACAGGGTTTCTCTGTATAGCCCTGGCTGTCCTGGAACTCACTTTGTAGACCAGGCTGGCCTCGAACTCAGAAATCCGCCTGCCTCTGCCTCCCAAGTGCTGGGATTAAAGGTGTGTGCCACCATGCCCGGCTCACATTTCGATTTTTAACATGCACCTTTAACGTCTTATATAACCTATCAGGAATATTATTTCATTGATTTGATTGACAGCTTGGTGCTGAGAGACAGGTACTTGAAGTAAGGCAAATCAAGGAAGAAATTGAGCCAGGCTTAATGAAGTTCCTATAATCTCTGTACTCAGAAAACCAAGGAGAACCGCAAGTCAGAGGCCAGCCTGGGCCAGTCTTTCAGAAGAAAAAAACAAAGAAGTTACACTACTGGCTGGTTCATTTTGAGAAGAGCAGAGAAGCCTTTCAGCCTAGGGGAGGGAGAAGGCAGCTCAAGGCTCACGTTTTCTCTCTAGCAAGGCTGAAGGGAGACTGGAAAGGTGGGCAGGTCTGAGAAGGAATGGATGTGCTGGCTGTCTGAAGCGGTTGACACGCATTTCAGAAAGGCTGATTTTAGCATATGTTGCACATTTCTAATCAGTAGAACTGTCCAAAAATTGAAGCATCTGTCACATGGATTTTGAGGTTTTCCGTTGCTAGAAATATCAAACCGAGGCTAGGTGACCATCTGTCATGCGTGCCGTGGAAGAGGAATCTAAATTTAACTGGAGGGTGAACTAGATAATTTTGCACATCCTTCCAATGCTAGAATTCTAGGGGTTTGACACCTGGGAAACTTTATGGAACTCTAAGGCTGTGAACGGAGCAGTGGGAACTCAGGAAGAGGCTCATCTGTACCAGAGGACTCACCGTGATAGATGGGACAGGTCGGAAATCTGTACTGTGTTGTGTTCCCACACTATGTTACTTTCATGAACATGTATTAATATTTTAATATTGCAATAAAACTCATTAAAAATCAACATTTTGGTGGTGCATGCCTTTAATCCCAGCACTTGGGAGGCAGGGGCAGGTGGATTTCTGAGTTCGAGGCCAGCCTGGTCTACAGAGTGAGTTCCAGGACTGCCAGGGCTACACAGAGAAACCCTGTCTTGAAAAACCAGAGGGGAGGGGGGAAGAAATGTTGATTTTTTTTTTTTTTCCGAGACAGGCTTATCTGTGTAGCCCTGGCTGTCCTGGAACTCACTCTGTAGACCAGGCTGGCCTCGAACTCAGAAATCCGCCTGCCTCTGCCTCCCGAGTGCTGGGATTAAAAGCGGGCGCCACCATGCCCGGCTTCTCAGGGTTTCTTGCTGAACCTAGAGATAACTGATTAAGCCTAAATCCTTTTTAAATATAAAACCTTTATTTATTCTCTTTCTCTGTCTCTCTCTGTCTCTGTCTCTCTTTCTCTCTCTGTCACCCTCTGTCTCCCTCTGTCTTTCTCTCTGTCTCTCTGTCTCTGTCTCTGTCTCTATCTGTCTCTCTCTGTGTGTGGTTCAGGGGACAACTAGCAGGAACTGGTTTTCTCCTTCCACTGTGTAGGTTCTGAGGATCAAACCCAGGCTTGACAAGCAGCTGCCTTTACCTATTGAGCTATTTCACTGGCCCCTCTAAAATCTTTTTCCAGACATATAAAGGATTTATAACCTGCACAGCCATAGTGCAAGCTATAATGATGAAAGTCCTTTGGGTAGGAGTGTGTGGATCTATCCAAAGACATTTTAAAACATTTAAGAATGTTATGTGTATGGGTGTTTTGCTAACATGTATGATTGTGCACGGCTTGAGTGCCCGATGCCTGTAGAGGCCAGAAGGGAGCACCATCTGATCCCTGGGGCTATAGTGGTTGTGAGCCTCCATGTGGTGCTGGAACTCTAACCCCAGTTCTTTAGAACAGCAGCCAGTGCTCTTAACCACTGAGCCATCTCTTCATTCTTCTACAAAGAAAAATTAGAAATGCTAGAATAGAGAGCACCAGAAACGACAGTCTTGTGAGTATGTACATATGCTTTTTAACATTATAAAAATAAAAATTTTAACATTATAAAAATAAAACCATAGTAAAGGTTCAAAGGGGAAATGGAATTTCTCTCTACAAGGTTTTTATACTGTCAGTGAACTAGTGTATTATTTTAAGACAGAGTGTGATAGACAAAAGATGTGTACCATAAAATCCCCAACACAGTAAAATTAACAAGGCATGCCAAGTAAACAAGGAAAGGAAATAAATGGAACTATAACAAATATTTATCTAACTTGAAAATAAAAAGAAATAGTATATTTAAACTTAACTATATCAATGGTCATATTAAATATAGCTGGTCTAAATTTAAAGTCAGCAAACTATGACCCAAGACCACATCACAGTTATTGTCAGTTTATATTGTGCCTGAGAATAAGGGGTTGAATTTATTTATGTATCTATTGTGGTGCTGGAGGGGGCGGGGTTTGGTGCTTGGGACCTGACATATGCTACCTCTCACCCCTGAACTGCATCTTCACCCTGTAACTTGAATTTTTTCAAGCCCTATTTTCAGTGATGGTTTTTAAAATTCTTTAACCTCCCTTCTAGCCCAGCACCCACCAAGGGTAGTGGAAAAGAAAGGATGCAGGGGAAGTGGTCCTATTTAGAAATGGTTCTTTGGAGCAACTCCCATCTGTGTTGTGATGTGAAACTCAGGTATGCCAGCCAGGATGACTCTGTAACAGATACTTGTGAGGAGACAGTGAGGAGACTTAGAGGCTAGCCTTGATATGCTAATAGGCACCACAGGCATGGGTTAATGGAAGAGCTATAGGTCCCCCTTTTTCCAGGGATGAGAATGGCTAGGGAATGTTGGCTTTTTTTGTCTAGGTGCCAGGCATTGGGAAAAGGAAGTTTGGAAGACCTAACAGGACTCTCTGCCATTTGTCCTTACTTGTATTTCTCATATCAATAGACGAGTCATTCACTGACTTGGTAAGGGATATATTAAGAAGAAGTAGATTAAAATATTTCAATTAGTGTCAAAATCCAGGTGTGGTTGATGCATGCCTACATCTCAACTCTTAAGAGGCTGAGGCAGGAGAATTGCTGAGAGTTCAAGACTAGCCTTTGTAGAGATGACCTACACAGAATTTGAGGCATCCTGGGCTATATAGCAACTTCCAGGAGAGAGGTAGACAGGGTAGGGGGAGAGTCAGTCCCTGGAGTAAATGAACCAATAAATACAAATTAAACTTGAAATCTTTATTCAGTCATTTTCCATTCCACTAATGTAATAGCCACTTTCATTTCTTCTTGTAGTTTCCAGTATATGCGAGGATCAGCATAAGTTTCCTGCCCACGACCTTCTTTGTGGCTCCTCTGCCTCATGATTGCTCTTAGAACATTCTCATGGGACATTTCTTCTCCTTCTTGTCAGTTCCCATCTCTTCAGTTATTTGTTTTTACATTTATTTATGAAGTGTGTGTGTGTGTGTGTGTGTGTGTGTGTGTGAAGATCAGAGGATAATTTGCAAGAATCAGTTTTATTTTTCTGCCATGGGAGTCCTGGGATTGAACATAGGCCATCAGTTCCCGCAGCAAGCACCTTTATCCACTGAACCATCTCGCCAGCCCCAGCTGCCCATCTTTTAGAGCGCCTCTCTGGACTGAGATCTCTGGCACACATTCTCTGGTCTGACTGTTCATGGTCCCCACCAACTTCCTGCCATTCCTGGCCCCTCCCTGCTTCTCTGTCCCCAGAAAATTAAAATTTTATCTTTCTTTTGGAGAGTATTGAGTTTCTCTCACTAGGTTAGGATAGCGCAGGCTCGGTGTTGCTGCAATGATGGAGGCTCTATTAGAACTTTTGGTGAAATAAAGAATTATTGCGGCCGGGCGTGGTGGCGCACGCCTTTAATCCCAGCACTTGGGAGGCAGAGGCAGGTGGATTTCTGAGTTCGAGGCCAGCCTGGTCTACAAAGTGAGTTCCAGGACAGCCAGGGCTATACAGAGAAACCCTGTCTCGAAAAACCAAAAAAAAAAAAAAAAAAAAAAAAAAAAAAGAATTATTGCTTTCCTGTTCTGCATGCATAGTTCTCATGTAATTGTAGTGGCAGTTGGTGCACATACAATTTGTGAATGTACATTTAAGTGTGTGTTCCTCTCATTTCCTTTCTTTTTTAAAAAAAAAGATTTATTCATTTATTTTATTTATATGGATACAACTCAGCTATCTTTAGACACACCAGAAGAGAGCATCAGATCCCATTATGGAAGGTTGTGAGCCACTGTTTTCGGGAACTGAACTCAGAGCCTCTGGAAGAGTAGCCGGTGTCCTTAACCACTGAGCCATCTCTACAGCCCCCTCCTGTTCTTTAATGTTATTTCCCAAGTAATTTTCTCATCTCTCTCCCTCTCTCTTACAGACAGACACACACACGCACACATATGGTCTACTCACATACATACACAATCATACTCATACATGCACACATATATACACACTTATGCACACACGTACACATAATATACACACATAATCACACACACACACACACACACACACACACCATCAGCATCAGAGAACAATCAACTAAAACATAAGTCTGTGAGGTATGTTTCAGATTCAAGCCATAATGCCAGTTAATAGATATAGAAAAAGTGATTTGACCAGAGCAAGCAGAGGTCCTAAAAATTCAATTCCCAACAACCTCATGAAGGCTCACAACCATCTGCACAGCTACAGTGTACTCATATTAATAAAATAAAATAAATAAATCTTTTTTTTTTAAAGTGGCATATCTCCGGGCATGGTGGTGCACACCTTTAATCCCAGCACTCGGGAGGCAGAGGCAGGCGAATTTCTGAGTTCGAGGCCAGTCTGGTCTACAAAGTGAGTTCCAGGACAGCCAGGGCTATACAGAGAAACCCTGTCTCGAAAAACCAAAAAAAAAAAAAAAAAGTGGCATATCCATTAAATAGGACAGTACTTAACAATAAAGATCACTGTATGGTTATGTTGACACAGAGAATAGCTGTATGTTCCAGGCTGGCCATAAACTTGTGATTCTCCTACTTCTGCCTCCAAAGCAGGCGGATGTCAGACACTAAAGACATACCTATCTAGGGATGGATTATTACTATACATTCTATAACATAACTCACTGATGATGGAGGGTAAATACATTCTATAACATCACTCACTGATGATGGAGGGTAAATACATTCTATAACATCACTCACTGATGATGGAGGGTAAGTTGCTATCCCTTGTAAGACTTAGGACCCAATCAGATTTAACTTGATTTAGAAACAAAACAAAACAAAACAAAACATGGTATTTCTTGGGACAAATCAAAAAAGGCTTAGGCAAACCTGTTTGTATATAAAATTGTTACCAGATTTTGTCCAAATGGTATCTTTTTCTGTCTTGGAGTTGTTGAACCTAAAGTAAAACCCATTGAGTAGAGAAGGAAATTGTTGGATTTTGCAAAGACTAGAAATGGGAGATAACTTTTCGTGGTTGTTGCTGTTTTGTTTTTTGAGACAGGGTGTGTCTGTGTAGCTCTGGCTATCTTGGAACTTGCTCTGTAGACTAAGCTGGCCTCAAACTCAGAGACTCACCTACCCCTGCCTCCACGCGCTGGGACTAAAGGCTTTTGACACAATCCCCACCTAAGTGGGAGATGACTTTCAATTCAGCCGCTTGAGAGAAAACAGCCTAATAAAGGAGAGAATGTCCATTTCTTTTCTGGGTGCTGGGATCAGGCTATGCCCTGCTTTCAGTTGTTTGTTTAGGCTGACCTTGCCCAGGGGAGGACAAGGACAGGATGACCCTGAACCTTGTTGTACAAGAGTTCAGCATTGCCCCTAAGACAGAGGCTGATTTGGAGGGTTCCCCCACCCCCCAAAGTGTACCTTTCATAGTATATCAGAGAGGTCAGGGCCATACAGTTATGGGGAGGCCTGCGGTTTTTTCCTGGCCTTAACACCAACAACGGTTTGGTGCCTGTGTTTCTGAAAAGGTTTTAGATGGAGTACAGTAGAAAAGAAATCAGTTGAGAGTTTAATTAAGAGTAAGCCAAGAAGCAAGAATATAATCTTTAGAAAAAGAATCTGGGGCTGGAGAGATGGCTTAGCACTTGTGATCACTTGCTCTTCCAGAGGACCGGAGTTCGGTTCCTAATACCCACATAGGAGACAACAGATTCCAGTTCTAGAGGAGCCACCGTCCTTTTCTGGCTTCTTTGAGTACTGCACATACGTTGTGCAGACATCCATGCAGGTGAAACCACCCATTCACAACATTTAAAAATGAATAAATCTTAATAAGGAAAAGAAAGACTTGGGCAAAGCCAAGTAGAAACGTGGCAGGCGTTAGGGTTATTATATTCCTTACTGCTACCTGCATAGCTTAGTGACTTGCCTAACTGGGGTTACAGGGAAGTACAGAGAAAACAAACACACAGAAAAGCTGAGACCCCGTAAAGCAGTGTGCTCTATACCACCAGCAGCCCAGAACTCAAACTTGGAACGGGGCTTAGCTAGCCTCGGTTGCCGTGGAGGGGTGAGTGTCTCCGTAGAGGAGCAGTCTCAGATTTCAGTCACCAGAGAAGAGGAAACTATAGTTGATACGGTGCACACTCTGGTTTTAGCCAAAGATCAACCATTCTCAGCTTAGTACATGGACAGGGAAGGTTTGGGCATTTTTGGCCTTCCCCAGGGAAGGCATTGCTGTTCCTGGTGGGATGAAGCATCGGCATCCTTGTCAGTAATGCAGGTTCTTGGTTCATGCAGAACTTAAAGAGCTCTTTACGTTTTCTCTTACGTTATCCCCTCCCTTGCGCCTGAGCAGAGGAAAAGGTCCAGCTTTATTCTCACTATGCTGGGGCTGCCTTATAGGTTATGAAAAACATGAAGCCGGGCGTGGTGGCGCACGCCTTTAACCCCAGCACTCGGGAGGCAGAGGCAGGNATGCAGGTTCTTGGTTCATGCAGAACTTAAAGAGCTCTTTACGTTTTCTCTTACGTTATCCCCTCCCTTGCGCCTGAGCAGAGGAAAAGGTCCAGCTTTATTCTCACTATGCTGGGGCTGCCTTATAGGTTATGAAAAACATGAAGCCGGGCGTGGTGGCGCACGCCTTTAACCCCAGCACTCGGGAGGCAGAGGCAGGCGGATTTCTGAGTTCGAGGCCAGCCTGGTCTACATAGTGAGTTCCAGGACAGCCAGGGCTATACAGAGAACCCTGTCTCGAAAAACAAAAAACAAACAAAAAACAAACAAACAAACAAAACAAAAAAAAAGAAAAGAAAAAAGAAAGAAAAACATGAGAGAATGGCCAGAATAAATGCAGATTTACTTGAGACAGTTTAGCTACTCTTTCTATGGGCTGTGTGTGTGCATATACAGAGAAAGTGTTGTTGTTGTTTGTTTTTGGATTTCAAGACAGAGTTTCTCTGGGTACCCTTGGCCGTCCTGGAACTCACTCTGTAGATTAAGCTGGCCTCAAACTCATAGATATACCCCTGCCTCTGCCTTCCAAGTGCTGGGATTAAAGGTGTGTGCCACCCCCCCCCAACCCCGCTTTGTTTGTTTTTATTAAATCTACCCAAAGTAAAATGGGATAGTCGTTCTGTCTTAAAGATTGCCCATTTTTTTTCTTTATTTATTTTTCTCTTATATATTACATCTTGACTGCAATTTCCCCTTCCCCTCTCCTCCTCAGTCCCTTCCTCTCAATCACACCCACCTCTACTTCTCCATTTCCCTTCAGAGAAGGGCAGGCTTCCAGGGATATCATCCAAACATGGCATATCGACTTTTGCAATACTACTAGGCACCTCCCTCCTATTCAGGCTGGACAAGGTACCTAAGGGTCTTAGAAAACAGGCAAAAGAGTCAGAGACCACCTCTGCTGCCACTGTTAGGGGTCCCACAAGAAGATCAAGCTACACTCAACTGTATGTAACATATGTGCAGAGTGCCGAGGTCAGACCCATGCAGGCTCCCTGATTGTCTGTTCAGTCTCTGCGAACCCCACAAGCCCCTAGTTGGTTGATTCTGTGAGTTTTCTCATGGTGTCCTTGAGCCCTCTGGCTCCTACAATTCCTCCTCCCCACTTTCTGCAGGATTCCCGGACTCTGCCTAATATTGGGCTGCATCTCTGCATCTGTTTCCATCAGTTGCTGGTGAAGCTTCTATAACGATGATTATGCTAGGCTCCTGTCCAGAGTATAGCAGAATATCATTAGGAATCATTTTATTGACCCCCCCATCCTTTTTGATTCTATCCTAGGTGTCTAGGCTATCCACCCTCTGATCCCTGGCCCTCCAGGCAGTGTCAAGGGTGGGCTCACTCTTAGAGTGTCATGCGTCTCAAGCTGGACCAGACATTGGTTAGACACTCCCACAATTTCTGTGCCACCTTTACCCCAGCACATCTTGTAGGCAGGGCAAATAGGTTGAAGGTTTTGAGGCTGGGTTGATATTTCAGTTCCTCCCCTGGAAGTTTTGCCTGGTTACATGAGATGGTTGGTTCAGGCTCAGTATCACACTTCCCCCCACTCCCACACACTCTACACACTCTTTTTTTTTTCTTTTCCTTTTTTTTTGTTTTTTTGTTTTTTTGTTTTTTTGAGACAGGGTTTCTCTGTATAGCCCTGGCTGTCCTGGAACTCACTTTGTAGACCAGGCTGGCCTCGAACTCAGAAATCTGCCTGCCTCTGCCTCTGCCTCCCGAGTGCTGGGATTAAAGGTGTGTGCCACCATGCCCGGCTTCTTTTCCTTTCCATAAAGAGAAGAGACTTTATGCATTCTGGTCCTAATAGAGTTCTTGTTTCCAAGTTCATTTCTTTCACAGTTGCTTGTAGGAAGCTTTCTGTATGTTTTCTGAGGAGGTCAGCCTTGAGCTCTTACACACCTGTTAAAACAAGTTAACCTTGCAAGTGAAAAGGTGATATTCTGATAGCAGAAGGGAGGAACACAAGAAATTCTTGGGAAAACTCTGCCCCAAGGCCTCTCTGCATGGGACCAAGGTTACAATGTGACCTTTATTGATTCTGGGCATTCCTTATCTGTAAAGTTGATAAACTCATTAACTACCTTGTAATCTCACTCATGAAATAAAAGTTCTTCAGATAAAAATAATGTTTTTTCTTATTCTTTTAAGCTTATATATAGATAACATCCCTTGAACAATGTAACTTTAAAACACACACACACACACACACACAACTTTGTTGAGAAAGTCTCTCTCTTGAGAAGGGAAGGCTGCCTCAATCTCTTGGCTGTGTACAAGAGGGGGGCTGTCCTTGAGGAAACGGATCTGGGGGTTAGGGTGCTGGGCAATCAACAACCACCAAAACCATTCCAGATGTGGTGGTTTGAATGATGATGGCCCTCCTATGTACAGAGGTGGTTCTGAGCCATTCCAGATGTGGTGGTATGAATGATGATGGCCCTCCTATGTACAGAGGTGGTTCTGAGCCATTCCAGATGTGGTGGTTTGAATGATGATGGCCCTCCTATGCACAGAGGTGGTTCTGAGCCATTCCAGATGTGGTGGTTTGAATGACGATGGCCCTCCTATGCACAGAGGTGGTTCTGAGCCATTCCAGATGTGGTGGTTTGAATGACGATGGCCCTCCTATGCACAGAGGTGGTTCTGAGCCATTCCAGATGTGGTGGTTTGAATGACAATGGCCCTCCTATGCACAGAGGTGGTTCTGAGCCATTCCAGATGTGGTGGTTTGAATGACAATGGCCCTCCTATGCACAGAGGTGGTTCTGAGCCATTCCAGATGTGGTGGCTTGAATGATGATGGCCCTCCTATGCACAGAGGTGGTTCTGATGCTTTGATCAGGAGTTCCTTTACCGACTCTGAAGGTTCTTGCTCCCAATTGGGTTTTGGTTTATCAATAAAGATGTCAGTAGCCAATGGTTGGTCAGAAGGAAAAAGGTGGGACTCCCAGGTTCTCACAGGCTAGGGAGAGGAAGAAAATCAGAAAGGGTGGATGGAGACACAGTATTGGAGAAGATAAAGCCAACCAACAGTGTAAGTTCTCAAGGGAAGTGGCCTCTGGGTCTGGGGTAGCAGGGGAAGATTTAGGCGTTCCTATTCATTGAGTCAGCCAAGACATTTCAAGATTAATTGATATGTATGTATGCTTTTTACTCAAGGATCCTAGATAACTCCTGGACAGGTACGTTCGAGCTCTCAGCAGTTCTAGTCACCATGCCTTTGTTTTGTCATCTTGGAATTGAATTTTCTAAAACCATAAACCCAATTAAATACTTTCTTTTATAGGGTTCCTAGGTCACGATGCTTTATTACAGCAATCAAGACATTAAGGTCAGAGGTTTCTGGGTCTTTTGTCTTGTGAACCTGAAGAATTGATTCCATGGGCAGATGATGAGTTTTAGAAAGGAATTCACTGGCTGGTGAGATGGCTCAGCGGGTTAGAGCACCCGACTGCTCTTCCGAAGGTGATGAGTTCAAATCCCAGCAACCACATGGTGGCTTACAACCACCCATAACAACAAGATCTGACGCCCTTCTCTGGTGCGTCTGAAGTCAGCTACAGCGGTACTTATGAAGAATAATAAGAAATGAATCCTTGGACCGGAGAGACCAACCGGAGCAAGCCAGGCTGTCCGGAGCGAGCGGAGCTGAACGGGGACGGCCGGAGCAAGCGGGGATGCCGGAGCTAGCAGGGCCGGAGCGAGTGGGGCCGAACGGGGATGGCCAGAACGAGCGGGGCTGGCTGGAACAAGCTGGGGCTGTACGGGGGCGGCCGGGAGCAAGTGGGGCTGGCCGGGAGCAAGTGGGGCTGGCCGGAGCGAGCGGGGTGGAGCAGAGCGAGCGAGGTTGACCGGAACAAGGGAAAAAAAAAAGAAAGGAATTCACTTAAACAAACAAGCAAACTTTTATTTTAGAGTGTGTGTGTTGCAGGGGTCAAACTCAGGTCTTCAGGTTGGTCCATCTTGCCAGCCCATAGAGAGAGTTTCATTTTCGAATAGAACTTCAAAGAAAGGAAGGCAGCAGAGATCCCATAGAGCAGTAGTGTCCCATGAGCTATTGCCTCTAAAAGGCTTTCTCTAGGGGTTCATCAGTCTTTATTAGGTAGAGTTAAGATGGCGGTAGGCCCATCAGTATAGCTGGTCCATCTACAGATTTCCATGAGGTGTTCATGTGCATCTCCATCCTGACTGGACAGGAGTTTCAGGTACAGCATCGAGGCCCAAAGATGTCTGATGACGTAGAGCGATGACAAGCAGCCTGCAGACAGCTGAGCTCCATAGGATGCAGAGTAAAGGAGAAGAAAGGTAACAAGAAGCCAGAACAGAAGCTAGCTGCTCAATGTGTTCCTGACATTCTTGTCCCCAGCTAGAACAGGGCTACCTCTTCAAAGAGCTATTTGCTATTTTTGTTTTATGCATGTGAGTGTTTTGCCTGCATGTGTTTATATGTACTAGAGTAAAGGGTAGCTTCGAGCTGCCATGTGGGTTCTGGGAACTAAACCATGTGGGGGTTTCAGGTCCTCTGTGAGAGCAGCCAGTCTTCTTAAACACAGAAACATCCCTCTAGCACTTGTTCTTGCCTGATTGGTTGTTTTTCCACCAGTAAAATGAGCCAATTAAAGGCAGGTTTATTGGGAAGCTACTCTAGGGTGAATTTAATGGCCTCAAGGATTGAGGCCAGGAAAGAGAAAGAGAGAAAGGGTGTGCATATGCAGAGAGAAGGAAGGAGAAGAGAGAAGAGACAAGAGAGAAGAGACAAGAGAGAAAGAGATTTATATAGGGAAGAGCCTCTGGGGGGGTGGGACAGGGAATGCAGCCCCATTCTGGGAGAATGTAGAGTCCAAGTCTAGTTTGATATGTAAAATATACACTTCGGTCTCATGTCTTGGGGTCCAAAACCAATTTGTTGATTATAAATGAATAAGGGATGCTAAAATCTTGTGACTACTTTCTGCTGACATTGGGGCACCATTTGGGGGTGTGGGCTGCAATGTTTGCCAAGTCCAGGAAGAGTTGGTTGGTTCACTGCTGTCTAGGTTGTATGACCATGTGGGGTAGGAGTGTGTAGGCCCATTTGAGGCAGTCTGTGAGGCTAGACCAGAGCACCTTTGGGTAACAGTTTTGAAGTTTTTCTGGATGCAGGCTCTGAGTGAACATCTGGATGATCCTTTATAAGGTTATTTGCTATCAACTTGTATTTCTTTTTTTTTTTTCTTCCTCGTTCCGGTCAACCCTGCTCTCTCCGGTCCAAGGATTCATTTATTATTATTCATAAGTACACTATAGCTGACTTCAGACACACTAGAGGAGGGTGTCGGATCTCATTAGGGATGGTTGTAAGCCACCATGTGGTTGCTGGGATTTGAACTCATCACCTTCGGAAGAGCAGTCGGGTGCTCTTACCTGCTGAGCCATCTCACCAGCTTTCAACTTGCATTTCTTAATAATAGTAGGTTTTATGAGACTAGAACCTATTAGGTTTGCGCCTTAAAAATCACAATTTTGAATTGAAGATCTAGCATCAGAACAAAACTCTTTAATCTATAAACACAGTCCATAGAGAGACTGGGGACTTTTTGACCTTTATATGGCATATCACTATAGAAATATATAAAATACATAGAAAAATCTATAGCTTATAAAATCTAAGGCTATGTTACAGCTTCATATCAGTAGCAAAAACAAGGCCAACCATTTTTATGGCAATGATCTTTATTCTTTTTAAGTGCTGTAAACCTCCAAATCTTTAAAAGTTTAAAATGTCTCAATTGTGTTTTTAGTAATATTAAAATGAGGTACCTTCTTAAGACTAATAGTGTAACAATTTATCAAGACACGACAAAATTCATACAAAAATTTTATTTAAAATTTAAAACTATCTTTGGAGATAGACCTGCTTTCCTGGTCTGCTCATGTCATATATTGTGACTGCTTTTAACCAAGATGGTGGTGAACCCATGGCCTGACCCTCTTTATCCCAAAGTCAAGATGGCAACCAGTCACGAGCTGTTTTCTTACTGTGTATATTTTGTTGGCGGTGTGGTGGGCAATTTAAAATAAGCAGGCTGGTTCTTAACTATCACCATTGCAATTCCCACTACTTCTGTTTTTACTGCCACCACAGCCACCGTTGCCAGGGAAAAACATGGGTGAGTGGGAGGTGGGGAAGGCTAGGAAGCACCTGGAGCCCTGTGCTTGGTGTTATGAAGAAAGAGTGGGAGAAGGGCATGAACAATTTCCAAAAAATGGACATAGGGAATTTAGACCAATTTAAATAAAATTTTGTTGCAGATCCTGTGGTGGTTTGAATATGCTTAGCCCAGGGAGTGGCACTATTTGGATGTGTGGCCATGTTGGAGGAAGTATGTCACTGTGGGCATAGGCTTTAAGACTCTCATCCTAACTACCTGGAAGCCAATCTTCTGTTTGCCTTTGGAACAAGATGTAGAACTTTCAGCTCTTTCAGTGCCATGCCTACATAGACACTGCCATGCTCCCTCCTTGATGATAATGGACTGGACCTCTGAAACTGTAAGCCAGCCCCAGTTAAATCTTGTCCTTTATAACAGTTGCCTTGGTCATGGTGTCTTACAGCAATGAAACCCTAACTAAGTCAGCTCCCAAGCCCATGTACTTGAATGCTTTTTATTACCAAAGCAAAGCTACAGTGCTTCCCTGTTTATTACAGGGGCCACAGGGGAGCAGTCTGATGAAGAGTTACTTAGGGCCAACTGTTGCCTGTAATTTTAGAAAAGATGCTTCTGCCTTTGCCTGGCACCACAGTCCTCACTCTGAAAACACATTCCAGCCTTTCCCCAGGGCCTCCCTTCATGCTCAGGTTACTCCCAGCTTAGCTCTGAGAACGGTTGCCACCAACCTTTCTCCCAGCTTGCCCAAGAGCTGCAACCCCAGAGCTGCTGCCTGTGCTCTGGCTGTTCCAGGCTTCCTCTTTTCTTTCTCTAGGCTAGCTCTGTTGGCCAGCCACTGCCTTTCTCAGGATGGTTGTGATCACTGTCCCGCCCCTCTTGGCTTAGTTTTGCTAAGCCACCATCAATAACCTGGCCTCTCTCTATCTCTGCCCATCTTTGCTCCTCAAAAGAAAAACATTCAGACAGCTTTATTATCTTAGAACTTGCCAGATAACACAATTGCTGGACTCTGAATCTCTTGCCATAATCTTATCAGCTCACCTATATCAGCTAGTCTGTATCAGCCAGCCTCTGCTGGTGGAGGAGGCTGCTGATTCTAGCTATTCCGAAATCTTACATGGTTGTAAGATCATGCTTCTCATTCCAAAGCCTGGATGAAAAGGCCCCTCGTTTTTCCTCAAGTCCCCTTTCCTCTTGGGACCTGGAAGTCCCAACTTTACTCTTCACCCAGCAATTGGCTCCCAACTTCTTTAATGGCACAATCAAGAACCAGTTAGGGAACCAATACCTCCCCTACAGCCAACCATATAGAAAGATATCCACCACCCTCCAGGAACCTCACACTTCAATCTGAAAGCACTCTGAAATGTGTTTTTTGGGGGGGGGGGTTATGTCTTGGTCACTGTTCTATTGCTGTGAAGAGACACCATGACCGTTAGAAATTGTCTAAGGTAAAACATTCAGTTGGGGCTTGTTAACAGTTTCAGAGGTTTAGTTCATTATCAGAATGGCAGGAAGCATGGTGGCATACAAACAAACATGGTAGCCGAGAGTTCTATATCTGGATCCGAAGATAGCACGAAGAGAAAAACACTGGGCCTGGCTTGAGCTTTTGAAACCCCAAAGCCCGCTCCAGTGACACCTACTCCAACAAGTCCACACCTTTTAATCTCTCAAGTAGTGCCACTGCCTAATGACCAAGCATTGAAATATATGAGCATACAGGGACCATTTCTTTTTCTTTCTTTCTTTCTTTCTTTCTTTCTTTCTTTCTTTCTTTCTTTCTTTCTTTCTTTCTTTCTTTCTTTCTCTCTGTGTAGCCCTGGCTGTCCTAGAACTCACTTTGTAGACCAGGCTGGCCTCGAACTCAGAAATCCGCCTCTGCCTCCTGAGTACTGGGATTAAAGGTGTGTGCTACCACCTGGTTTCTTTCTTTCTTTCTTTCTTTCTTTCTTTCTTTCTTTCTTTCTTTCTTTCTTTCTTTCTTCCTTCCTTCCTTCCTTCCTTCCTTCCTTCCTTCCTTCCTTCCTTCCATCTTTTCTTTCTTTTTCTTTTTTGTCCAAGACAGAGTTTCTCAGTGTAACCAGCTCTGACTGTCCTGGACTCACTTTGTAGACCAGGCTTGCTTTGAACTCACAGAGATCCACCCACCTCTGCCTCTTGAATTCTGGGATTAAAGGTATGTACCATCATACCTGGCTATGGGGACCATTTCTATTCAAACCATCATACTGTAGTTCATGGGTATGGTTAAAATGCAGGCAGGGAATAGGGCTAAAGCCCAGCCCTCTAATCATGTATTTGATTCCCACAGTAACCAGCCCTCATGCCTGGTTCTCTCACCATTATTTGCCCCATTAGAACAAAAGATTCTTCCATCACCTGGGAAATTCCTAGGAATTTAGAAACCCTATGTCAGATACTCAAAAATATTGCAAAAGTGTTTCTCGGGAGCTGTTTTAGGAACTGGTATAAAAAGCCAAATATATGCTGGGTGTGATGGTGCTTGTCTTTAATCCCAGTACTCAAGGCAGGCGGATCTCAGGAGATTCAAGGTTAGTCTAATCTACCCAGAGAGTTCCAGGACAATCAGGGCTACATGATAGAGACTTTATTTTATTTGAAGTACTTACTTGGGGTTTGCTTATAGTTTCAGATGACTGTCATGGCAGGGAGCATGGCAGCTGGCATGGCGCTGGAACAGGGACTAAGAACCTGTATCTTCTCTGTAAGAAGTGTTGGGGGGGAGGTTGGAGGAGGCAGGAGCCTATGGGGCCATTCTCATTCAAACCCCCAGAGGAGCTAGAACAAATGCATATTTTCCTTCTGTCACAGTGTCACCCATACACCTAGAAAGAGGCGGGAGGGGAGGGATAGGGTGCTCTCCAGTTTCTTCCTGCAGCATCTGTGCTTGGGAGGTTGTCTTGGTGAACTGTGACACCTGACATTCTGTCCTGGCATTCTTCAGAGCTGGCTTCTCTTCTGGGTTGGATCAACAGGGAGAACCAACAGGACATTGAAGGTGGAGAAGAGAACCAGGGGGTCCTTCTGCTGGGAGGTGTGCCTCTGGCTAGGGCTGAGGGCTTCTGCCACTGTGGATCACTGGGATGACATTCTTCAGCTTCAGGGTAGCATCTTGCTCACTGTCCCTCAAAGGCAGTAGCAACCTCCTGCTGTGTCTGTCTCTGGGTCCCCAGTCCTGCCCATAGCATGGGAAGTAAGCTTTTCATTGCTGTTCTTTCTTGTAAATAATCCAGGGTGAGTTCTGTTTCCTGCTGTGCTCCAGTGGTTTGCAGATATGAACTAGCATAACACACAAAAAGCTGGTCACCAATGAAGATATGACAGAGGCCCTATTTCATATGTACCTGTAGGAGTTCAGCTGCAAGTAACAGGGAGGTAAAAATTTCCAGCCATTCACATGGGCCAAAAATAAGTAATTTATTACTTTTTGAAGAGATGAGTACTCTCTTTTTTTCCTGATGAATGTATAACTAATTTGTTCTTCTATAGAGACTTTGGGAGGAGTAATTTGGCAATTTTGAGAAAAACAAAACAAAAAATGTCTACATCCTTTGACTCATTTTAGAAGTCAGCTTTTCCTGCAAAGAACCAAAAATTCCAGGAAGCAAGACTCTGTGAACAAGCTTGTTTGTGGAAGAAAGTGGACTGAACCCACAGGTCAGCCAGCGAAGGATACCATGCTAGAACTGCACAATGAAATATTAGACAGCAATTGCACTAAAGTGGCTCTGTGCCCACTGACCCAAAAGGACATTGTGCAATCAGCAGATTGCAGAGCATTGTATGCAGTCTGCATGGCAGGGGTTTCTCGACATCTCTCAAGACCCAGGCTTTCTCTTCCTTGGTAATAGATCCTTAAAATAGAGCCGGGCACCAGCTTGACTGAATTTCCAAGAATTTTTTTGTTACTTAAGAATGTGCTTTTAAAATTATGATCAAAGGGAGACATTCAGTTGTGTGAGCTGTGTGCCTTTCAGATTCTGTTTTTAGAGAAAGGATGCCCTCTCTACCCTCTACCCCCAATTCTGCCTCCCTTGCTGTTGACTGTAATCTAGACAAGGTGTGAATACTTCTGAGGGGAGGGAGGGGAAGAGAGTGTGTCAGAGGTGTGTGTGTGTGTGTGTGTGTGAGAGAGAGAGAGAGAGAGAGAGAGAGAGAGAGAGAGAGAGAGAGAGAGATACAGAGACAGAGACAGAGACAGACAGAGACATACAGATAATCAGACAGAGACATACAGAGAGACAAAGGAAAGAGAGAGAGATCACCTCAGAGACTGCTTGTCAGTCTGGGGCCACCCACTTTGGAACTGTTCTCTATGAGAGAAGTAAATTCTCATCTTGTTTAAGCCATAGACACTTCAGTTGATTTCAAGAACAAAATCAGAATCCCTATGTAGAATGTTTTGTTGGTTTTATCAAAGAAATGTTAAACTTTTTGCACATGTGAATTATGGAGCTTCTAGGAGAAGAATAAAGTTGGAGAT
Organism: Mus minutoides; assembly: GCA_902729485.2. Taxonomy (NCBI): domain Eukaryota; kingdom Metazoa; phylum Chordata; class Mammalia; order Rodentia; family Muridae; genus Mus; species Mus minutoides. The sequence goes on along the minus strand of LR749591.1, from coordinate 40,750 downwards.
GTTAAGTTTTACCCCTGGCTGGCCTGGGACTTAGAGAGACCTCCATATTCCTGTCTCCCAAGTGACATCCTATTCTTTCGCCTGTATTCTAGGCTGGCTTTTTAGGTTGTAAAGAGAAAGTAACTGAAGTCCAACTGAGGGAAGTTTGCTGTGAGAAGGCAGGGAGATCACATAGACTCTGAAACCAAAAGCCCAACTACAGCCAAATACTCTGTCCCCTGGCATCCCCAGCGATGCCTTGCAAGGCTCTCTAAGCATGCTCCTCTTCTCAGAATAGCTTGGAAGTTTCAGAGCTGAACGTTCTTGGTCCCTGCTGTAAACCTACTGAGTCAAAAGCTTGGTAAGTGAATGGGGTGAATTGCCTTTAGCAAGCCTTAAATGGCTGGGGAAGGGGACACAGGAAGGAGGGATGTCTTTGTTTGAGTTTCCTACACACACACACACACACACACACACACACACACTCAAGCAATCAAAAAGAAAACATGACAGGCAGTGGTGGCACACACCTTTAATCTCAGCTCTTGGGAGGCAGAGGCAGGCAGATTTCAGAGTTCAGGCCAGCCTGGTCTCCAGGTGTGAGTTCCAGGAGAGCCAGGGCTACACAGAGAAACCTTGTCTCGAAAAACCAACCTACCAACCAACCAACCAACCAACCAACCAACCCCCACCCCACAATTTTATGGCCCTTGATAATTTTCCACTTCCATTAATGATATAAAATTGTACAAATGTAATTATTATCAAATACTATAAGTTAGTTTTTTCCTTTTAAATAATAATCCTAAAACATCACGTGATAAGCCAAATAACTAATAGCTTCCTTTGTGAAGGGAGGGAGGGCATTTGGTAGGAATGCCAAGAGGCTTAAAGTGTTGTTAATATCAGAGAGCCGCCCCACACTGTGAAGGAAAGCTGTAGGGGTGAGAGAGGAGGGAGCAGGGCTGTGGAGTGATGTTGAGAAGGGGCGGGGCAAACGTCAGGGAAAGCCAATCAGGATCAGGTGCGGACAGATGCTGCTCTCATTCATTTAACAGGTCTGTTAAAAAGTGTCTCAGGGAATCGTGAGCCATCCAGTAACTCATGGGTTAGAAAATTCATGCATTCGAGCATACAAACAATTTTTGTGGAGAAGGAAAGGGAGAGAAGAAAGAAGGGGAGGAGGATAGGTTGGGAGTAGGAGGAAGGAGAATCAATTGGATGAGGTATGTTTTTTTACACGGTTGGTAATAGTTTTGTAGAGAAAGTGGTTGGATGAGTGCAGGTCATTTGGACCAGGCACAGACCATGGGCCTACTATATTTGATTGCTAATTTAGTTCTGAGAGGAGAGAAGTCGGACTTGTTTGCCAGAGCAAGGTCAAGATACAAGGCAGCCCTGCAGGTTAGCGCAGGAGAGCAGTCACAAGCCCGCTGCTGTTTGATTTGCGTTTCTTTGATTGCAGCAATTGTGAACCTTTGTATATATTTCTGCTTAGGGCCGATTTTCCTGATGCAAATTCTCTGCTTATTTTCTCTGTCCATTTATTCACTAGCCTCTCCCCACCTTTTAAAAAAATAGGTAAGTAGATGAATCTTTTCTATTAATCATACTTGTGATAAATATTTCGTCTACAGTATTCGCCCCCTTCCACCCCTTATGGTTTCTCTGTATAGCCCTGGTTGTCCTGGAGCTCGCTCGGTAGGACAGGCTGACTTCGAACTCCCAGAGATTCCCCTGCCCCTGCCTCCCAAGTGTCGGGACCAAGGAGTGTGCCACCACCGCCCAGCTTAGTCTACAGTCTTTTACTTTACTTGTTATTTTTAAGGTTTAGAAATGGAATTTTCAATACTGGAACGCTTGACTTTAGTACTACTTTTCAATTGCTTTTAGCGTTGAGGAAGCACATCTCCTTCAGGGCTGTGATACACATGCCCATCTCATTTCTTCTTGATTTTATATGACATGATTTTGATATTTAACACTCAATCCATCTGGAGGTTCTTTTCGTGGTATGTTGTTAGGATATAGATCTAATTTCATCCCTGCCCCAAATTACTAATTATTCCAACACCATTCAAGGCAAGTTTCCTCACGGCAGAATTGTAAAAAGCTTACAATGTTATATATATTGAGTTTATTTAGCTAAGTCTATTTCTGGATTCTGCATTTTGTTCATTGATACATGCTTTTTTTTTCTTTTTGTCAGAACCACATATGAAAGTTGTTCCTTCCCACTCATGTTAGAGAGCCTACCTATTTATTTATTTAAACATTTTTATGTGTACTGCATTTATTTATCTATTTTACATTTTTAAATTTTATGTGTGTTGATGTTTTGGTTGCATGTATGTCTGTGAAGGTGTCAGACCCCCTGGAATTGGAGCTACAGACAGTTGTGAGCTGCCGTGTGGGTACATGGGACTTGAACCCCGATCCTCTTGTAGCCTGAGCTTTTAACCCCTGAATCATCTCTCCAGTCCTGAGAACTTACCTATTTATAAGAGCAGTTATCAGGGTGCTGGAAAGGTATAGAGTCTTAATCATAATAACTTGGAATTTGAGAGGGCCTTTCTTAATAGATCAAAACCTCATATCATGATATATTCATTAACATATGACATCATGAGACTGGAGAGAGGGGTTAGTGGTTAAGAACACTGACTGTTCTTCTAGAGGTCCTGGGTTCAATTCTCATCAACCACATGGTAGGTCACAACCATCTATAATGGGATCTGATGCTCTCTTTTGGTGTGTCTGAAGAAAGTGACAGTGAATTCATATATATGAAATGAATAAATAATTCTTTTAAAAAACATATAAAATCGGGGCTGGTGAGATGGCTCAGCGGGTAAGAGCACCCGACTGCTCTTCCGAAGGTGATGAGTTCAAATCCCAGCAACCACATGGTGGCTCACAACCATCCGTAACGAGATCTGGCTCCCTCTTCTGGGGTGTCTGAAGACAGCTACAGTATACTTACATATAATAAATAAAATAAATCAAAAAAAAAAAGAAGTCTAGAACTCCTTTCTCCTCTAGCCTTCTTTAAAAAAAACATATAAAATCACCAGTTTTATTAGTATAAAAGCAAATAATTCTTTGCACAACTTTTAGTAACAAGATATGCAATTGACCCACTTGAATATACAGTTTGCTGGCTTTTTGCTTGTTCATAGATCTGCACAGTCATCACCACAGCTAACTTGAGAACACTTCACTACCCCGCAGAGAAACATTATCCCCATCCAGCACCTACCCCAGGCTGCAATGTCCTCACTTCCTCAGTCCTGGGAACATCTGACCTACTTTGCGTCTATTTTGAACATTTCATACAAATTGAATCATACATTATGTGGTCCTTGTGGCTAGCTTCTTTCACTTCACCGTGTGATATTTTCAAGGATCATGGGTACTGTGACAGCATCATGTCATTTCTTTTTATTGTCAGTTCATGGTGCATCATATAGATGTATCCCAATTTATTCATGCACTCATGAGTAAATTAAACATTTAATATTTAATTATTTATTTAAATATTTTAAATTATAAAATAAAAAGATCAAGAGTAAATGTTTAATTTTAATATTTTTGCCTTTTGAGTGATGTGGCTATGAGCATCTGTATGCATGAAGTTTTTCTTGGGTAGATACCTAGAATTAGATTTATTGCATTTTCAACAGAAATTTTATAAAGTACAAGTTCTCTCTTTAACACTTGAGTGCATAGCCTTTTTTTTTCAAGCACACACATATGTGCCCCTCTTTTTGTCTTTGTTTTACTAGTCTGTCCTCTTTTTCTTTTTTGTCTTTTCAAGATGTCTTAGTTAGGGTTTTACTGCTGTGAACAGACACCATGACCAAGGCAACTCATATAAGGACAACATTTAATTGGGCCTGGCTTACAGGTTCAGAGGTTCAGTCCATTATCATCAAGGTGGGAGCATGCCAATGTCTAGGCAGGCATGGTTCAGGAAGAGTTCTACATATTTATTTGAAGGCTGCCAGCAGGATACTGGCTTCCAGGCAGCTAGGATGAGGGTCTTAAAGCCCACCCCCACATTGACACACCGATTCCAACAGGGCCATACCCTCTAATAGTGCCACTTCCTGGGCCGAGCATATACAAACCATCACACAAGATAAGAATTTGTGTAGCCCTGGCTGTCCTGGAACTACCTTTGTTGCCTTGAATCACAGAGATCTGCCTGCCTCTGCCTCCCAAGTACTGGGATCAAAGGGGTGCAGCACCACCACCCAGCTTCCTTTTCTTATTTTAAATATCTTCCCCTCTCTTCTTTCTTCCTTCATCAATAGATGTATGTATAGATGAATAAGTATATTTCCCTTATTCATCAATAAAATTGCAAAAGAAGGCTGGGCATGAGCCCAACAGAGGAAAGAACATAGCCCAGGAGTACAGCTCTCCTGGGGACTATTTAAGGTTGGGGCCTGGTTTTCCCCTTCTGCTGAGGACAGAGAGGAGAGAAAGATGGAGAGCTGATTCCCCCCATACCCTCCCGCCCCATCACCAGTTTGGCCTGCACCCCTGCTGATAATAACCACTACACCAAGCAAAGCCAATTCATGCAAATCCAGAGACTGCATGCTTCATTCCAGCCATACCCTTCACCTCTTCCTACCAGCGCAGGGCTCGCTGCCAGTGCTTGCAAAGCAAAGTTAATATTTATCCAGAGAAACAAAGCCATTGTCTGAATGGCATCTTCACCTGTTACTTTTGCCCCCTGGAGACTGGGTCTCTCACTATGTAGCTCTGGTTGTTCTGGGCCCCTAACTTTGTTAGGGTTGGTTTTACTGCTGTGAACAGACACCACGACCAAGGCAACTCTTATAAAGGACAACATTTAAATAGGGTTGGCTTACAAGTTCAGAGGTCCAGTCCATTATCATCAAGGTGGGAGCAGGGCAGCATCCAGGCAGGCATGGTGAGGCAGAGCTGAGAGTTCTACATCTTCATCAGAAGGCTGCTAGCAGAATACTGACTTCCAGGTATCTAGGATAAGGATCTCATAGACCACAGTGACATACCTACTCTAACAGGGCCACACCTAGTCGTGCTGAGCATGTATATATATACCAGCACAGTTATGGTTGATGAATATGCTTCTGCATTCTTCTAATGCACTCATTATTAGACATTGATGTGTCGCTTCCGCCACCCGGATATGAGCCGTTCTCGTGAGAGCCGTCCCTCTTTCTAAGCCGGGTGCTCCGTCAGGACGAAGCCTTGTTCAGCTCAAGCACCAAGATCGTGAAGCCCAATGGCGAGAAGCCGGAGGAGTTCGAGTCTGGACTCTCTCAGGCGCTGCTCGAGCTGGAGATGAACTCCGATCTCAAGGCGTAGCTGCGGGAACTCAACATCACCGCAGCCAAGGAAATCGAAGTTGTTGGTGGTCGGAAAGCTATCATAATTTTTGTACCAGTTCCTCAGCTTAAATCTTTCCAGAAAATCCAAGTTCGGTTAGTTCGTGAATTGGAGAAAAAGTTCAGTGGGAAGCACGTAGTCTTCATTGCTCAGAGGAGGATTCTGCCCAAGCCAGCCCGGAAAAGCCTACGAAAAATAAGCAAAAGCGCCCCAGAAGCCGCACCCTGACAGCAGTGCACGACGCCATCCTTGAGGACTTAAGTCTTCCCAAGTGAAATTGTGGGTAAGAGGATCCGTGTGAAACTGGATGGCAGCCGGCTCATAAAAGTTCCCTTAGACAAAGCACAGCAGAACAAAGTGGAACACAAGGTCGAAACTTTTTCTGGTGTGTACAAGAAGCTCACAGGCAAGGATGTTAATTTTGAATTCCCAGAGTTTCAGTTGTAAAGAAAATGACTGAATAAAGTTTCATTCATAGAAAAAAAAAAAAGAAATTGATGTGTCTTCTAGGATGTGTGTGCTTTGCTTATCAAGATGTCATGGGGACTATAGGATGCTCCTCCAGTAAGACCTGCATTAAACCTCATCTTATCAGCCACGTGTAATGGGCATGCTTACTTCACCACCGTACAAGATACTCTCTGTTAACTGCAGTTTTTGCTCACTCTTTGGTTTTCAGAACATAAATCCTTATATCCACCATTACCTTCATAACATTTACTGAGAGAAGCTTGAGGTTATACTTCTTTATTAATGGGATGCTCTATGCTAATAGCCTTTCTAATATTTATCATATAGTTACTTTATACAAATTTTTTTTAAAGGCAGGGTCTCACTGTGTTATTTTGGCTTGCTTTGGAACTCACAGTGCAGAGCAGGCTGGCTTCAAACTCACAGAGATCCTCCTGCCTCTGTCTCCTGAATGCTGGGATTAAAGGAGTGTGCACCTTGTCTGTGTTGTTTGAGGTAAGGTCTTACTGTGTAGCCCTGGCTGACCTGGAATTGCCTATGTAGACCAAGTTGCCCTCCAACTCGCAGAGATCCTCCTGCCTCTGTTTCCTGATGGCTAGAATTTAAAATGTGCCACACTACACTAAGGCATTATTACATAGTTGTTTTTTTTTTGTTTTGTTTTGTTTTTTTGAGACAGGGTTTCTCTGTGTAGCCCTGGCTGTCCTGGAACTCACTTTGTAGACCAGGCTGGCCTCGAACACAGAAATCTGCCTCCCTCTGCCTCCCGAGCGCTGGGATTAAAGGAGTGCGCCACCACTCTCGGCTGGTTTTTTTTTTTTTTTTTTTTTTTAAAGAATTTTTTTTTACATAGGTTTTTTTTTTTATATAATTTATTTTCTATTTTCTATTCATTGGTAATTTGATTGCACATATGTCTGTGTGAGGGTGTTGGGTCCCTTGGAAGAGGAGTTACAGACAGTTGTGAGCTGCCATGTGGGTGCTAGGAATTGAATCTGGATCCTATGGAAGAGCAGCAGCCAGTGCTCTTAACCACTGAGCCTTCTCTCCTGTCCCCCCACTTCTTTCTTCTTTCTTCTTTCTCCCTCTCCCTCTTCTCCTCCCCCTCTCCTCCCCCTCTCCCTTCCCCCTCCTCCTCCTCCTTCTTTAAAAAACAACTNTTTTTTTTTTTTTTTTTTTTTTTTTTTTTTTTTTTTTTTTTTTTTTTTTTTTTTTTGGTTTTTCGAGACAGGGTTTCTCTGTATAGCCTTGGCTGTCCTGGAACTCACTTTGTAGACCAAGCTGGCCTCGAACTCAGAAATCCGCCTGCCTCTGCCTCCCGAGTGCTGGGATTAAAGGCGTGCGCCACCACGCCCGGCTCTCTCTATTTGTTTTTGAGACAGAGTTTCTCAGTGTTACAGCCTTGGCTGTCTTGGAACTTGCTTTGTAGACCAGGCTGGCCTCGAACTCACAGAGATTTGTACATGTGTAACCCCACTTGAAAAAATTGTGGTATACTCTGACAATTCTAATGCACAATAGAAGGCACAAACCAATGATACCCCCCCGCCCCCAAAACTGGATGACTCTCACAAATATTCTGAGTGAAGGGCAGACACAAGAGCATACACTATGTGGTTCCCTTAACACAAAACTAGAAAACCAATTTCATCTCAATGGCAAAAGAGGTTCATAGCTACCTTTGTACACAGATAGAGGGGAACGGACTTTAAGAAGGGCATATGAGGCCGGGCATGGTGGCGCACGCCTTTAATCCCAGCACTCGGGAGGCAGAGGCAGGTGGATTTCTGAGTTCGAGGACAGCCTGGTCTACAAAGTGAGTTCCAGGACAGCTAGGACTATACAGAGAAACCCTGTCTCAAAAAACCAAAAAAAAAAAAAAAAAAAAAAAAAAAAAAAAAAAAAAAAAAAAAAAGAAGGGCATATGAAGGGGCTGAAGAGATGGACCAGCATGTAAGAGCACTTGATGTTCTGCCAAAGAATATGAATTTGGTTCCTAGTACTCAAGTTAGGTGGCTTGTCAGGTCTCTTGGGTACCTACACTCTTGTGGCATATGCTCACAGAGACACACACATACACATGTAAATAAAAATTTTAAAAAACTTTAAGAAGGCACATAAGTATGTATGAATATGATCTGTGTCTTGAGGATGGTGGGAATTATATGATGTACAAACCTGTGGAAAATATTGAGGTGTATACTTCAAGTGAGTTTAACCTCTACTTTGGCAGTGTGGCTCACATGCACACACACACACACACACACACACAGAGTCAAATATAATAAAAAATAATTAAGTGCTTAGTCACCGTTAAGCCCCCAGATCTTAGGGCCCTCCGGACCCTTATCATAACTGATTCTGTGATGAAAGTACCATTCGGGCTGTAAAACTCAGCACAGAGATAGAACCCCATTCAAAACAAAAACAAAGACCTAATCCATCAAAGTCCAGAATTCTGGTAAAGACTCTAAATGTACCAGCACTGTTTATTGGCTTCTGTAGTTCCATTTCTGGCTAACTGTTCTTGCTAACTGAAGTATACCAACCCAGGACATGGTTTTTGTGTTTAAAAACTCACCCTGAGAAAGGCTCAGGGCTCCACCGGGATTCTGAACACCCAGTGAAGTCACTGGTTGGTTAATAAAGACTTTCCATTGGCTTAACCCATGTTGGATCAGTCTTCTCTGGTGGGCACTCCGCAATAGTCACCATACGGTAGATTCAGAACAATCTTGTTGCTATCATAATTGTTAAAGAAAAACCTACTTTTATTTCATAATTCCTTTTTTAAACATTCTCTATTATTATTCCACGTGTGTATGATGTATGTGGGCATGCTCATGCCACAGAACACATATGGAGGTCAGAACGCAACTCCTCGGGGTCAGTTCTCTCCCCTTCCACCTTTTCATAGATTCCAGGGATAGAACTCAGGTCGGCGGGCTTATGAGGTGAGTGCTTCACCACTGGGAGTTCTCATCACCCCATATTTCACAGTTGTATACATCCGTGCGCATAAACCAATGCTGTGTTTTGGTATTCCCTGCCCGTTATCCTCTCTTATCTCTCTTTCCTCTCCTACCAAACTGCTTTTCTTCTAACAGAGATGAACGCTTCTGCTTTCATTCACTGCCTTTAGAAGGGTCAATTCCTTGCATGAGCATGGTAGGAGGTTACTTTCTTAAGAAAGAACAATGTGCAAGTGTCCATATCATAGTGAGGGGGTGTCTTGGTTAGGGTTTTACTGCTGTGAACAGACACCATGACCAAGGCAACTCTTGGATAACTCAATAATAACATTTTTTTTTTTCGAGACACAGTTTTTCTGTATAGCCCTGGCTGTCCTGGAACTCACTCTGTAGACCAGGCTGGCCTTGAACTTAGAAGTCTGCCTGCCTCTGCCTGCCTCCCAAGTGCTAGGATTAAAGGTGTGCTCCACCACTGCCTGGCAATGGATAACATTTAATCGGGGCAGGCTTACAGGTTCAGAGGTCCAGTCCATCATCATCAAGGTGGGGGCATGGCAGCATCCAGGTAGGCATGGTGCAGGCGGAGCTGAGAGTTCCACATCTGAAGGCTTCTCTAGGAGAAGACTGGCTTTCAGGCAGCTAGGAGGGGGGGTCTCAAAGCCCACCCCCACAGTGACACACTTTCTCCCACAAGGCCACACCAACTAATAGTGCCACTTCCTGGGCCAACCATATTCAAACCACCACAAGGGGTGTGACCCCCCCACCCCCACCCCTGAGCAAGCATTAACTGCAATAGAGTTCTTCAGCCAGGGCTGGGGCCCCATTGTCTCTCCATCACCCATGATAGAATGGTGACAGTCTTGAACTTGTACAGGACATGTGCAGGTAGTCACAGCTTCTGTGGTTTCATAGGTACAACTTTCGTGTCATTGTCCCGAAGACATTTCATGGGGCTCCTCCTATCTTCTAGTTCTTAGGTTCTTTTTGCTCCTTCTTCCAACATGTCACCTGAGTCGTAGGGGGACAGTGGTGTGAGATACATGCTTCTCTCAAGTATGCAGGCCCACTATTCTGACTTCTGGGTTCAAAACCATCTGTAACTCCAGCTCTGGCTGACCCAATGCCTTGGCCTCCTTGGGCACCTGTGTTCATGCTTTCCCCTCCCTCCCGCCCCCCAGACACAACCAGCTACACATAATTAAAAACAATAAATATGAACCTTTAAAAAAATGTATTAAAGACTTAGAACAAGAACAAAAACAAGCTGACTTATTTCCAGATGTTTGTACCTTCTGGACTTGAAGACCAGAGGCTGGAGGCACCTGCAGGGCCAAGCATGGTGCTGCTGTACAGTTACTGATGCCTAGGGGCAATGCAGGGTTTGCTGTTGAACTTAACTTTGCTATACTTTAATTTTTCTGTAAGGAGTATTCTCTCTCTCTCCCTCTCCCTCTCCCTCTCCCTCTCCCTCTCTCTCTCTCTTCCTCCCCCCCCCCCACTTAAACTACTGAAGTTTTAATCTACTCAAATACTGTAACACAAGAAGGAGACTGTACCCCTCAGTGGATCTAAAAAGATTGGCACCAGCATTAGCTTCATGAAGTTTCTAGGTGCCTTTCAGAGAGGAAATGTTTTTCTGGGGAACTGGGGGTAAAGAATAGGGTTTTCAAGTCCTTTTCCTGTGTCTTTACCAGTTCCAGCCAACAGAGTCAGCCTCCAGGGAGTTCAACTCTCCAGATGCTTAACCCCTCAGACAAGGCTAGCCCTACTGACTCTTGCGATAAGGATGCATTAAAGATCTATCTATCTATCTATCTATCTATCTATCTATCTATCTATCTATCAATTATGTACACAGCGTTCTGCCTGCATATATGCCTGCAGGCCAGAAGAAGCACCAGACCTCATTATAGATTGTTGTGAGCCACCGTGTGGTTTCTGGGAATTGAACTCAGGACCTCTGCTAGATCAGTCAGTGCTCTCAACATCTGAGCCATCTCTCCAGCCCCAGGATGTATTAATTTTATATTAAAAAGTCAGAGCCAGGCGTGGTGGCGCACGCCTTTAATCCCAGCACTTGGGAGGCAGAGGCAGGTGGATTTCTGAGTTCGAGGCCAGCCTGGTCTACAAAGTGAGTTCCAGGACAGCCAGGGCTATACAGAGAAAACCCTGTCTCAAAGAAACCAAAAAAAAAAAAAAAANATGACAAGGGTCCATCATTTACATTAAGTAATCAATCATGCTGAATGTGGGCTGGGTGATGGTTTGGGGAGTTCTGGAAAAACATAGCAAGACTTGGGCAGGAAAGTCCCTCTAAGTCAAAGGAAATCACAGAAGGACCGAGTGGGAAGGACTTACAGAACATCTACAGGGAGGAGTGTGTTACCAGGTAAGTCAAGGTACACTTAGTGGCCACTGAATGGTAGAAAATGGCAGGTGAGGAGTGTTTTGTGTGCTCATGAGATTTACTGTCCAGCACTCAGGAGAGAGCTCAGACTGTATAATTCGTGCTTTACAGCAACAGGGCCTGAGTTCTACCAACCAGAGCCAGGCGTGTGGCGTACACTTGTAACCCCAGAATGATGAGAGCAGAGATAAGTGAATCCCCAAACATCAGCCTGTATCAGGATAGTCAGAAAGGGAGAAAACACTACTGGGAAGGTTACTTAAGGCCACAGCTCTCCCTTAACTCACTATGGACCCCTGAGTGACAGCCATGTCTATAGCTGTCCAGGAGAGATGCTCAGATTTCTTACACAGTTAACAAACACACGTTGGCCCATGTGGGAATGGATCTGGGTCTACAAGTGACCAGCAGACTGAATAAAAGCCAGAGCAACATCAGTGAAAGAACTGCCCTCCATCCTGCATGCATGTGCTCGTGCGCATGCGCATGTATGTACATTGGTATATCCAGTGCAAATGTGAACCTTAATGAAAACATGGACTTCACTTAATGGCAATATATCAGCATTAACTGCAGAGATGTACACACAGCACGAGATGCTCACAAGGAGATGTGTGCAGAGCATGGGGCAGAGAAGGGGGAGGAGCAGCAGTGAGTCTATGGAATCTCTCTGTACTATCTGCTAAATTTTTCCAGAAATCTAAAAATGCTTTTAAAAACTCTATTTAAAAAGCAAAAGACAAAGGCAGGGGAGGGTGCGGCTGGGGGAGTAGGTCACTGGTAGAATGTTCTGTAGTGTGTTGAAAGCCTGGCAGGGTTTAATGCTGCAAAAAAGATAAACAGGTGAGTCCACTTCAGAGACTAGTCAACTGACAGCCAACAAGAATGCGGAAGGAGGGCTTCCCAAGTATGTATAGCAGAGACTGTTAATATCAATTTCAGTATTAAAATCTAACACAGCAGGACTTCATTTGTCACGTCCCTTTCAGATGGTAAGAGAAACATTCAGAAAAGTTTTAAAAGAGATCATGTGTCAGCATGTGCCAGCTGTCCCTCTCTGAGCCCGTTTGACTCCTTTGTGGACTAAGGGATGTTTGACTGGAACCTCAGCAGACGTTCTGAGGAGCATGAAGAACATGAAGGAGGCAAAAGCCACTGGGGAGGAGGGCTGAGCCTAGGTTCCCCGTGACTACAATGCTTTGACGCCAATCCCGGGATTACTACATCACACTCTTCTTACAGAAAAGAAAGGAGTTTATTTCTTGTTTAGACTTATACTGTTTGTATCCATATTACTATTAGTTGAATGCAGCGCCAGTTAACAAACTTACCACCCATCTATTAAAAAAACCGTAGGTACAGCGCATGAAGAAACAATCCAAGTAAGGGTTAAAAAGAGTCCACAAAAAAATTCAAATAGAAACTTAACATAATTAAAAATGGTGTTTCATTTGGAGGAGAAAAGATGCAGGTTGCACCAGCTCTCCATCTGGAAGAAAGCACGGTGACACTTAACGCCACTTCCCACGTAAAAATAAACTCCAGATGGATTATAAGTCTAAATGTGAAAATAAAAATATTAGATACAAATTGAGGAATTATTTATAAAGTTGTAAAGAAGCCCCTGAAGTTTCCACTCAGAAGCCCCAAGAGCCACCATCTGAAGACAATAATCACATATTGTCGTCAAACACAGGCTTCAGGTACTGAGAGAAACTACAAGCAAAGCCTAAAGGACAACGACAAAACACACGATGCAAGCGGCCAGGGTACATCATTGCCTGCAAATTAATAATAATTAAAAAAGACAATCAATCAGGGTAAAGGGTGGCTGAGAACATCAACAAGAACTGTCCCTGCCAGCCTGGTCACAGAGTGAGTTCCAGGACAGCCAGGGCTACACAGAGAAACCCTGTCCCGAAAACCAAAACCAAACCAAAACAACAACAACAAAAAGACAAACACTCTCCTAACTGAGTTATGTCTCCAACTCCCAACATTGTTCTTGAGTGTCTACTGCAGTGCTGTGCTTACTCAAACAGGAAGCAGCTTGAGTTTCTTCTCTCTGTGAGGAGCCGCCTGCGAAGCTTGAGTTAATTGGTCCTGTATTTCTGATGTATCCCTCCCCTTTCAGCATCCCTTAGTTGGCACTGAGGTGTTAGCCAGGTGTCTATCTCTTTACCAGGCTCAAGATGCTAGTGGCTACATGCTTCTGAAGATGGAAGAGTCTTTTCTGGTAGGCCAGCACCTACCTGGTAGGCATCTTCATTTTTCAGCTTTTGACCAGTCCTGGATCTGAGGGGCAGCTGAGATCTAGATTAATCTTACAACGATCTACCTATAGAGAAGATTCAAAGGCTTTAGTGGCTACAAAGGAGAGAGATCATCTCAGCAAAGATCCAGGACAAGATGAGGCAGCAGACTTGCCCAAGCCTCCCAAGTCCAGGATGGGATGCAAGAGAGGTTATTAAAGAGTGTTGGAACTGGGCAGAAACTTCCATTTCTGCTGTCTGTTGTAAAGAATAGGGAGTTTGGTGTTGGGTCCAGATAAAACAGTAGTCTGCTTTAAGTAGACTTGATCTCTTTAAGCTCTGACAGTGTTGGGGGCTGGGGAGGGGGCTATTCAGTGTCACCTGCTGGTCGTCTTGCATAACTGTTGCTGTATTTAATAACCACAGTATAAGTATTCTTTTCTTTTTTTAAATTTATTTTATTTATTATATGTAAGTACACTGTAGCTGAATTCAGACACTCCAGAAGAGGGAGCCAGATCTCGTTATGGATGGTTGTGAGCCACCTTCGGAAGAGCAGTCGGGTGCTCTTACCCGCTGAGCCATCTCACCAGCCCCTAAGTATTCTTTTCAAATGCACATTCTCGAAATGAGAAGATAAGGTAGACAGTAGATACAGCCACACTTAAAACAGTTGGAGACACAGTCTGTTTTCTGACCATCAAGGAATGAAGTCAGAAGTCATTAGCAATAAGCTTTCTTTTAGGATCCTTGAATTTTTGGAGATTAAGTTGCTTTAAATAACCCTCGGCTCAAGAAGTACTCAAAGGACATTAGAAAAATAAAGGGCAAAGAAGAAAATGATAAAGATGGGAGAAGACAATGAGATAGAACACAAAAGAAAAATTGGCAAAACCTGAAAAAGGAGAGGGAAAGGGAGAGACAGATAAAGAGAGAGAGGGAGGGAGAGACAGACAGAGACAGACAGAAAGACAGAGACAGAGAGGGAGGGAGGGACAGACAGAAGAACAGAGACAGAAAGAGAGGGAGAGGGAGAAGAAGAGGAAGAGGGAGTGGGGGAGAGGGAGAAGGAAAGGGAAGGGAAGGGGAAAGGAAGGGGGAGAAAGAGAGGGAGAAGGAGAGGGAAGGGAAGGGGAAAGGAAGGGGGAGAGGGAGAGGGAGAGGGAGAAGGAGAGAGAGGGAGAGAATTACCAGTATATGAAATGAGCCCTGCAGATTTAAACACAAGGAAGCACTGTGAGTTCTCCATGTCAGTAAACCTGAAGGGCTTAGGTGAGATGGACACATGTACAGAAAAATGCAGCCAGCAAATACTGGCCTAAGACAGAAGGTAAATTCTGCTTATATCTATTGAGGAAGTTGAAGTTTCTAGCAAAAAGTAATAGAGAAATGTCTGTTTTGGTAGGTTCATGATTTATTTCAATCAGAAATTTGAGAATGACATTTAACACTGGTATTTATCAAAAAATGGAGACAAAGAAATGTCCCCCATCTCATTTAATGAAGTTAGATGAACCCCAATGTAAAAAACTGACAAAATAATCTCAGGGGGAAAAAATCAGGCTGGAGAGATGGCTCAGAGGTTAAGAGCACTGACTGCTCTTCCAGAAGTCCTGACTTCAATTCCCAGCAACCCCATTGTGGCTTACAACCATCTGTAATGGGATCCGATGCCCTCTTCTGCTGTGTCTGAAGATAGCTACAGTGTACTCATATAAAATAAATAAATAAATATTAAAAGAAAAATTTAATGGAGTGCACTCTTGATTGTCAACTTGATGGATGGACTCTAGAATCTCCTAGGAGACAAGCCCCTGGGCATGCCTGGGAAGGACCATCTACTCTGGATTCATCGAAATGGGAGACCTATTGTGGGCGGTACCCTTCCACAGATAGCATCCTAGACGGAAGAAGCAGGAGAAAGTGAGTTGACCCCTCATAGCTCTCTCTGCTTCCAACTGCAGACTCACTGTGAATAGCTTAGGTTCCTGTTGCTATGAGCTACCCTCAAATTGTGAGCAAAATACATCCTTCCAAACTTAAGTTACTTTTATCAAGCAGTTTGTCACAACAAGACCCAAAACTAAAAAAAAAAAAAAAAATTAAACAAAATCTTAACAAAGTATTAGTCAATCAGCAATCTGGAGAAAGAGTAATTTATCCTAAGCAAGTGAGACTCATAAGAGATTCAAAGTAAGGCATTCTTTGGCTGTTAGCGATAGATTGATTCAGGAAAGCAAAATATAAAACAAGAATTTTCTAATAGGGAAGAGTAGATAGTTAGATACAGCAAAAGGCACTAGATGAGAGAGCAGAGATGAAAGGACAGAGAGAGCCTTGGTTCTGCCTCCAATGTGATGTATGATGTGATAATGGCTACTCAGCAGCCTCTGCCTTGGTTTCTGAATATCTCCAATAACAATGGCTTCTCAAGGCCTTGACTGACTCAGGCACTGAGTCTCTGGCGTCCTTGGTTTTTGTCGCATTTGACTAGAATTTCTGCTTCAGTACCCCTAAAGTGAGAAGTAGAACGTATGTGAGATACGCTTCACGTGTGACAGCAGTGACCATCTGCACATGACTGAAAGGGGTGAGACTCCGCAGGGCCCCACCTGAGAATGCCCTCATGGCTTCAGGAAGTGCTTTTAAATGAACTCTCTGGAGGGAGTCCGATATGTCCCTGTTCCATGGCTCAGAATGACTTGTGGAATGGCCCTGGGAAAGCATCTCACAATACGGGCTCACAGTGTCCTTTTCTGTAAAGAATAGAGTCAGACAGCATAAGAAAGAACACGTGTTACAGTTGGTACTCACTAAATGTTGCTTCCATTCACACATCGGTAAGTCTGATGGTGAAATGCAGCTGAACACTCAGACAATCGCAACTCCACAGAGATGTACCGACATCTGTCATGGAAAAAAGACAGGTTGGGAGCCTGGAGCTTCTTGGGAAACTCCGTGGCTGGTAGGCATCTTGGTTTCATTTCTGATGCTGTGATAAAATACACAGACTAATAGCAGCTTAGAGAAAGAAAGATGAAATTTTAGTTCATAGTTTTAGATTACAGTTCATCCTTGTAGAGAAACCAAGAGGGCAGGAACTGGAATTATCTAGTCACATCACATCCACAGTGAAGAGCAGAGAGGATGCTTGTGTTCAACACTCTCTCTACAGGTACCCACCACTCACGTGTCCATAGGCTACAGATCTAGATGACCCCTCACTGGGATTTTGTTTCTGGGTGATTCTAAATAGTATCAAGTTGACAACTAAAATTAACCATCACGTAAGGAGTCAGCCTCTGTCTGTCTTCTTCTTGTCCCATCCTTAGTGTAGCCACATGGTTACTTCACAATTCAAGAAGGATGTTTGACTTCTAACGTCTCATTTACATCTCAGGCATCAGATAAAACAAAGGCAGAAAAAGGAAAAAAAATCTAGCAAA
Source organism: Mus minutoides (assembly GCA_902729485.2). Lineage (NCBI taxonomy): Eukaryota > Metazoa > Chordata > Mammalia > Rodentia > Muridae > Mus > Mus minutoides. The sequence goes on along the minus strand of LR749591.1, from coordinate 23,835 downwards.
GTTAAATCTCTTATAAAGGACATTCCTAGATTCCCCTGGGTGGCTTTCGTTTATCTTGTTGGCTTCTGCTAGACTTTCAAGAAATGCTGAGGAATAGAAATCTTTACTACAGCACATTGCTACCCTCAAATCAAGTTGGGATTCTGTTACTAAGAAACAAAGTGTGCTGGTTAGTTGGTTTTTTTTTGGTTTTTCGAGACAGGATTTCTCTGTATAGCCCTGGCTGTCCTGGAACTCACTTTGTAGACCAGGCTGTCCTGGAACTCAGAAATCCGCCTGCCTCTGCCTCCCTAGTACCGGGATTAAAGCTGTGCGCCACCATGCCCGGTCATTGCCACAGTTTGACACAACCTAGAATCCCCTGTGAAGAGAAGACCTCAACTGAAGTGCCTTGATCAGACTGGTCTGTAAGAAAGGAGATGAGGGGATTTTCTGCATTTTTAATTGATGTAGGGAGGCCCAGCACACAGTGAGCCTCACCATCTCCTGGCAGATGGGTCTGCCATGCCTAAAAAGCTAGCTGGGCATCAGTCAGAGAAGGAAGCAGTAAACAGCTTTCCCAGTTGGCTCCTGCCTTGAGTTCATGCCAGGGACTACTCTCTGTCATTAATTGTGATCTGGAAGTGTAATGTCAGTTAACCCTTTCTTCCCCCAAGTTGTCTTCGGTTAGTGGGTTTTATCATGGCAATGGAATGAAACTAGAAAGCAGTGAGGGAATGCAGACACGGTGACAACGCTGTGACATTTTTCACATTCCTTTTTCACAGGCCTCATGTCACGTTTGGTGGGAGTTTGTGGCAGTACCCCAAGACAGCTGCCAGGCTTCAGAATCACAAGAGAGGACAAGGCAAACAGCTCCTGAGCAATGAATGGATTCAAAATGGCAAACGTTCAGGAAATTACCTCACTGGAGCCAAAGGGCAGGTGCCTAGAATTTTGTGTCTTTGAACTTGGGTTCCAGGCCTGCAGTTAGCATTGCTGTTGCAGAAGGGCCTCTGAGCTCCTTCAGAGGGCCTTCAGGAAGCGGGGCTACAGTGGTGAACAGAGAAGATGGCCACATTGTTGCAAGAAGGTGAGGCTGCCAGTCTTTTGCAAAGCTGCTTGCTCTCAGAATGTCACAATATCCTGCCTTGGGCTTTTAATAGGATGCCCTGCTGGGTCAGGTTGAAACTGCCTAGAGCAGTGGTCACTCAGCACCTCCTCTGAAATCCAACCTACAAGTCCATTTTAATCCTGTCTTCACACACTCCACCCTGATGGTATATACCAGCCCCAGTATCCTGGGACTCTGGGACAGGGTGAAAATGAAGCTTTCCATAGGAAGGTGGTGTGACTGGAGGCAGGTAGCTTAACCTGCACATTAGCAGCTCTAGCTACAAACCGAAGGGCTTGTACTTGGTGATTTAAAAGCAGCTGTGTGCTGAGTCCCTTACAAGGCATTGGAGGAGAGGATATGGAAAGAGGAGGCTTGCCTTCAATGGGCTGCCCAGCTCAGAGCATGAGCAGGAGGAAGACACGCTGGGTGAGCTTCCCAAACACCTTTCTTGGGAGAGTTGTCCAGGCCAGGCATAGCAGAGGGAGCCCACAGGTGACAGAACATCTGCCATTTCCACTGCCATGGAAGTGACACCAGCATAGACATCTGGTGACTTAGGAGGACTCAGGCCAAAGCAGAGTCCGACATGCATTTTCACTTGGTCAAGTGCATTGGCCCCAGAGACAGAATGGCTGGGTTCAAACAGTTTTGCAATTGTTGCTTGTGTACCCTTGGGCAGAAGTTCTTGACCTTTTGGTGATGTGTTAGAATGGCAACAGCACACTAGGTCAAGGCAGTGCCATGTGGAAGAGGTTTTATTGGGGAAAAAGAGAGAAGGTGGCGGCAGAAAGAGAAGAGGGGGAGAAAGAGAGAGGGAGGGGTGTTCTCCTTACTTATATGGAGAATGATGTAACACAGGTAAATGTGGGAGGTGAGCCAAGTGGATGTTGGGAATATGGTGACTGTTGCCTTGGCAACAGGTCTGAAGGTTGCAAGTCACACTGTCGCCTATGTAATGTCATAGGTTTGGGAGGTCCTGATGCCAACAGTTGGTTTACAGGGGATGTATACTAGCAGTACCATTCTCATGGGAAAGCTAAGGGAATTAGGATGGATTGAGATGGCCCACGAGAACATGCCCCGTCACCTGTGCCTTATGCCCTAGTGAACACCAAGATCCTCGGACTTACAATTTCAAAATAGTATCTTGAAATAAGGAATAGAAATTTCTTTCCCTCTCTCTGTTCCCTGTTCCACCCTTTGGCTCTTCTTTGCCAATATCAAACATGCAACCATCAGGTCTAAGCCCCCCACCCTCTCCAGCCACTCAATGGGCCTTCTTCTGGATGGCAAATGGGCCCTTCTCCTGATGAACAACATTCTGCCGTATCAGAGATGCAAAACTGGAGACACTATTTCCCCTTACCTGCTTCCTCCTGTTGAACAGAGAAACATGGTGGCTTGTGTCCAAAACAAGGAATGCCCTTTCACCCAGGAGTATTGACCTCTGGGTTCCTCTCCCAGCCAAATTCCAGGAACCAATGAGGCTCCACAATGTGAGAAGTATGGCCAGTAGACTGAGCGACCAGGACCCTGCCTGCCACTGACAGGTGACCTCTAACAGCTGGAGAAGTGGCAGGAATACATAGGTTGATGTCATCCAGATTATCATGGTTAAAAGTCAGGAAAGGGCCCTAGAACCTGCAGTCAGAAGAGGGGAGCATGCTTTTGAGGTGGGGACATCAGATATACTTGGCCTCAAATATAGGCTGGTTATAAAGTGACTCTAACAGGGAACATAGATCATCTATGTCCAGAGGTCCAGGGGCATGAAGGAGGTTTCAGGCACAGGTAGGATCCTGAGGGCTGGTGTTTGAGTCCTGTAATTTCTGACTGGGGATTCCTTCATTGTCCACACCAGGAAGCTGAGGGCTTTTAGGGTCACAGCCTGCCTGAGGCTCCATAGAGGTAAGTGAAGGAGTCAGATAAGAATTCAGGGTGCACACCTCCGTCCCTGCTCCGAGCTCTGGTGCTACCACCCATCCCCATTCCCCACTCATATTCCGCTGCTCCAGCCTGGACTCCTGCATATTGGCTACAGTGCCAGCAGTGGTTTGTCCTTCTGCCTGGTGACATTCTCCCCAGTGCCTCACAGTGATCCTCAAATACTGACAGCCTCACCTCCAAGGCCCTCGTGCCTGGGCCTCCCAGGCATTGGGTTCCCGTTCCTATCAGCCTTCCCTTCAAAGATGCAGAAGAACCCGTGGTCCTGTGTGGACGTTTCCACGGCTCTGCCCTTGCTCTGGTTCTGGCTCTTTACCGCCTCACCCCACCTACGATTGCTGCCTCAACTCCAAGGACCGCAGCATCCATGACAAGGTTCTGGACCCCCAGCCCCTTGCACCCCTGCCCTTCTGCCGTGGCAGGGCTCCCCATCACACAGAACACTTCAAGCTCAGTATCTATAAACTTAAAATCCTCCTGTTAGCATTGCTCTCTAATGGCTTTTATAACATATGGCTTAACTTTGGCATTTTATAGTCCCTCCTTCTTGGCTTAGGATTCTCAAATTTTCAACGTCTCAAAAGTCCCCTCTGACCCCAGATCTCAGATGTAAGAATTTCCTGGTCATATGCATTTCTGAGTACATTTTCTGGCCAGAGTTAGCTCCAGAGGATAGAGACTCCACGGCAAAAAGATTGAGCTAACTTTGAGGAACTTAGAGCCGAATATAGGAAGCATCAATTAAAGCCATTCTGGAAAAATATATAAAGAAATGCTCTTATAAGCTCAATTAAAGAACTCTAATAGTGTGGAGTGGCTATCACGGTATGTCAGAGTAGGGGCAGAGGCCAAGGATATCCTAAACAGGGGGAATGGCAGGCAGCATGCTCATCTCTGCTTTCTGGCTTGTGTTAGGTGGAGAAACTATGCCCAAAGATACCCAGACCCAAATCTCTAGGATCTGTGAATTTGCTACATTATAGGACAGGGATCTGAACTTGTAGATGTATTGAGGCTGCCGTCAAGGGGCTCTTAGATGTCTTTTCCTGGACCACCCGGGCAGTTTACTGTATTCACTGGAACCCTTAAAAGTGGAAGAGGGGCTGGTGACATGGCTCAGGGTAAGGGTGCCTGCTGCCTGGTGTCTAGCCAGTTTGATCAGTTTGGTTCACCAGATCTCTATGGTGGAAGGAGAGAACAGACTCTGACTGCTCTGTGAACAACATGCACATGCACACTCCCACACAAGTACACAAAATAAATAAAGATTTGTTTTATTTTTATTTTTTAAGTGGAGGGAGATGGAAGAAAGCCAAACAGCTCTGATAGTGGAAGCGGAACAATCGTGTGTGGAAGGTTCTTGGCAGTGATAACATCCATCTATCAAAGATTATACTTAACACCCGTGTGCCCTTAGAGGGCCAGATCCAAGGAAATGCAGAAGGGTCACAGGAGGGCACTCAAGGGCAACACCAAGGCCCTAGGGCCAGGTGCTTCTCCTTCCCCTTCCTGCAGGCCCTCCCTATTCTTGGGGGCAGCGTCTCAAGGACAAGTCCCAAGGGACAAGGTGGTTGGGACAGCTGTGCTACGCCTCCCCATCTCAAGTCTCTGAGACTAGCTAGCCCTACAGTCTCTGCCTTTCCCCCCTCAGTTCCAGCACCTCAGGCTGCTCTTGGGGGACATCGAGGTGGCCGCCTGCTTTCCTGAGGCACGGGACGCACGTGGCACGAGCAGGGGTCGGCGTCGGGAGCTGGCGGCTGGTCCTGTGGACTTCTCACTTCCCCTCCCCAACCGCCGCGCGTGCAGGTGCCACGCGGAGCCCCGCAGGCGGGGCAGACCCTCTGGACACGCCCCCGTTCGAGTCCCAGCTGCCCGGCAGGAGGAAGCGCCAGAGTCGCTACTGTCCTGAGCACAGCTGGACTCCGCTTCTAACCCCGCGCCAGCGAAGTCGCCCACCGCGGCTGCGGGCACCGGATACAGAGCTCCCGTGCCAGCCGGGGATGCGAGCTGCTCCCGTGACAGCATGGCAGCCACAGGTGGGTAGCAGGCGCAGCGCTCTCCAGCTCCTGGCTCCTGGTTCGTGTGCCCCTGGTCCCTGAGGCTCTCTGACACCACCCTTCCGGCCTTGAGACCTGTCTCCCCACTTCTTTAGTCTTTAGTGAGGGGGTTTTGTATTCTTTCAGGTCTTTTCTCCGGTCTTTGTCGCAAACTTCCCCTCTGAACTTTCTCACGTTTCCCCTAACCAGTCTGTGCACGATTCTCTCTTGCTCCTGCCCGGGGCTCGCCCTATCCCAGTTTCTAAGTTTTCTTTTCTCTCTTCTAGCTGTAAATTGCCAAGGGTCGCTTTCTCAGCTGTAACTCCTATCAACTGTAGTTGATAGGAGGTAAAGGGTGGATTCTGTAAGAAGCCAGATGCTTCTCTTAAGGTTTTATCCAACCAATAGGGGGCACTCAGGCAGTCCTAGGTGGTCCAAGGACAGCTTCAGAAGCCCCCTTTGTCCACCGCGATTTCATTTCTTCTCTGGAATTTTGGTAAACACCGAGACTACACTCTAATTTTACTCTTACTCTGTTCTCTATGGAACTTTTGTGTCCAGGGGTAATTGGAATTTGGTGGGCAAATCTACCCATCAGAAGGTGCCAGGAGTTTCTTCTGGTTGGTCTTGGGTTCCTTTCTAGCTAATGGGAATATATACACTTGACAAGTCCTTAGCTTGCTGAGGTCCAGGACAAAGCATGTAATGATAATGTAGAGAGACAGTTAGTGAGCAGTGCCTATACATCTCAGTGGCTATTAGGCATATTAGGATCTTGGTGATAACCATGTCGGTCTGGTCTCTGTTCACCACAGAGTCTTGGTGGTGTGAAAGAAAACAGTAAGTAAATGAGGAATTGCTAGATGAGAAGAGAGAGTTGCCATGTTTTCGGTTTGGTTGACTTGTGTTTACCTAGCTCAAGTCTGATGCTTTGAGAGAGAATGAAAACCAGATGATAGCATCTCTTGAGAAAGATCATGTAGTGGGCTGGAGGAAAGTCGGTGCTTGGGAAGGAAGGGAACAGATGTTACAGCCAACCCTCTCCAGGTCTGCTAAGGTCTAGCCTTGGGTCATGGTACTTTGGAACGAGGGCAGAAAAGGCTTTGATGATACAGGCTTATTATTATTGAAGGGGCTGGGAGGGTGGTTCATCAATGGCCTGTGGCTCCCTAGCCAGGCTCTATGGGATAAAGCAGCACTGTGGCTCAGGGTCCACTCACTGGACAAATATTTATTGAGTGCTTGCTGTTCCCAGGCTAAGTGCTCACTGGCGTTCAGGAAACAGGAAGATAAAAGCCCTGTAACTGAGGACAGGGGAGGCAACAGCTCATCGAATAACAAAATCAAGGCGGGTGCAGCGGGAAAGCAGACAGGGGGAATTAGGCAAGCCTGAAGGAGGGAAGGCAGGGGGTCCTGGGGAGGAGAATGCCCCAGGCAAAATGTGTTTGAGATACAGGGAACAGCTGTGGTAGCTGGGTGGATGGAAGGTTTGGGGAGAGATAAGAATAAGGTGGGTAAGCTCCTCTTTGTCTCCTTTCCTGGAAGGAACGGGCTCTGGGCTGCTGTGCACTCCAGACCAGCACACTGGGAAGCCTTTGAGCAACCTGCTTTCCCTGTCCAGTGTCTCCATGGCTGGCTCTAAGGGGAATAGCTGAAGGGGCTAGGTTTGAAGGGTGGACTCAGGTACAGATGAAGACTCTAACCCAACAGCCAAAACTGGGGTAGCGGATAAAGCTGCCCAAACCTCTGGCTGTCAGTGTGTTCTGTGGTGGAGCACCATGCCAGGTGGTGTGAGACTGCGTCCCTCTTGGCTCCCTGGGTACTTGTCTATAGTTATAAGTAGTCCTGAGGGCAGGTCATATATAGTAGAGGAAAGCCAGGCCACAATACTAACATGCCATAGGCTGGAGAGTCACCCAGGCCACTGTCCTGTATGGCGTCCTTATTTTAAAAACAATGTCATAATGCATTTACTCAATATGCTGTGTGCCCAGCTTTTGATACTGTGGCATGTTGTCATCTACGAATGAGTTGAGTCACACACATAGCTACCCACATTCAGCTCATGGGCTACTGATTGGCCGTGCCTGAAAGAGTACTGTAAGTGGCTTTTAGTGTCTGTGCCAATATGTGAATCTGAGAAAATGTTATTATCAATTCAAAGAGAGGTCTTCCCTCTTCTCACCTCCTCTCCAGTATTTCCTCTAGATTGCCCTGCCCTGGGCTTGCCCATGAACAGGATTCTGTAGTTTGTGGTTTTAGTGACTGACTTCCTTCATACTGCATGATGTGTGCAAGGTCCACTCATCTATAGCCTAATCCCCCGGTCTTCTTAAATTTCTTGCCGTTAGAGGGTGAGTGTCAGTCTTCCTCTTCCATTCCCTGACATGGTTGCTTGTTGAAATTGTGGAGAATCTTGGCTCCTTGGCCTTGAGAGCAACCAGCCTGTGCTTGAATAGTTTCTCTTATTTACCAGAGAGAGTGAGGAAAGCGCCTGGGACTTCCCCAAAGGCGCCAGGTCTGCAGCTGGTGAAGACTAGGCCTCCCCCAGCCTTGCCCCCCAATAACCTAAGGATAGCTCTCAAACCCTGACCAGCTCCCTCCTTCCAGGATCACCTCTAAGCCCTCCCATTATTCCAGGTTTTCTAGTACCACAGGGTCAGCAACATGGATTAGCTAGTAAGAGTGCTTGTCACCAAGCTTGATGACAAGCTTGAGTTTGGTCCCAGGGGCCCACATGGTAGAGAGGAAGAACCAAATCCTTTTGGTTGCTCTGGGACCTCCACACATGGGTTGTGGCTTCATGAACACACACAGTGTGCACACACACCTACTACAAACAAAATGGTGCACACGGGTTCAAACATGGGCTCTACTTCAAGTGGACAGGGTGCCAAGGTCACCTGCGGTCACTTCTCTGTTCTTTTCTCAGATGGCTTCTGAATCATTCAGTGTCATCTCTCTTTTAGCTCCCCCTCCCCCAACTGGGACTCCTCTCTGTGGTCAGCCAGCCCCTTCCTGTCCCCAAACCATTCCCCTCTCCTGTAGTCAAACCTGTTCTTTGAGCTTCAGGAGAACAAAGCCCCTTTCTCAGCTCTACCTGGGTTTATGGGCTCCTTGCTGGCTTATACATTGTTTCTCTTACTGAATAGGAGAAAGAGAGAAGTAATTTATAATGGGGAGTAATGACTTCTGGGCTCCCCACACAGGGAGAGCTGCTGACAAAGCAGATGGGTCCATGGAGCTCCCTGGCAGGCCAGGGAGGAACTTGAACTTCCACTTTGGACTTTTTTTTTTTTTTACAGCTGCCCCACCTTTTGGTTTCAGTGACCCTGAGGTCTTCAGGATGGTAAATTTAATTGCCATCATGTATGCTGAGGGCAGATATTCCTCCATTTATGATAGTGGTCCAAGTCACACATACCCCCCCCCCACACACACATACAAACACACACACATACAAACACACACAAACATACACACATACAAACACACACACATACAAACACACACATAAACACACACACACACACAGAGGGGGATCATGACATTAGCTTGACTGAAGCATTAACTACTTCCTTCTCAAATATTCTTGCTAAATGGGGGTTGGGTTCAAACTTTGAACCCCAGCAATATGCCACTTTAAATGGCTGTTTTCTATATTCAGTTGTGTTTTTAATGCGCTTATTTCAGAACAGATTTAGATTCTCAGGAGAATGGCAAAAATCATTAGAGCAGCAGTTTCCAACCTTTGTGGGATATGACCACTTTGGAGCTCAAATGACCCTTTCACAGGAGTCACCTAAGACCATTGGAAAACATAGATATTTACATTGTGATTTGTAACAGTGGCAGAATTACAGTTATGAAGTAGCAACGAAAATAATTGTATAGTTGGGGATCACAATATGAGGAACTGTATTAAGGGTCGTAGCATTAGAGAGGTTGAGAGCCACTGATAAAGAGAGTTCCTACATATTCCAAACCTTTCTTATTGGCAATTTACATTAATACAATACGCTTACTGAAATTAGTGAATTGCTAATTATTATTTGGGGTGGGGGTGCCTTTTAAGACAGGATGCCATCATATAGCTCAGGCTAGCCAGAACTCACTGTATGTTGCCGGGTGGAGTCTATAACTCTTGCTTCACCTGACTTAGCTTCCCATGTGTTGGGTGGTGAGTTATTTTTTAGTTCTATCCTTTATTCAAGTCTTTTGGTTTGTACACAGTGTCCCAGGTTCCCATTCAAGACACCATACTTCATTTACAAGTGAGGCATTATCATATCATCCTAGATCTTGATCAACTTTGACAGTTATCTTTCAAGATTGATTTTATGTGTATCCGTGTCTTGCCTGTGTGTATGTTTGTGCACTGTGTACATGCCTGATGCCATGCACCATGTTCATGCCTGATGCCGGAGGAGGTCTGAAGAGGGCATCGGCTGTCCCGGAACTGGAGTTACAGAAGGTGTGAGCCATTGTGTGGATGCTGGGCGCAGAGCTCTGGTTCTCTTTAAAGCAACAAGTTCTCTTAGCCACTGAGCCAACACTCAAACCCTCCACAGCCTTTGAAGACTGCAGTATTTTCACTGATTCTTTGAGAATCTCATATGCCCATACACTGTGTTTTGATTATATTCATCCTCTACAACTTGGCCCAGAGCCCTTGCTTTCTCCTTCCAACCTATCTTCCACTTTGAAAGTCCTGAGAAGCACGAGTTAGTGAGTTTTGAGGACGGTCCCGTGGTTGGATTTAGCTGGTGTTTTTCTGTTCATTAGATTGGGAGGATTGTCCGTTGGTGGTGGTGATCTTACTTATGGAGTGGAGGCAGTTATTTGCTGAGTTTGTGCACAATGAAGTGACTTTCCCTGTCTTTCCACATTGGGCTCTGTGAAAAGAAATCTCTAGGTGCAGCTCATATTTATGAAGAGACACATTGTGTTTCCTTCAGGGTGTGGCCCTCTTGGGATCTATATGCATAAGATATCTGTGTCCCCCCCCCCAGTTTTAAATTATTATTGTTTTACTAGTTTTTGGTGCTGGAGATTGAAGTAAGGACCTTGTGCTACGGCACTGAGCTACATTTCCCAGCCTCCCTTCGGTTTCTTTACCCAGTCACCCAACTCTGTTACTGTGTATGGATCCACGGGCGTTTTTTATGGCTCTGGCTTGCAGTGCCCTTGTTGTTTCATTGTTTTCTTTCCCACACTGCTCCTGCCTGGCCTGCAGGAGCTTCTTCATCTGCCTCTCATTTTCTGACTATGTTATTTTTGCTTGAGAACATCCTTATTTATGGACATACAAGATGTTTTGGGCTCATTGTACACTTCTTGCTGACTGCAATACATATTACTAGAATCACCGGGAGAACCCACCATTTCTCTAAGAATTTCTGGCTCTTTTTTTTTTTTAATTAGAAATTAGTATTTCAAGCCAATGGCACCAGATGTTTTATTTATAGTTTATAAGTTCTGGATTATATTTCGCATTTCTTTGACCTTTAAATTAGAGTGCACCTTAGACATTCAGTGTGTGAGGTTCTGCAGTCAATGGGTCCATACGGTCAGCACCTGGTGCGGTCCTGATGGCTCTTGGCTGCAGTTCATGAAGAATGAGGTCAAGTACTGTCTGTCGGGTGAGGCTGTTGAGAATGTGTGCACTTGAGACTTGAGTGAGAGAGTGCACCAGGGTGCTTAGTAAAATGGCAGGTCAGTGCCCAGGAAAGAAAGATTAATTATAGCTTAACCATTCCTGGTAACTCTGTATTTAAGTAGTAGCAATTGTTACAGAGAAGGAAGTCAAAGCTATGGAGGAATTTCCAGGTTCATGTGTGTACTCATTCTCTCAGTGATGTCAGTGCTAGGTGAAAAATCTTTCTCCTAAGACTGGAGTAGCCATTCAGGGACACGGTCTTCAGGGAAATTGTTTTTTTCTTCTAAGGCAGTACCTCAAAGGACTTGTGTAATGTTACCTTTTTTATAAGAGGCTCATGCAACTCAGGCTGTCATTGACCTCTATACGGAGCTTCCAAAGTTGGCTTTGAACTTTGAACGTGTAGATGATAGGACAGTTTGTGGGAGGTGGTTCTCTTCTACAGTGTGAGATTTTAGAAACTGAACTCAGGTCATCAGGCTTGGTGCAAGTGCCTTTACCCAACCCATCTGGCTGGCTTCCTCTTAAACTTCTCATCCTCCTGCCTCTACCTGTCAGACTGTCAAGTGCTAGGATTACTAGCCTTGTCTCCTCTCCCTCCTCCCTGTTCCTCCTCCTCTCTCTCCTCCCTCTTCCTCCTCCTCCTCCCTCCTCCTGTCAGGCTGTCAGGTGCTAGGATTACTAGCCTTGGTGCCACTTTTTCCTCCTCCTTCTAAATTTTAAAAAAATTATTTTTAAAAATAAATTTTAAAATTTTGAAAATTATTATTTTTCGTGTGTGTGTGTGCATGCGTGCCCAGGAAATGCATGTCTATGTCTGCCAGTGTCAGCAGGGGCCAGAGGAAGACATGTGGTTCCCTTAAGCTGTAGTTATAGGGAATTGTGAGCTGCCTAAGAACCTGCATCCTCTGGAAGAGCAACAAATGTGCTGAACCCCCGAGCTGTATTTGAAATAGAACCATGTTTCAGGGTCACATCAAACAATTCAGCCACTGTGAGTCACTCACTGGCTAAGTTACCCGACATGCTACATTGACACCCCTCCCCCATCTTTCCACTGGGCTAGTAATGGTATCTACAGTCCAAGGATGCTGGGAGGATGAAGGGAATTTACCAGCAATGTGTGTGGATGAAGACTTGAATAGCACAGGCTTTATATAAGTGCTTACTGTTAGGCTAGAGCAGACCAGATATGGGGGATAACGGCTGGGCAGCATGTGAGTGTTGCAGTAGCTTCTATGATCTAGAATAGTCAGATGTGTTTGGGTGGAGAGTGTGGCATGTCTGGCACATTGATGGGCTATAAGTAGGGAAAAGGGCTGGACAAATGCTACAGGTAGACCTGGCAAGTTGTGGATGCTGGACCCCGTTGGATGGTGTATCTCCCAGGTTTCAGAGAGCCTCCTAGAAGGAGCAGCCATTAATGACCTTCTTTCTGTGTCTTTCATGCAGGGTGGGGCCGGGGATGCGACATCCTCATCTTCTACAGCCCAGATGCCGAGGAATGGTGCCAGTACCTACAGGACCTTTTCGTGTCTTGCCGGCAGGTCCGTAGCCAGAAGATGCAGACATACCGGCTGGTCCCAGATGCCTCCTTCTCTGCCCAGGACCTGTGGGTCTTTAGGAATACGCGATGTGTGCTGGTGCTACTGTCTGCGGGGCTGGTAGGATGCTTCGGCCAGCCAGGACTGCTGCCAATGCTGCAGCGTGCCTGCCACCCACCGCAACGTGTGGTGCGGCTGTTGTGTGGAGTGCAGCCAGGCGACGAGGACTTCCAGGCCTTCTTTCCTGATTGGGCCCACTGGCAGGAACTGACCTGTGATGATGAGCCAGAGACCTACTTGGTAGCCGTGAGGAAGGCCATTTCTGAAGGTAAGGGTTCTAACAAGGCAGAGAGAGGCGAGCTCAAGAGGAATTACAGAGCCACGTTCTGGGTCAGGGTGAAGTATTTTTATTTGAACATTGGTCATCGTGCTATAAAATGGAGAAAGCTCTTTGAAAAGATCTGGTGTCCACCGGGGCTCTAGCTCAGGGATAAAGTACTTCCTAGCATGTGCAAGGCCCTGGATTCAATCTCCAGACTTAGGCATANCCCCCCCCTTGACTTCTTTGCCCACTGGTTACTCTTTCTGAAAACATTACCATTGGCTTGGCGTGGTGGCACATACTTCTCAATCCTGGTACTTGGGAGGTGCTGACAAGGGTTAAAACTGACTCCCTAGGGAGATGGCCAGAAAAAATAAAGGATTTCTCTTATGGTCTTTCCAGAGCTCAGAACCTTAGGGACTTACTATAAGCCTGCCTCTGACCTTACCTGGAACCACTCAATGACATTTGGACCAGAGATGACATTTACTTATTTATATTTATTGCGTGTACATACATGTTGCCAGTACATGCGTACCATGGCATGTGTGTGGAGGTCAGAGGCCAACTTTGTGGCATTGGTTCTGTCCCCCCACCTTCTGGGGATTGTACTCAGGTGCCAAGTTGTTTAAGAGCACCTTTACACACTGGGATATCTCAATAGCTCCATTGCTGACATTCAATTGCAAACCTACAACTTAGATTCCTGCTTCATACATAGTCCAGGCCCTTCTCCAAGGGGAAAGATGGACCCCTACTTTGCAGGAAGCACGGACACTTTGTGCTCATTGATTGTATTTCCCTTCCAGAAGAGGATGTTAAAGTAGTGGTGAGGTGAAGGCTTGGGACAGCAGTCACGGCAATGTCAGGAGCCTACCTTCTTTCATCCTTGGAAAATGTGACTTGACTCTTTTCAAATATTCTCAGCATATTTCTTGTTAGAAGGAAGTGTAGGGGGCTAGGGTGAAGGGTTGAGCTGGGAACCACCCTGAGTGTTAGCTTTGACTCTGCTGTTAGTTTACTGAATATGCTAACTTGAACAAATCCCTTCATCTTCTCAAAATGTTTCTTTCCTCTGCAAATGAGGGGTATGATGGGCTAGGCGTCCCTAACCTGCCCTGTTTGTTTCTGGCATCCATGTGGTATTAGCTCAGAGCATGGACTCATCCTGTGTTTCCACTTACATGACACACTGTCATGACACCAGCTTCCAACTCTTGATGGATCTTTTTATATTTCAAGCTCTGGGCCTGAGCTGAAATACACATAAAAATGACCATTCTGTTTCTACTTCCAGATGACTAACTGAGGCACAGGAGACTTTAGTAGTTTTCCTAGAGCTCTGCATAGAGTTGGCAAAGCCAGACTTCTAACCCTTACAGTCTGATCCCACTCTTACGCTTCTGACCACTGTATTTGAAATAGAACCATGTTTCAGGGTCACATCAAACAATTCAGCCACTGTGAGTCACTCACTGGCTAAGTTACCCGACATGCTACATTGACACCCCTCCCCCATCTTTCCACTGGGCTAGTAATGGTATCTACAGTCCAAGGATGCTGGGAGGATGAAGGGAATTTACCAGCAATGTGTGTGGATGAAGACTTGAATAGCACAGGCTTTATATAAGTGCTTACTGTTAGGCTAGAGCAGACCAGATATGGGAGATAACGGCTGGGCAGCATGTGAGTGTTGCAGTAGCTTCTATGATCTAGAATAGTCAGACGTGTTTGGGTGGAGAGTGTGGCATGTCTGGCACATTGATGGGCTATAAGTAGGGAAAAGGGCTGGACAAATGCTACAGGTAGACCTGGCAAGTTGTGGATGTTGGACCCCGTTGGATGGTGTATCTCCCAGGTTTCAGAGAACCTCCTAGAAGGAGCAGCCATTAATGACCTTCTTTCTGTGTCTTTCATGCAGGGTGGGGCCAGGGATGCGACATCCTCATCTTCTACAGCCCAGATGCCGAGGAATGGTGCCAGTACCTACAGGACCTTTTCGTGTCTTGCCGGCAGGTCCGTAGCCAGAAGATGCAGACATACCGGCTGGTCCCAGATGCCTCCTTCTCTGCCCAGGACCTGTGGGTCTTTAGGAATACGCGATGTGTGCTGGTGCTACTGTCTGCGGGGCTGGTAGGATGCTTCGGCCAGCCAGGACTGCTGCCAATGCTGCAGCGTGCCTGCCACCCGCCGCAACGTGTGGTGCGGCTGTTGTGTGGAGTGCAGCCAGGCGACGAGGACTTCCAGGCCTTCTTTCCTGATTGGGCCCACTGGCAGGAACTGACCTGTGATGATGAGCCAGAGACCTACTTGGTAGCCGTGAGGAAGGCCATTTCTGAAGGTAAGGGTTCTAACAAGGCGGAGAGAGGCGAGCTCAAGAGGAATTACAGAGCCACGTTCTGGGTCAGGGTGAAGTATTTTTATTTGAACATTGGTCATCGTGCTATAAAATGGAGAAAGCTCTTTGAAAAGATCTGGTGTCCACCGGGGCTCTAGCTCAGGGATAAAGTACTTCCTAGCATGTGCAAGGCCCTGGATTCAATCTCCAGACTTAGGCATANGAGAGAGGCGAGCTCAAGAGGAATTACAGAGCCACGTTCTGGGTCAGGGTGAAGTATTTTTATTTGAACATTGGTCATCGTGCTATAAAATGGAGAAAGCTCTTTGAAAAGATCTGGTGTCCACCGGGGCTCTAGCTCAGGGATAAAGTACTTCCTAGCATGTGCAAGGCCCTGGATTCAATCTCCAGACTTAGGCATATTTCTTGGTTTAGAGAAACCAGATTTCTAAGATGGGATGGGTTAAAAATTTCTTTCTAGAATTTTCTATGCTTTGGAAGACATGGAATTCAGGTTTCCTACTGGAGAGCAGGGATAGGAGGGGGAGTCTTTGGTGGCTGTAGGTGTGAAGGGCGCATCTGCCAGGCCTCCTGCTTCTGCTTTTTCTTTGCAGTGACCTTGAGAGCTTGGTTGAAGTGGTGTCATTTAAAGATAACCTGTTTATGGAGAAATGGGCCTCTTTTTATCTGCCTAGGCCAACTTCTGCTCTTTGCACTGCTTCAGACTGGTAACATTCCAGTCTTTTCGACAGGGCTCATGACTTCAGTGAGCCCAGAAAATATGACACACACAGTCTGATTAACAGAAGCAAGCAGAAGATGGGCGCCTGGTTAGTCACAGGTCAGAGCTTTTCTTCCTCTTTGGCCTTTCCTTTTGGCTCTCGTGTGTGTTGTAAGCAGGTTCTGTCTTCTTACCATTTGAGATCTTACAGCCCTGGCACCAGCCAAGAAACCTGGACAATTCCCAGCCCCATTTCACTGCGCCACTGTGCCTCCGTGGTCCCAGGTGCAGCTTGTGCATTCATATAACTCATCCAAACTCTATCCCACTTCACAGCCCAAACTCAGAATTTACCAAACTTTAAGCTGGGCCTGGTGGTGCATGCTTGAAATTCCAGCTGTTTGAGCAACAGTGGCAGGAAGACCAAAAGTTCAAGGTTGGCCTGGGCTACAGGGTGATTTCAAGGCCAGGAATGGGTAACTGAGTGAGGCCCTGTCTTAGGGTGGGGAGGGAGGAAGTCAAGAAGAGGGCTGAGGATGCTGCGGGAGTTCTGGAAGGCTTCCTCTTTCCTCATATGTGCAAGGCTGGAGGTTCAGTCCCCAGGACTGAAGCAAGAACAGTAATTCTGTGTTTCTGGTTTGCTTTCTGTCGCTGTGATAAAAGACTCAGGCCAAAGGATTTATTTCAGCTTACACGCTTTAGTCTTATCACCAAGGCAAGCTAAGGCAGAGACTTAAGGCAAGAGCTGAAACCAATGGAGGGATGCTGCTCACAGACTTGCTCCCCATGGCATGCTCAGCTTTGCTTTCTTATACAACCTCGGAGCACCAGCCCACAGGTAGGCCCTGACTAGGTAATCAGGAGTCGAGAAAATGGCCCAAAGGCATACTCATGGGTCGGTCTGATGGAGACAATTCTTCAGTCGAGGTTTTCTTCTTCCTGGATGCTATAAGATAAGATCTACCCAGTAGGTAGGACCAGGTCTCAGCAGAGTAGAACCTCGCTCACTTTGTAATACAAATAACTGGTGTAAATGCAAGAGATGACTCGTCTGAAATGCTTGTGACCCGGGGTTAGCAATTTTCTAGAGTTTGCTCATCTTGACTTTGCCATAACAGATAAAGCACCGCATTCAAGTGTGCATGATCACATTTTTGTTGCCTTTTGGGAGCTGTGAGCCATGGACGCTAACAAAGAACCCTCACATACTAGTTGTTCATTGCAGAGGTCCGATGCAGCCTCATTGCAGGCCCCCATGATCCACCAACCAATCATTCAGAGCTCTGAGGAGGCACTGTCACTTACACAGTATATAATCATCATTACTCTCTAAAGCAGCATGGTGGTGATGGTTTTTAAAATATTCAAGGGTCGAGAAGAAGATCAATGGGAAAGCACTTATATAGCATAGATGAAGGGGAGGGTTTATGTATGGCTTAAGTCCTAAGATGTGGCATGTTGGAGGGTAAGACTTGTACTGCTCTTACAAAGGACCTGAGTTTGATTCTGAACACCCACTTTAGGTGGCTTACAACTACAAGTAACTTCAGCTGCAGGGGGGTCCTACACCTCCTGGGACATACAGATACACATATGCACACATAATCTTATAAGTAAAAGGAATACTTGCAGTATTATTTGGATGCGTCCAGTGATTAGACATCCACATTCATTGATCTTCTCTGGTATTTTATTTTACTTCTGACTCTGGCGCAGCCTGCTGTGAGTCTCTACCTTCCAGTGTTTCAGAGGGATGGATTATTTCACAGTAGTGTTTCTGTTCCAAGAACAAATAACCTATCACTAGACAGAGATTATTTTAGTAAGCAATTAAAACAAACTGCTTAGGGGGCAATCTGCAGCTGAGAGTCAGTGGGCACAGGGGCATGCAGAGTTAAAGAAATGGTGGGAAATAGAAAGACAGATTGCTGGTGGTTATACGTTATCAGTTAGACTTGTATTTGGATACATGCTTCTCAAGGTTTCATGTGCAAAGAAGAACCTGGAGAATTTATCAGCAGGGCATGCTGCCTGAGAGCTGGTGGAACTCAAGAGTCTATATTTCTAACAGGCTCCCACACTGCTGACAGTGGGGCCCCACATCCACCACCATCAGGCCACTAGTCACAGCTCCACTGTGCATGAGCCATTTTCTCAAAGTTCCAAAGGGCAGCTCCTGGATACCCACTGGTCTAGGTATAAAACTGGAGCAGTGTTTGATGGTTAAACCATGAGTCTTCAGTGTAGAATATTTTATTCTTTTGCTTTTCTAGATATAAATGGTCCTGACTTTGGGACTGGAGGGTCCTCCTGCTACATTAATTCTTACTCTTTTTTTTTTAACTTAATGATTGGTAATTATTTCTATTTCTCCAGAAACTATTTTGGAGGTCTTATGTTATCTCTAAGATTGGCAGAGTCCTTAACACTAGGGAGATGGTTTAAAAAAATTGCAATGTGTTTGTTGGAATTTATCATCCAAGTTCTGCATTTGTAAGATGGTGGGGTTGGACCAGATGATGTGGAAGGCTTCCTCTAGCTTCCCGGGCTGTAACATATCGTTAGACATTTGCTAAGAAGATGGCAAGTCACCCAAACTTTTCAAGGGACCCCGTTCAGTGCCCAGCAGCAATGCACGGCAGTGTACGGAGGCTGCAGCAATGCACGGCAGTGTACGGAGGGCTGCACTATTGCTCTGGATTCGGTTTTTGGATCTGTTGGGTGATTATTTTCAGATAGGGAAGTGAGAAAACCCAAAGTACAGCACAGCAATCGTTTCCTCTTTTTACTGAAGCTCTATTCTTTGCTGAAAATCTCACTGGGATACAAAAATACATTCTGTGAGACTATGTGGGAAGGACCTCACCGGTGGGCTGAGAGTGAGCTTATTTCAGAGGTTCTCCTGTGTGTTTGCACATTTGTGCATACGGATGCACGCCCACAAGCTGAGGCACTAAAGCTTGTGTTTAGCACTGAAGTAGTGAGCTTATCTGCTTTGGAGATTATCCATTTTTTCCCCTGTGTGTGTCTTCAGGCGTGCAGAGGCTGGAGACTGACCTCCAGTGTCTTTCTCTATTGGTCTCCTCCTCGTTTTGTAAGATAGGTTTTCCCATTGAGCCTGGAGCTTACAGATTGGTGAGACTGATTGCACCCCCCTCTAGCATGAAGACTACAGGCAAACTCCACCATGCCTTGCTTTTAGGTGGATGCTGGGATTTGAACTCAGGTCCTTAGGCTTGCACAGCTGGCACTGTACCATCTGAGAACACAGCCCTTGTCTGCCTTCTTTGTCTGCATTATCCTCTTTCCACCAGACCTTCTGTGTTTCAGAAGTCTCATGTTATATTGTATTTCCCCTTTGATCTCATGGGCAACTTTGAGAGGATAATGTCTATATCTGGTTTCCATTCCACTGTTTTTTTTTTTCCAGTTTTATTGAGGTATAATTGGCCAATAAAAATTAGGTGTACTCTAAGTACAAAAATAAGGATTTGTAATACACATATAGTGTAAAAATAGTCAAATTAGTTAATGTATCTCCTGTATCTCCTGTCTCCCCTTCCTCTCTCTCTCTCTCTCTCTCTCTCTCTCTCTCTCTCTCTCTCTCTGTGTGTGTGTGTGTGTGTGTGTGTGTTGAGAGCTCTTTGCAAGCTCCAAGTAAACACTATGGCATTATTAACTCTAACTTCTATATTGCATAAGAGAGTTCTAGAGTTTGCTCATTTTGAGACTGCAGTTTGAACCCTTGGATGGAGTGCCCCCCCTTCCCCTCCCATCCCTGGCTAGCATGTGCTACTACTTCTATAAGTCTGACTCCTTTAGATCCATGTGTAAGGGAGCGCATACACCGTCGTCTCTCTGTATCTGGCTCATGACATCATAATGTCTTCTGGGTTCATTTGTGCTGCCAATGACAGGATTTCTTACTGTTTTTTGGCTGAGTAATATTCCTTTATGCATTTTCTCAAATTAAAGTGAACATTTCCCCCCAAATAAAGTACGTATCGTAGTACATAAAAAAAAAAAACAAACTCGTGGTTTCTTTATGATTTCCCCCTTTTTATCAATAAATGATGAGACTCTTCTCATGTTTTATGCCAGGTTTTGTGAATCTCTGTTGATTTCTTCCTGTTCATATTACCTCTAGCATCCCCACAGACCCGGTGGAGAGCCTAGACTCCCCAGTGACCCATCCATGGCTTTCCTGTAGGTTGGGTTGTTGTACTTTATTCTTTCTTAAAGGTTTCCCTTTGTGCTCTGGTTTAGTTCCATATATTGAAAAGCTCATAATAAGTTAAATGTGTGTGTGTGTGTGTGTGTGTGTGTGTGTGTGTGTGTGTGTATGCAGGTGCTTGTGCCTCTGTGTTTGTTCATAGAGGTCAAAGGAGGTCATTGGGTGTCCTGATTTATTGCTTTCTGCCTTATTCATTTACAAGCGGACATCTGGCTAGACCTGGAGCTGTCTGTTCTGTCTCCTGTCTCTGTCTCCCTCCCATAGCATCACAGAATAGGTGCTAACGCCCTAACTCCGGCCCTTAGGCTGTGCAGCCGGTGCTCTACCCACTGAACCATCCCTAGACTGGGTGAATGGTTTTTTTTTTTTTGACAGTTGCTCAGTAAAATGTGTTGGACACTTTACACAATGCATTTTCCCAGGTGCGTATGGGCAGATGGATGGGGAAACTGAGGCTCAGGAGGTTCACTGCGCATGTGAAGAACAAGTAGCTCACATTAGCCCCAGAGGCCTTCATAATTTAGTGTGTTTCCTGATTTGCCTTGCATTTTCCTGTCTTCTTCCCCCACTTTTCCCTTTCCTATTTGGACTCCAAATAAAGCAAAAGCTTATAGGAGAAAGGGGCAGAGGAAACTGAGGCCTCCTTGAACTCTCCAGACCACAGATTCCCAGGCCTGGCAGGGCCTTGGCATTGCCCTGGTGCTTTGTATACAGGGCTCCACCCCTGAGCCACTGAACCACACACGGTCTCTGGGGTTAGCTAGCTGAAAATAAGCATTTTAAAAAGTCTCAGCGGCAGGTTGGCTAGCCAGGTCTGGGCTCTGTTTTGGGCCTGGTGTTCCACCATTTGCTTGTTCTCGTCAGAGGAAGCAGCAACCCCAGTGCTGCTCTGGGAGGACACAGGGCAGTAGTCCCGGGGGTTCGGAGGTAGACTGGAACGGGCACTTAGAGAAGCCAGACCCTTGCAGCGAAGGGGAAGTTGCTCTGTGCGGTGGCCTCGTGGACGGTGAGTTATAGATGACTGTTGGGGTCCCTTGTAGAGACCAAGGGGAAGGAGCTGGCTTGAGATCTGTTGGACTGGACTAATTCTTCCCCCACTGTCCTGTGTGGCTGTGAACTTCTGATCTCGATCTTTCTGTGCCATGGTTTAGTTGGCTTTGCTGGCAGCTCTTTAGCACATCCTCACATACCTCCCACTATGTGTACTTTCTTCATACTTTCCCTTTTGAAATGATCTATGCTTTGGGGAAGGAGGCACCTGGTAGGCATGGTGAAATCTTTCTAGTGTCACTGCGATGCTACAGCCTGTCCAAATGTCATTAAGATTTCCCCCACCAGGGCCCCTGACCATCCTGTGAAAGGAGGGGCACACTTTGCTCTCCTATCTGCATGGCTTATTGCCAAATGCACCTGGAACAGTTAATAAAGACCAGTTCCCGATGAGAAGCCAGTGCCCTGGATATTTTCTGCCCAAATCTCCAAGTCCCACCGGAATTCCAGATTCCCCCACAAAACTGTGAGCTCCAACAGGCAGAGAGGATGGTGAGTTTGAAGCTGCCCCTCGTCCCCCACTGCTCCATCAGCTACCTGACCAATGGACTTCACTTCACCATTCGCTTGGATGGGCTGTGTTCTCTCAAAGTGTCTGCATGTTCTTTGGTTGAGAGTGATTGGTGGGCTGCTGTGGTGCTAGCAGGGTGAAGCCCTGAAGCCCTCTGGGGGAAGGGTTAAGCTTCCATCTGTCTTAACATAGATGGGAATGGAGTTACCAGGCAGGGATTTTGGCTGTTTGTTTGTTTGTTTGTTTGTTTTTGAGACAGGGTTTCTCTGTGTAGCCCTGGTTGGTTCACTCTGTAGACCAGGCTGGCCTCTAATGCACAGAGCTCTGCCTGTCTTTGCCTCCCAAGTGCTTGGATTAAAGGTGTGTGCTGCCACACTCCGCTCAGACTTTGGCATTTTACCCATTTATTTCTAACTTGTTTTAGTATGGATTTTTTTTCATATCTTGTTTCCCCTGGGACCATTATTCTCACAACTCAGGAGGGACCCACAATCTCTTATTCCTGAGAAAACCTTTCCTAGACATCACTTCATCCTCGTGGTTTTCCTATGAGGCAAAGCCTCTGTTCTCTCCATCTTCAAGATGGCAGAAGCAAGGCCCACAAGTTCTGTGCCTTGTTCACCGTCTCAGCTTTTTCATTGAAGAAGGAGCAGGACCAGAGAGTTCTGATCTATAGTCTGATGTCTGGTGACCTCTTTATCCAGATGGCAGAACCATCTGTTCCTCTGATGGTGCTAGCTAGGCTCCTGCTACTCTCAAGGCCCCATGTTGGGGTTGGGTTGGAGCTGCTGTCCCGTGTCTATGCTCTAGCACTCTAGATATACACAGTGCGTGCTACTTGGGAAATGTGAAACTTTCTAGTAGTTGCAACTGGAAAAAAATTTTTGCAGTAAAGAGCTAGGCAGAAATTAATTTTAGGATGTATTTAGCTCCATCTATTTTTATTTTAATAGACATTAAGTATAAAAGCTGCTGGGGAAATGAGTTACATGCCATATGCTTTAAAAACACATCTATCATGGCTCTTTCATTTATTCATCAACTCAGTCAGTCGCTGGGGAGTTTCTGATGAGTCCCTGCCTGGCTCTGGTGTTGCGTGCAGCTCTCTCTTCTTTTCTGACTAGTCTCTTATTTTTTGTGTGCGTGTGTTCTTCTCTCTTCTTGTTGAAACTTTCTATATTTAAAAAATATTTTATATTATGTGTTTCCTTGTGAGTCTGCATGTGTGCATATGAGTGCTGTGTCTAAGAGGGCTGGAAGAGGGCACTGGAGCCCCCGAAGCCTGAAGTGGTTGTGAGCAGCCGGAAGTGGGTGCAGGGACTGCACGTGGGTCCATCGGAATAGCTGTACATGCTCTTACCCAACTCTGAGCTCAGACTTTCTGTATTCACCACCTGCTTAGCTGTGTTCCCAAGATCTACAATTTCAGGGTCTGTGCTGCCTTCCAAATAACCAGTTTACTGTCTAAAGTGCGGAGGCTGAGCTTCTGACAGACTTGATGACTGAGTCAGACGGGAGCGCTCCATTGTCCTCCAGGAAACGTCCTGGGTCAGGTCCTGGCCCAGTAGGTTTTTGACCGTTTCCCCCCAGACAGACCTTCTGGTAAGAGGAAGTGATGTAGCATTGGTTTACGCCATTGCTGCGAAGTCAGCCCTGTCACTTACCAGGTGTGGCCCCATTCCTGTGAAGAGGGAACTTCTCAGGAGTCAGAATTCCACTCTTGTCACATCTGTACTGGTGACCTTGAGGGTTACTACAGTCCCTGTGGGGACCGGTAAGGGTGAATATGAGTGTGCACATCATAGACAGACACTAGCTGCACCAGGCGAGTAGTCATTTGACTGTTCCGGATCTGTTCCTGCCCTCTGTGGGAACAGCACAGAGATATGAGTTCACAGTTGACCCCTCAGATGCCTGTAGCTATGATGTCCCATGTGTTTGGTGACATAGGATTTTAAACACTTTTTTTTTTCTGTGTCTCAGAGTGAGAACCTTCTAAATACTACCAAATGACTCTATACTATTTTTATTCCAGTTAGGAAGTTAACCTTTACAGCAGGACTTAAGCAATGCCTAAACTGACTTAATACTCTCAGTTTATGGACAGTAACTGACTTCAGTCTTAGACTATAGCATCAGGCTTTTATCTTGTGGAATGGTAGGGCATGTGCATCCAACATTTTACTTGTTTTTTTTTTTTTTTCTGTTTTGTTATGTTTTTGCTGTTGTTGTTTTGCTTGTTTTTTCTATGGTCTACAGGAAGATTTACACATGTGGGTTCTTAAGAAGATAACGGGGCCAGAGGAAATGCAGGCAAGTGAGCATGACAGAGCAGGTCTGTTAATTTCCCTCCCTCAGGTTTTCACAGCTTGTCAATTTA
>LR751938.1:59169-119546 GCA_902729485.2 Mus minutoides | reverse complement strand
AAAGATTTGTATGGCAAGAACTTCAAGTCTCTGAAGAAAGAAATTGAGGAAGATCTCAGAAGATGGAAGGATTCCCAAGCTCATGTATTGGCATAATCAATATAGTAGAAATGGCTATCGTGCCTAAAGCTATCTACAGATTCAGTGCAATCCCCATCAAAATTCCAACTCAATCCTTCAAGGATCTAGAAAAGACAATTTGCAAGTTCATTTGGAATAACAAAAAAACCAGACTAGTGAAAACTCTTCTCAACAATAAAAGAACCTCTGGTGGAATCACCATGCCTGACCTCAAGCTGTACTACAGAGCAATCGTTATAAAAACTGCATGGTACTGGTACAGCAACAGACAGGTAGATCAATGGAATAGGATCAAGACCCAGAAATGAATCCACACACCTATGGTCACCTGATCTTTGACAAGGGAGCTAAAACTATCCAGTGGAAAAAAGACAGCCTTTTCCACAAATGGTGTTGGCACAACTGGCAGCTATCATGCAGAAGACTGGGAATTGATCCATTCTTATCTCCTTGTACTAAGGTCAAGTCTAAGTGGTTGAAGGACCTCCACATAAAACCAGAGACACTGAAACTTATACAGGAGAAAGTGGGGAAAAGCCTCGAAGATATGGGCACTGGGGAAAAATTCCTGAACAAAACAGCAAAGGATTGTGCTGTAAGATCAAAAATTGACAAATGGGACCTCATAAAGTTGCAAAGCTTCTGTAAGACAAAAGATACTGTCAACAAGAGAAACGGGCCACCAACCGATTGGGAAAGGAGCTTTACCAATTTTAAATCACATAGGGGACTGATATCCAATATATATAAAGAACTCAAGAAGGTGGACACCAGAAAATCAAATATCCGCATTAAAATGTGGGGCACAGATTTAAACAAAGAATTTTCAACTGAGGAGTAACGAATGGCTGAGAAGCACTTGAAAAAATGTTCAACATCCTTAATCATCAGGGAAATGTAGATCAAAACAACCCTGAGATTCCACCTCACACCAGTAAGAATGGCTAAGATCAAAAATTCAACAGATGCTGGCGTGGATGTGGAGAAAGGGGAACACTCCTCCACTGCTGGTGGGACTGCAAGCTTGTTCAACCACTCTGGAAATCAGTCTGGCGGTTCCTCAGAAAATTGGACATAGTACTACTGGAAGATCCTGCAATACCCCTACTGGGCATATATCCAGAAGATATTCCATCTGGTAATAAGGACACATGTTCCACTATGTTCATAGCCATCTTATTCATAATAGCCAGAAACTGGAAAGAACCCAGATGTCCCTCAACAGAGGAATGGATACAAAAAATTTGGCATATTTACACAATGGAGTACTACTCAGCTATTAAAAACAATAAATATTTGAAATTCCTAGGCAAATGGATGGATCTGGAGGCCATCATCTTGAGTGAGGTAACCCAATCACAAAAGAACTCATATAACATAGACTCACTGATATGTGGATATTAGCCCAGAAACCTAGACTACCCAAGATACAATTTACTAAATACATGAAACTCAATAAGAAGGAAAATCAAAATGTGGACACGTCACCCCTTCCTCAAATTAAGAACAACGCACACATTGAAAGAGTTACAGAGATCATGTGTTAAGCTGAATCCAAAGGACGGACCCAATGACTGCGGCTGCCAGGGATCCATCCCACAGTCAGCCACCAAACATAGACACTATAGCATATGCCAGCAAGATAGTGCTGAAAAGGCCCGGATATAGCTGTCTCATGGGAGACTATACCAATGCCTGGCAAACATGGAGGTGGAAGGTCACAGTCAGCTATTAGATGGAACACAGGGTTCCCAAGGAAGGAGCTAGAGAAAGTATCCAAGGAGCTGAAGGGGTCTTCAACCCTATAGGTGGAAGAATAACATGAACTAACTAGTACCCCCTGAGCTTATGACTCTAGCTGCATATATAGAAGAGGATGGCCTTGTTGGCCATCATTGGGAAGAGAGGCCCCTTGGTCATGCAGACTTTATATGCCCCAGTACAGGGGAACACCAGGGCCAAGATGTTGGAGCGGGTGGGTAGGGAGCAGGGATGGGAGGGGGGAGGGTATAGGGAACTTTCTGGATAACACTTGAAATGTAAATGAAGAAAATATCTAATAAAAGTTGGAAAAAAATTCAGTATGGGAGGAGACAGGAGAGAAGCCCAGAGGGCCTGTAGTATGAATAGAACTATGCATCAGTATGCGGTGGGAATGGGGGGAACGTCTAGAAAGTCCCAGACACCAGGAATGTGAGACCCAAGACCTAATGGGATGACTTTAGCTAAAATACCCAACAAATGGGAGATAGAACCTAAAAAGACCAACTCCAGTAGATATACATGACCCCTAGTTGAGGGATCTGGCTACATACCCATCTCATTTTTTTTCAATTCAAAATTTTCTCTGCCTATGGAAATATAGGAACAAAATGGAGCCGAAGAGAATTACAACCCCCTTGGAAGAATGGAAGAACAACAGTATCAACTGGACCCCTCAGAACTCCCAGGGACTAAACCACCAACCAAACACCATATATAGTTTCATTTGTGGTCCTTGCTACATATATAGCAGAGGATTGCCTTGTCTGGTCCTGTGGAGACTTGCTGCCTCAAAGAAGAGGTATGTTAGAATGGTGAGGTGGGAGTGGGTGGGTGGATGGGTGAGCACTCTCTCAGAAGCAAGGGGGGTGATGGGGTAGGAGGAATCGTGGATGGGGGACTGGGAAGTAGGATAACATTTAAAATGTAAATAAAGAAAATAATTAATAAAAAAGTATATCACATTTTGAAAAACAAATTTATAAAAAAAATAATTTGGTTGTTAGGAATGAACATAATAGAGGAGAGAAGCAAGTAATTACCTGAACAAAATCTGCAAGTGATTATTTTCCCACAGTGGCACTAATTTCAACAAAATATTGCCATATCAACCAAGGAGATCTGGTGTAAACAGTCTGTCTAGTTTAAGACAATAAGAAATTGCACACTGCCAGGCGTGGTGGCACACGCCTTTATCACAGCACTTGGGAGGCAGAGGCAGGTGGATTTCTGAGTTTGAGGCCAGCCTGGTGTACAAAGTGAGTTCCAGGACAGCCAGAGCTATACAGAGAAACCCTGTCTCAAAAAAACAAAACAAAACAAAACAAAAAATTACACACTGAATAAAGCAGGAAGAAAGTAGGTGCTCAGAATGCCTTCTTCCAAACTATAGACTAGCTGGGCAGTGGTGGCGCACACCTTTAATCCCAGCATTTGGGAGGGAGAGGCAGGCAGATTTCTGAGCTCGAGGCCAGCCCAGTCTACAGAGTGAGTTCCAGGATAGCAAGGGCTACACAGAGAAACCGTGTCTCAAAAACCAAACCAAACCAAATAAATCAACCAACCAAACAAACAAAAACCAAACTGTAGACTGTGGGGAGCGGGCGTGGCCGCATGGGCCAAAGATGGTGCCCTGGCTGTATGCTCAGCCCCATTACCTTGGTTTTTATCCCAGTCTCAGTCATGCACAATAAAAGCAGTGCTTGTATCTCCTTGGAGAGATTAGTGCAACAACTTTGATACCATTCTATCAGCCAATCCTGTATGCTGCCTTGGAAGTGTGTGTCTATGATTGGGTGGTATGAGGTGGCATGAGTGAATGGAAGTATAAATTGTGGGCAGTCCTCAGTGGAATGATTTAAAGATTAGAGAGACTAGCATTAGAGAGACCAGGGTGAGTGAGTGAATGTATGATTGATGTGTGTGAGTGAATGGCTGCAGCTGTGTGAAACCTGAGAGAGAGAGAAGCAGAATAAAGCAGAAGCTTCGAAGGCAAGCTGCTCTGAACCCACCTTGTCATACCCATGTTGTTTATTCCCATTGTCTCTGCTGGACTGGACGTAGACTTGGGAGAAGTGTGAGCTGTGACAATTGGTGTCCTGTATGGAGACACAGCAGCTGGTGCCAAGCAAGATTGAGAACAGGAGTGGTGAGAGAGAAAGCAGGTGCTGCTGTTCCAAAGGGAAGATGCTGAGAGCTGCAACCACTGATGGCAGAAATTGCCTGCGGGCCGGCCGGAGGTGGCAGCGACAGCAGCAGTGGTGAAGCCGAGGCTGGGTGCTCCAGGAGACCATACAGAACCAGCACCAGCGAGTGCCGCAGGCTGCTCTTCCAGAGCTCAGGAGGGGGCGAGACCAGTCTGGGGGAGCACAGGCAGAGAGGCCAAGGCTGGGGGCTCCAGGCCAGTAGTGGTGCCGCATGATGGTAGGATTTGCTGAAGGAGGCAGAGGCAGGAGGATTCCTTGCCATCAGAAGTCAGAAGACACAAGAAGCAGCAAAAGGGTACGCAGTAAGTATTTTTAAATGAGGAAGTTCCCAGTAATGGACAAAGCAGGAAATTCCTGGTAAGGGACAAAGCAGGAAGTTCCAGGTAGAATTGGGACAGAGCAGGAAGATCATGGTAATTGGGACAAAGTAGGAAAAGTTCCCATTATTGGGACAGAGCAGATAAAGAAGGGAAAGTTAGGTTACAGGTAAAAAGGAACGAAGATAAAAATGAGGTCAGCTGCCTCAAAATTGAAAATAGAAGATGCAATTATTAAGCTCCTTAAGAGGAGTGGAATTAAATTAAAACCAGATACTGTGAGTCAGTTTCTAGAAACCGTGATGTATGAAGCCCCTTGATTCTTGGAGGAAGGCTGTGTGAATCTCTCTAGCTGGGACTGAATGGGTCGCAATTTACAGGCAGTGGACTCAGTTACACAACTGCCGCATGGCACATTGGCAATTTGGAACTTAGTAAAATCAGGCCTGAGAGATAAAACAGGAGGTACATAGTTGAGATAGAGAAGGGAAGTGATGCCTTGGAGGAAGTCAGGGAACTTGTGTCTCAGCACAATGGCAAAGAGGGGACAGAGAAAAGTGAGAGAAGGAGGAGTAAAGAAGAAAGTTCTAGCTCTGATACTGATGAGGGTTCTGATAGCACTATTGAAAGTGAAAATGAGTTAATAAATAGAATGAGCAAAATTAAAATCAGAAAGGGAACATTCTCCTGAACATTCAGTACCACTTTTACCAACTCCTGCCCCTCTCCAGATCAAAAGGTGAATAAAGGAGGAAAGCGCAGTAGGCACTCCTTGGTATGGGAGCAATTACCCTGTGAGGTGGGTGCTTTCCCTGTGTTCCAGGATCAAAAAGGGAACAGGTATCATGAGCCCCTTGATTGGAAAGTGATTCAAAGACTAAAAGAATCAGTGTCTTCATATGGGATGCAGGCAGCCTTTACCATAGGTCAAGTGGAGGGATTACATAGATTTTTGCATGACTCCATTCGACTGGCAGAATACCTGCAAGGCAGTGTTGTCTGGAGATTATTTGAATTGGAAGGCAGCCTATTTGGAGTATGCAATGGAACAAGCAGCAGTAAATGCTGCCAATGGACAACCTGCCTGGGGAATAGACATGCTAATGGGACAGGGAAATTTTGCTAAAAATCAAACAGGATATCCTTTGCAGGTATATGAGCACATTAACAACTGTGCCACTAAGGCATGGAAAATGCTGTCAGGGTCAGGAAATTTAGGAACTTCATTGTCAAAGGTGATACAGGGAAATGATGAGAAATTTGCAGATTTTCTGGCCCGCATGGTGGAAACTGCAGGTAGGGTTTTCCCTGACGTGGATGCTGCTATGCCACTCGTGAAGCAGCTAGCCTATGAGCAAGCTAATAAGGCATGCCGAGATGCTATTAGACCTTACAAAAATAAAACATTGGATGTTTGGCTAAAGGTTTGCAGAGATGTGGTGGAGTCTCAATCCCCCCCTTACCAATGAAGGATTAGCGGCTGCTATATTATCAGGGCAAAAGGGTAAAAGAAGTCAGTCTGTGGCCAAAGAAACTACAGGAGGATGGTTTACATGTGGTCAACCAGGACATTCTAAGAAATATTGTCCTAATCGATCTGGAACAGCTGTTACTGTGCCAGCCAGACATTTAAGATTATGCCTGCGATGTCGTAAAGGCAACCATTGGGCAAGGGAATGCAAATCTAGATGGGATGTGGAAGGACGCCCTTTGATTTCAGTTCACTCAGGAGCCAGGCCAAAAAACAGGGCACAGGGCCTTCTGCTCTAAGGACCTCAAATATATGGAGCAATCCAGCAGATACCCACCGAATCAGAAAATAGGCAGACGCCTGTATCTGAGAACGCCCCTCGGAGAGCCACAACAGGAAGCACAGGATTGGATGTCTGTGCCAGTGATGGACTTCCCAGTGCAGAACCTGGCAGGCCCAAAAACCTACAGGTGCTCATGAGACTAGAGTTTCAAAAGGAACTCATTTTCCTGGAAGACATTCTCACAACCAGTTTTATCCCTGCATAGTCTGGTGTATGGATCTTTGTGTTTATTTAGTAGGAATTTTTATATTAAGCATAGAATGAATCCTGACATAAGCTAAGACTTCCAGCGTTCCAACAGTCCTAGAGAATTCTTGATTTTCCGTGGGAATTCAGTATCTAGAGACAGGGAAGCTAATTAGCATTACATAGAGAGAAGCCAAAAGCAGCTCAGAATGGGTCTGCAGAATGCTTGCTAGGAACAATAGTTTTAGGGAACAAATAGATCTCCCACTAACCTCATTATAGCCAGGTAGAAAACAGACTACTTAGCAGATAATTAACAAGCTGGTAAACACTTTCTTTAGAATCTACCTGGACCTAGATAACAAGGGGATTGTGGTTAATACATTATTCATGAGAAGGCCCACTAGTATGGAACCCCCTAATGGCTAGTTCTCATAAGGCTCAAAGGAAAAACACAAATTCTGACCTAGGTGTATAATCCTTTGTTTATCAGTGGCTAATCTTAATCAGAACTGCCTTACTAATTACTGTAATTATACCTGGTTCCTGTAAGTCCTTTTGATGTATTCATTCCTATTGTATTGTACCATTGTAACTCCGTGGATGAAGCTCCCCTGGTTTCTAGTATCCCCACTGTATAAAAAGTCTGATGCTTTAATTCACAATTACATTCAGATCCACACTCCCTCATGTGTGGCCTCTGTTTGTCATATCCACTGAATCTTGCCCACTTAGTTCCAGAGAACTTGCCACACGCAGGCAAGGGACTTGAGAGGGCCTGCGGCATGTACCACCACCATACTCATACTAATCCCTGAAATGGGAGTTCAAACTGTAGACTCTGATTTTACAGGACCCCTCCCAGAGAATACTGTGGGGCTTCTGCTGGGACATAGTTCTACAGCCATAAGAGGTTTGATTTTTCATCCTGGGTTGATAGACCTGGATTATGAAGCAAAGGTTAAAATTCTGCTTTCTTCCCCTCAGGGAATATCCACCATTTCCCCTGGTGATAGGATAGCTCAGATTTTATTACTCCCTAGTCATCATGCTAAATTCCCTACAAAAGGAATAGTAAAAGGTAATAAGGATTTTGGTTCTACTGGAGATCCATGAGTATGGTTTTCCATGGATCTTGGAGAATGACCTCTGCATAAATTAAAAGTTCAAGGAGTCAATATGTGGGGTTTTCTAGATACAGGGGCAGATAGAAGTATAATTAAAGCAGCTGATTGGCCTTCAGTGTGGCCCATCCAGTCATTAGCTCAAACCTTGCGAGGTTTGGAATTTGCACGGATCAACAATGCAGTGCCAGCTTTCTGAAGTGGGAAGATGAGGAAGGCCATCAAGGGAGTTTTCAGCCTTTTGTCCTAAATATACCAATATCCTTGTGGGGGAGAGATGTCATGCAACAAATGGGAGCTAAACTTGTTTCCAAGGGCAATTATAGCTCACAAAGCATGACTATAATGAGAGGAATGGATTATAAATTAGGTAAAGGGTTTGGAAAAAATGAGGATGGCCGAATGTCTCTTATACAAGTTTCAAAACATGAAGGGAGAATTGGGCTGGGTTTTTCCTAGGGGCCCCTGATCAAATACCAATCAAATGGAAACAGAATCAGCCAGTGTGGCTTCCTCAGTGGCAGCTCCCTAAAGAAAAGCTAATAGCAGCCCATACCTTAGTTAAAGAGCAGCTAGATGCAGGCCATTTGGAGGAATCTACATCCCCTTGGAATACACCTATTTTCGTAATAAAAAAGACTTCTGGTAAATGGAGATTGTTGCGTGATTTGAGAACAGTTAATGCAGTTATGGAGGTTATAGGATCAGTACAATTGGACCTCCCAGTTATATCATCTTTGCCAAGAAATTGGCCCACCCTTATTATTGATTTAAAAAATTGCTTTTTCTCCATTACATTGCATCTGGTGGATACAGATAAGTTTGCATTCACATTATCTTCCACTAATCATTCTAGTCCTGATGCCCGATATGAATGGGTGGTTTTGCCACAAGGCATGGCAAACAGTCCTACTCTATGCCAAATGGACATGGATAAAGCCTTAAAACCTGTGAGGCATCAGTTTCCAGATGTCCTTATATACCATTATATGGATGATTTGTGATAGAACAGATGCTGTGGTTAATGAGACATATCATCATATGGTACAATTGTTAGAAAACTGGGGCCTGAGCATAGCTCCAGAGAAGGTACAAAAAGATAAAATAAAGAATTATTTAGGGACCAGATTATCTGATAGTATGGTAGAGCCTTTGAAATTGACATTGCGTATAGATAAATTATCTACATTAAATGATTTTCAGAAATTGTTAGGAGATATTAATTGGATCAGACCATATTGCAAAATCCCTAATATTATATTGCAACCTTTATTTGAGATTTTAAAAGGAAATTCAGATTTGAATTCCCCTAGAAAGCTAACAAAAGAAGGCCGAAAACGTTTACAACAAGTCAAAGATTGTTTGTCCAAGGCTCAGGTGGATCTCATTGATCCTACCCAACCCATCTTATTTTGTATTCTTGCTACCGATTTATCACCTACTGGTGTCCTGTGGCAAATGGGATTCCTAGGGTGGGTTTATTTACATCATTCAACTGCCAAGGAATTACCTTGGTACCCTGAGAGTGTGGTGCAATTAATTATGAAAGGACTAAAAAGGAGTTTAGGTGGTTTTGGTAAACAGCCAGATGTGATAGTTACACCCTATACTTCCAAACACATTGAAGTTTTTGCAGCCACAAATAATGAATGGGCCATATTATGTACTAGCATGGTAGGATAATCATTATCCTCCCAGTCCTTCGATGCAATTTGTCATGCGCAACCCCATTATTTTTCCTAAGATTACAAGAAAAGCACCTATTACAGGAGCCATGAATATCTTCCCAGATGGCTCAAAAGGTGGAGTTGGAATAGTGTATGTAGAAGGAAAGGAACCAAATATTCATTTGTTTCCCTATCAACCAGCTCAGGTAGTGTAATTAAATGCAGTTTTACAGGTGTTCTTGGAGTATCCAAATCCCTCAATTTCATATCAGATAGTCAATATGTAGTACAAGCAGTTCAACAATTGGAAACTGTGGGCCTGATTAAACATACCTCCACCATGTTTGAGTTGTTGTCTACCCTACAAAGATGTATCTGGGAAAGAAAGCATTTGTTTAGTGTCATTCATATTAGAGCTCATAAAGGCCTCCCTGGGGTCATAGCAGAGGGCAATTCAATAGCAGACTCTAATACACGTGTAGTCTTTGCATTTGTAGCAGCCTCTGCACTGCAAGGATCCCAGGAATTTCATAGACAATTTCATGTAAATGCCCAGTCTTTAAGATTAAAGTTTCTAATTTCCCAAGAACAAGCCAGGAATATCGTTTTAAAATGTGGGCACTGTGTTTCCTTGTTACCTCAGAGAAGGATAAGAGTAAATCCTAGAGGCATTAAACCTTTAATGATTTAGCAAATGGATGTGACCTATGTTTCAGATTTTGGCACTCTTAAATATGTGCATGTGTTGGTTGACACCTGTTCAGGTGTGATCTTTGCTTTGGCACATGCAGGAGAAAAAGCACAACATATAATTTTGCATTGTTGGCAAGCTTTTTCTTCTTGGGACATTCCAAAAAAGATCAAAACAGATAATGGACCAGCCTATAGTTCTCAAAAATTCATGCATTTTTGTCATGCCCTAGGCATTGAAATCAGCCATGGTTTGCCTTATAACCCCCAAAGTCAGGGTATAGTGGAACGTGCCAGTGCTACCCTGAAGCATGTTTTATTTAGACAAAAAGGGGGAATAGAGATGCAATTTAAATCCCCTAAAGATAAATTAAATATAGCTATTTTCATTCTTAATTTTTAAAATTTGGACTCCCATGGCCATTGTGCCGCCGAAAGGCATTGTACCTCACAACTGCTTCAATCTGTAAGGGTGCAGTGGAAAGATGTCCTCCTCTCTGGGCAATGGAGGGGCCCTGATCCTGTTATAACATGGATGATGGGAGCAGTATGTGTTTTTCCACAAGATCAGGAGAATCCTATTTGGGTACCTGAACGCCTGACATGGCTGTCTAAAGAAGATAAGCTTCCGAAGAAAGATGGCCCTGAAAAAGCTGACGACATTCAAACTGCTATTCGTACAGATAAGGATGACAATAGGGGAAGAGCAGGAATTATGGGGGATTGTGAAAGAACTCCCCCTTCCAGTACCTCTTAGTGCTGATGCTAGTGTGTTATATCTTTGAACCTCTGTAAAAGTAAATTGTAGTTATAGAGATAATATAGTTTTGAGCCTACTCCTGTGTGTGGTACCACTGTTTTTCCTTTTAGTTGGTAATAGAGTGGGCGTGGCTGCATGGGCCAAAGATGGCGCCCTGGCTCTATGCTATGCCTGGAGACCTTGTTTGTTTATCAAAGTCTCAGTCATGCGCAATAAAAGCAGTGCTTATAACTCATTGGGGAGATTAGCGCAACATCTCATGATACCATTCTATCAGCCGATCCTGCATGCTCCCTTGGACATATGCGTCTATGATTGGGTGGTGTGAGGTGGCATGAGTAAATGGAAGTATAAATTGCCGCAGTCCCTGGAGGAAGTGATTTAGACGATTAGAGAGATCATGTGTGAAGCTGAATCCAAAGGACGGACCCAATGACTGTGGCTGCCAGGGATCCATCCCACAATCAGCCACCAAACATAGACACTATAGCATATGCCAGCAAGATAGTGCTGAAAGGGCCCGGATATAGCTGTCTTGGGGGAAAATGTACCAATGCCTGGCAAACATGGAGTTGGAAGCTCACAGTTAGCTATTAGATGGAACACAGGGTTCCCAAGGAAGAAGGAGCTAGAGAAAGTACCCAAGGAGCTGAAGGGGTCTTCAACCCTCTAGGTGGAAGAATAACCATGAACTAACTAGTACCCCCTGAGCTCATGTCTCTAGCTGCATATATAGAAGAGGATGGCCAAGTTGGCCATCAGTGGGAAGAGAAGCCCCTTGGTCATGCAGACTTTATATGCCCCAATACAGGGGAACGGCAGGGCCAAGAAGTGGGAGCGGATGGGTAGAGGAGCAGGGCCGGGAGGGGGGAGGGTATAGGGAACTTTCTGGATAACACTTGAAATGTAAATGAAGAAAATATCTAATAAAAGTTGAAAAAAAAAAGAAGAGTAGAGAGACCAGCGTTACAGAGACCAGGGTGAGTGAGTGAATGGATGATTGATGTGTGTGAGTGAACAGCTGCAGCTATGTGAAACCTGAGAAAGAGAGAGAGAGAGAGAGAGAGAGAGAGAGAGAGAGAGAGAGAGAGAGAGAGAAGCAGAATAAGGCAGAAGCTGTGAAGGCAAGCTACTCTGAACCCCCCTGATTTCCCCGTGTCGTTTATTCCCATTGCCTCTGCCAGAAGTAGACGTGGGAGACTTGTGAGCTGCAACAGTAGACTATAGGCATAAGTCTGTGCTCACAACAGTCCTATTCCTACCCACAGTGAGCATAGTGCAGTTATAATACCTTAGACCCAGCCCGTAGACCAGGACCCAGGTACTGATCTTCTGGAACTCCTTAATTAGAAGCCCAGTGTACTGTATCCCCCATGCATCTTATAAGCTCCACAGACAATGAGGAACAAGACTTTACTCAATAAATAGCAGAGCATGAAAATGTCACAGGAAGATGTTTAGAGCTCATTGCCAAGCACAGTACTGTGAGACATAACCAGGTAGAGGAAAAGAGCATACATTCCCAATTACAACAGGTCTGTTTCACAAAGTCAGGATTGTTTTGCTCTGTACCATTTTTAGACACTGTCTGGATATAATATATATCTGTGAGACTTGCAGGCACATTTTGCTAGAATGATCAACTGTGATTTCTGAGGTGAAAATAGGGGTGCTATTTCAATTCTTTCTATATTCTTAAACAGGGCAGATGAGTAGAACAACTACTCCAACCAGTGACTGAATCAGGTCAGTACAGGGTACTGACTGACCTGCTTTGTGAGGGCAGATGAAAATTCACAGTTGAAGATTGCACAGCAACTTTTTCCAGTACTTATTTATATTCATATCATTTTCAGTCAAAAAATACAGCACAATACAATAAAACAAAACAAAAACAAAAGAGAAACAAAACAGAAAAGAAGCCCATTTATTACAACTACAAGATTTCCTTGGGATTGCTTAATCTGATAAGAAGTGTTTTAATTCAGATTCTCCTCACATTTCATGAGACACAATAGTTTTCCAAACAATGCATGTGTCAGAAGTGGAACCTAAAAATAATAGTTTACCTAGGTATATACTGTTTTGTTCAAATTCAGGTATCCTCAATTCCTATTACAGAGTATTCTAACACAATACAGGGAGCAGGAGAAAATCTATTTCCATGACCCACTACTCATGAGCACATGAGCTATCAAGACTTTTAGAAAATGATGTGTTAGTGGAGGGAGTTTAGAGGGAGAAGATGTGAAAATAGTGGCGGTATCAGGTGTGTTATACATCCTCCCAAGCTCCCACCCTCAGGATCTCAGGAGGGCTATGTGCAGTGTGTGCAGAGGTGATGGGAAGAGAGCAGATGGAGTGCTTTTTCATAGGGGAGGTTCATGATGGTGAAAAAGGTGCTTTTCCTTCTTCACTCTCACACCCAGGCATTTCCTAATGGCTACCTCTGTGTGTGCATGTGCATGTGTGTGTGTAATACTCCAAGTATGAGACAGCACACTCCATTTAGGTTATTTTTATGAAATAACACAACGAAGAATTGTATGCAGTTAATTTAATAATATGGAAAGAAATATGTGTGAGGTTTCAACAATTGTCTTGCACTTTATAGGTAGAAATAAAGAACCAGGAAAGAAAAGTTATGATTTGTGGTATTAATTGCATGACCATTGCCAGTTTTCTGCAGTTCTGTGAGCCAAAAGTCTTGTGGAGGTTTATGATGTCTTTTGACAATCTTCGCTGTTAAATATTATTTCCTGGGGAACCAAAACAAGATGTCTTAAATTTAGAGTTGTGTCTTAAAAGTCTCAGGCTAAAAATCAAATTTTCTTGCTAGTATTTTTGTTCATTTTTCTCTTAGTAGTTTTTACAATGTATAATAACTAGTATGTATATTTGTGTGTTGTGCGCATGTATACCCACATGTGTGTAGAAGTCAGGGAACTACTGTTAGAAGCTACTTCTCTCCTTCTGCCTTTACATTAGTGATTTTAGAGTGTAAAAAAGAAAACAAATTAAAAGTTACCGTCATCAGGTCAACATTGGACAGAGTCTCCTCCGTCTGGATTAGAAAACATTGTTTGAATTGCTTCACAGCATTTTTAGTCAGAGGTCCACCTATATATGGTTTAAGCAATTCCACATATTCTTCCTCAGACACAGATGAGTTAATTGTACTTTTGATAGCATTATCTAGAATAGCGCAGCCAGAATCTGGAAAGACATGACATTCATGGAGGTTTGAACTCATTAACACTTACCTATACAACAATCATGTTCCTGAGTGCAAGGGGAAACACATATTAGCAAGGGTGGTGGGCACTAACAAATCGGGGACAGAAGATGCAGGCTGTGAAATTCTACTTAGAAATAGCAAACTCTGCCCCTAACATCCTACTACAACTAAACCACACCTCACACAACCTTTGCTAACAAGGAAACTGAAGAGATTGCAGGCTGTTTTTATTGGCATGGTAAACACCCTTCATTACTATCTTGAGAACATTATGAAATATGTTCAAGCATCCTACAAATATCACATCTAGAATATTATCAACATTGCTCTGCTAACTCTAGCATCTGCATCAAAAAGCAACAAACAGAAGCCCTAGTACTTGAAGTGACCTCTGCAGCCAGACTAGGAGTGGGGAGGGAAGGAGCTCAGGACTTTGATTCACTTGAAGTATTTCTAGTCATGATTCTTTAATCTTACTTAAAATTCACTGAGCCCTTCACATTTTTTCAACCTGTACCAAGCAAAGTAGGCAAAACCAAAACAAAACAAACAAACAAACAAAAAAACAATGTACACACTACACACCACACTGCATGAGGCCATTATAATGATCACATTCTTTTTGGTGTTTTTAGGGACAGAATTTCTCTGTGTAGCCTTGGCTCTCGTGGAAGACACTCTGTAGACCAGACTGGTCTTCAAATTAGAGATCTGCTTGCTTCTGCTTCTGCATGCTGGGATTAAAGATGTGCACCACCACTGCCCAGATGACCACATTTATTTTTAAATTGTGTTTTTAAATTAAAGTATAATTAATTCATCTTTTCTTTTCCTCTCTCCAAGCCCTCTATGTCTCTATGTCTCTATGTCTATATATATGTCTCTATGTATGTCTCTATCTATGTCTCTATTTATGTCTCTATCTATGTCTCTATGTCTCTATGTCTCTATGTCTCTATGTCTCTATCTATGTCTCTATCTATGTCTCTATCTATCTATCTATCTATCATCTATCTATCTATCTATCTATCTATCTATCTATCTATCTATCTATCTATCCATTTGGTGTTAATTATATGTATATGACTTCAGGGGTGATCATGGTATTAGATAACCAATTTGAGAGCTCATCCCTGGGAAAGATTATTTCTCCTGTTCTTGGAATTCCTTAGTTGCCTGTAGTTTTTTCAACAGACAGAGACTAGTAAAGAAAACCATAACTAGGTGAAATTCAGAGAACATCTGATCATAGTATGCCCAGCCCCAATTGGTGCAACACAGTTTCTGTACCCAAGGCTCAGAGAGCATCCCAGGAGAGCAGCAGAAAGATTGTAAGAACCAGAAGACCAGGAAATCTGCTCTGAGATAGTTTCTTCTAAATGACAGGGAAGCTTTACCTATGATACTTCAACATATGGCTGCCCAAAGAAAAGCTTTTATTTATTACATAGTCTTCAATATTTCACATATCAATTATGTATTTCAATTATATCCATTCCTCTCTGCTCCCGTTTAGTTCTTCCCAAATCTCCCTCACATCCTTCTCAGAACTTCATGTCTCATCCTTCCTTGTTTTTAAAAATAATATGCTGAGTACAATTAGAGTTGCTCATTTTTCATTGATATAGGCCATCTGCTGGACCATGGGAAACCTACCATGAACCACAACCCTGCATAAAATTGACCCTTCCTCCCTCAGCAGCCAATCACTTTCCAAAAGCTTCTTAGTTATGGGGTAGGGGCTCATGACCCCACTCCTGCCCACATTTAGAGTGTTGACCAGCTTGATCTTGTGGAAGTCTGGGGCAAACAAACACTGCCCCTCACAGTTCATCAGTACAATAGCCCAGACTTGTCTAAAGACAACATTTTGCAGCAGTTCTCCCTGACCTCTGGCTCTTACAATCTTTCATCTCCTCCTTTCCACAGTGTTTCCTGAGTCTTGGAGAGGAGGATATGAGATAGATATTCCAGTTATTCTTTGTACTTTGATCAGTTTTTGGTGGGAGTGCTCTACATTATTCATTACTGGAAGAAACTCACAGAAAATTCAAGCTGTCCTCTCTATTAGTATGAATACAAAGGACATGGAGATAAAGGACCACTTAAAGAAGCCCTGAGGGCCAACAGAAAGCATGTAAACAGGCAACTTCAGGAAATAGGAGGTTGGGTGTACCCCCCAGGATGCCCCAGAGACCTGGGAGCTGAGAGACTCTCAGGACTCAAAGGGAGAGACATCACATGAAATGCTGTACTGTATGGAGAGGGAACTTAGAACCCACCTCCAGCAGGAAGACAGGACATCAAGTGAGGGATGGGGTTGCCATCCCACAGTCACATCTCTGACCCATACTTGTTTCTGTCTAAAAGAATTACAGGGATGGAATTACAGGGAGGAGCCTGAGGAAAAGAACAGGTCCAGCAACAGGTCCAATGTGGAATCCATCTCAAGGGGAGGTCCCATGGCCTGATACTATTACTGAAGTTATAGAGAGCTCACAAAAAGGGATCTATCATGACTGCCCCTCAAAATGCCCAGCAAGCAGTTGAAAGAGTCAGATGCAGATATTTGTACCCAACCAATGGACAGAAGCAGCTGACCCCTGTTGTTGAATTAGGGAAGGCTAAAAGAAGCAGAGGAGAGGGGCAATCCTGTAGGAGGATCAGCAGTCTCAATTAATCTGGACCCCTGAGATCTCTCAAAACTGGACCACCAAACAGACAGCACATACCAGCTGATATGAGTCCCCCAACACACAGTAGACGACTGCCCGGTATGTGTTCATTCTCGATGATGCACCTAACCCTCAAGACACTGGAGGCCCCAGGGAATTTAGAGATCAGGTGGGGTGGGGGCTGGGTGTATCCCCATGGAGATGTGGTGGGGTGGGGACTGGGGGTATCCCCATGGAGATGTGGTGGGGTGGGTGTTCGTGGTATCCCCATAGAGATGGAGTGGGATGGGGAGGAGGTGTGAGATGTGGATCAGTCAGAGGGTGGATTGGGAGGCGGGGAATGGAATATGGGGTATAAAAAATAAATTAAAAATAAAATAAAATAAAATAAATTCACAAAAATCTCTCCTATGTCTGTCACATAATGTTCAAGCTTTTTACACTGGCATTACATGCTATAGTTGGGAAGCAGCCTTTCACAGTTAGAGAGACTCATGAATACATCCACAGGGAAACCCATATGTGTCCCGTGTTATAGGAGCGCATTTATATCATCACCCTTTTCTGCTGAAATATCTCATAATCAAATTTGATCCTTACCATGGATTTTAAAAGTGCAGTTTTCATAATGGGACATTTTGTATGGTATTGACACATGACATGTAGGTCCAACAAAGGAAGAAAACCCACAATAGAGATCCCCTTTTTATTATATTATCTGAACTAATGTTGATCCAGGGAGTTATTACATCAGACACTTTACACTAGTGCTCAGGTACAATGACTTCTTCCAGGAAGACACAGTAAAAATGTCCAAAAGCACTCTTCTATTCTACAGAACTTACCACTGGCATAGCAGCAAATGGGGATGGTGACCAACATGAATAGAACCACCAGCTTCATGTTGAGGCAGCCCTTATGGGTTGGTCTGTTGTCCAAGAGAGAAATCAGGAAACTCTCTGGAGTTGACACCTCAGTGTTCCTCTATTTATTGCCCAGGCAACCACATTTGTCTCATCCAATAAACAAGAACGCAAGTCATATATTTAATGTGGCACTGTACCAGGAAACATAAGAGGATGAAGCAGAGACAAATTTCATTTGAACACTGATTTCATAGAATAAAGCAAGGAAACATAGTTTTGAGACTCTGGGGACCACTGTAATGACAAATGGGGTCAGCAGAGTGCTGGCAAGTGCTCCTAATGTCCAGTCCAGATTATAGCACCGTGGGTTGATTTTATCATCTGCTGTTCGGAGTTTTACACTGGTCTCATTTCTTCCCTTCTCTTCCTCCCTTCTCCTCACTCCCTTCTCTCCTTATTTGCCTTGTTATTATCATCCATAATTTTATTTCTCCTTTCCCTTTTTTCCTGTCCCCCTTCTCTCCCTTACAAACCTCAAGCTGCATTATTCCTTGTCTGTCATCTTCTGTTGATTTCAGTGGTTGGGGTAAGTGCATTATGACACACTAGCTTTACAAGGCAAACTTTCCTTTTGTTAACCATTTTGTAAATCCTTTCCAGTTTGAGAGGGGGCTTACCAATTTCGACTCATTATTGAAAAGGTCTGGAATCTAAAATGTGCTCAGGTCCTGGGCATATATCCAGAAGACATTCCATCTGGTAATAAGGACACATGTTCCACTATGTTCATAGCAGCTTTATTCATAATAGCCAGAAACTGGAAAGAACCCAGATGTCCTCAACAGAGGAATGGATACAAAAAATTTGGTATATTTACACAATGGAGTACTACTCAGCTATTAAAAACAATAAATATATGAAATTCCTAGGCAAATGGATGAATCTGGAGGCCGTCATCCTGAGTGAAGTAACCCAATCACAAAAGAACTCACATAACATGTACTCACTGATATGTGGATATTAGCCCAGAAACCTAGTCCACCCAAGATACAATTTACTAAACACATGAAACTCAAGAAGAAAGAAGATCAAAATGTGGACACGTCACCCCTTCCTTGAATTAAGCACAAAGCACACATTGAAGGAGTTACAAAGATCATGTGTGAAGCTGAATCCAAAGGATGGACCCAATGTCTGTGGCTGCCAGGGATCCATCCCACAATCAGCCACCAATCATAGACACTATAGCATACGCCAGCAAGATAGTGCTGAAAGGGCCCGGATATAGCTGTCTCGTGGGAGACTATACCAATGCCTGGCAAACATGGAGGTGGAAGCTCACAGTCAGATATTAGATGGGGTTCCCAAAGAAGGAGCTAGAGAAAGTACCCAAGGAGCTGAAGGGGTCTTCAACCCTATAGGTGGAAGAATAACATGAACTAACTAGTACCCCCTGAGCTCATGTCTCTAGCTGCATATATAGAAGAGGATGGCCTAGTTGGCCATCATTGGAAAGAGAGGCCCCTTGGTCATGCAGACTTTATATGCCCCAGTACAGGGGAACACCAGGGCCAAGATGTGGGAGCGGGAGGGTAGGGGAGCAGGGCAAGGAGGGGGGAGGGTATAGGGAACTTTCTGGATAACACTTGAAATGTAAATGAAGAAGTTATCTAATAAATATTGGAAAAAAATAAATGGGAGTTTTTGTGGCTGGAGAGATGGCTTAGGAGTTAAGAGCACTTACTGCTCTTGCAAAGAAACTGAGTTCAATTCTCTGCACCCATATAGTATCTCACAGTGATCTAGTTCCAGCGGATCTAATGCCATTTTCTAAATTCTGTGGGTTCCTGCATGCATGTGGTTCACATATGTCCAAGCCACCAGTCACACACTTATACACATAAAATAAAATCAGCAAATACTTGAAATGTAAGTGTAGCTTCTGGAGTACCCATTATGGAAATTAGTATGAAGATTTCTTAAAACCTGAGCTACTCAGGATTCAGCTCTATCTTTGGGATATACACCTGATGGAATCTGAGTAAGACTACTGCAGAGTCACCTGCATATCTGTATTTGTTGCATCATTCACAATAGCTAAGTTATAAAGCCAGCTTAGATGACTATATCAACAGATGACTGTACAAATAAAATATGCATATATACAATGTGTATGTGTGTGTGTAATACGGTTTAATTGGCTATAAAGAAGATCAGAAATATGCCATCTATATGGAAATGAATGGAACAAAAGAGCATTTCATTGAATGAATACTATTAGGATCAGAAAGACCAAAATTACATTTACTTTTCTATATACAATGTATATTTTATATGAGTCATATATGTATAAAAGTATATAAGGATAGATTGAAAACAAGAAATCAGAAGAGAAAATATTTGGGGGGAGTACAGGGACCAGAAGGAGAAAAAAAAGGATGTGGTAGGGTATGTTAAAAAGAACAAATGTACATTGAAATATGTATAGAATGTCACAATGAAAACTACTACTTGCACATGATCATTTCCAAATTGTTTACTTTTAGTCTGGGTATTTTTTAAAAGATAGTGCCTTTCTCTGTAGCTATGACCTGACCACATAATAATCAAAGCACCAAACATACAGCACAAAAAAGAATATTAAAAGATGTAAGGGAAAAATTAAGTAACATATACTGGTAGGCCTATTATTGTGTGATCATTACTTTGAGATTTTAAAGGCTCAGTCTTGCTATCTCTCTACCTCTAACTTGGAGATAGTATATATGTCTCAGTTACTGCTCTAGTGCCATGGTTGCCTGCCTTCTGCCATGCTCCCTGTCATGATGGACATGGACTAACCCTCTGAAACAGTAAGCAAGTGCCATATTAAATTCTTTCTTTGAAACATACCATATACTATAACAAAATACTTGCCCAGGGTTATTATTATAAAAAGAGAGTTTTACTTATAGCATAGTTTAGGAGATTAAGTGTCCAAAACTGAGAGGTCAAAGTAATTTCTCTCATGATGAAGATTACAGAAGATGGCATGAGTTAGTGGCACAGGATAGATGAATAACTCAATTTTCAAAACAGAGGAACTGAATTTCAAGTTGGAGGTTACATAATTGCCTTCAACGACAACATACAGTGACCTATGAACGTTTTCCTGGAACTCACCTCTTAAGGCTCCACAAAGATCACAC
Source organism: Mus minutoides (assembly GCA_902729485.2). Classification (NCBI taxonomy): domain Eukaryota; kingdom Metazoa; phylum Chordata; class Mammalia; order Rodentia; family Muridae; genus Mus; species Mus minutoides. Next base: position 98,972 of record LR751938.1, on the reverse strand, counting down.
ACTATCACTGCTCTTGGAATAAGCCTTTAACTACAGAAATTTAGAGGTAGCCTTCCACTGTAGTCCTCAAGGGACCATGTCTATTTCACAATGTCACCTGTGTTCACTATGTCTGTAATAGTTTTTAGTCCAAGTCTGAAAAGCCCTCTAAGAGTTAAGAGGAACTTAACTGTGAGGTCCTGTAAGGCAAAACAAGCAAAAGAACAACTTACAGCTCTCTATGTTGTTGTGACAGTGGGACAAGCATACGTGGTCTCTTATTTCATTCCCCAATTTACTGATATTTTGTACCTTTTTGGAGTGAACACCACATGTTGACACTTCACATTTTATCTTTATGTTGTCTTCTCCTTTATTAAAAAGGGATGTGCTTGGCTGGGTACTGGTGGTGTATGCCGTTAATTCTAGCATGCAGGAGGTAGAGGCAGGTGGATCTCTTGATGTGGCACAAGGGAGAATATTTCTAGAAATACATACAGGAATAAACCTGGATTCATGCTTGAGAAGATGCCCTTAATTACATGCTCATTTAAGAATAGATGCATGATGAACTGAAGGATACTTCTCATGATTACCTGGGATAGACCATATGAATCTTTTTTTTTTAAAGAATATTTTATTTATTTACATTCCAGTCATTGTCCCCCTCCACTTTGATCCCCCTCCCATAGTTCCTCATCCCATTCCTCCCCTTTGCCTCCAAGAGGTTGCTTTCTACTCTACCTGACCTCCCACTTCCCCGGGGCCTCAAGTCTCTGGAGGATTAATCTAATCTTCTCCCACTGAAGCCAGACCAGACAGATCTCTGCTATATATGTGCCAGGGGCCTTGAAGCAGCCCATGGATGCTCCTGGTTGGTGGCTCAGTGGTGCTCATGGTGGTGAACTCCATGGGGTCTGGTTTAGTTGAGATTGTTGGTCTTCCTATGGGGTTGATCAGCCTTTCAGCTTCTTCAATCCTTCCCCTAATTAAAGCCTAGTGGTCCCTGATTTCAGTCCAAAGGTAGGGTGTATGTATGTGCTTTTGTCTCAGTCAGCTGCTGATAGGGGTTCTCAGAGGACAGCCATGCAAGGCTCCCATTTGTAAGCACATCATAGGATAATAATGTTAGGTGCCCCCCCACTAGATGGATCCCTAGTTGGGCTGGTCGTTGTACTGCCTTTTCCTTCAGTCTCTTCTCCATTTCTGTCCCTGCAGTTCTTTTAGACAGGAACAACTATGGGTCAGGAATTTTGCCTATGGATTAGTAACCCAGTCCATCCACTTGAGGCCCTGTCTATGTACTGGAGGTGGACTCTTTCTCCAGTGTGACCATATGAATCTTACTCTTTCCTTTTTTGTTCTTCAATTATGTTTATTTATTTGGAGTGTTTGCAAGTGCACCACAGGACATTGTGGAAGCTACAGGATGACTTCTGTGAGTCAATTATCTTTTTCAACCATGTAGGCTTTAGAGAAAAAACTCAAGTTGTGAGCCTTAGTGGTAAGTGTATTTACTTACCCCATCCTTATGGATCTTTATATTGGACAACTTTCATCCTTAAATGCTTGGCATTGTACCTGGTCACACATAAGTGAGGTGCTTCCATCACTTTTAGTGTAAAGGATAAGTTCTTTTGTTTTCAGAACCCACCTGTGGCTTGGAGGCAGACAAAGAATGTGGAAAATAATCACAGAAAACTCAAAAGTAAACTGAAATTCAGGGAACTGCTCCCTGAAAAACAAGAATGATCATTTGAATGAAGGGCAGAGCTGTGAGCCCTGGGAACCATAGTACCAACAGCACTGGTGCAATAGTGGGCAAAGCATGTATCATATGGTCAAGCAGAAAACAATCTAGAAGAAGCTGTGATGTGCAGGCAAAGTTCTCACCCACCTATACATCTACCTATCTGTCATGAAAAGTTGAAAACATAATAATTTACTTTTCAAGAACTGTGCCCTATACATTCTGTTGTATAAGCAAGTTACTTCAGGTCTTGTCTCTTGTTGAGTTTCTCTTTTTGCAAGGACAATGAACAATCCAACCATTAAATGAGTGATTAGAACAAGTTGTAGAAGATTTGCCTTAAATATCAGTGGCACCTTTCTTTAGACTGAGGTACTGGGCAGAATAAAAGAGACAAATAGAGAGCCAGCATTGCTACTTGTCTTCTTGCTGCCCCGCTGTGATGCAACTGCTTGCCTCCCCCAATCTCTTCCCATCACAATGAACTTAAAAGTTCACTGGCAGCATTGAGCCAAGGTTAATAATTCATTTATATAAATTATTTCTGTCAGAAATTTTAGTAAACCTGACAGTTATGAAAAGGGTGATGAATATGGTGTAAGATCCCACTTCTCAGCATGTATCTAAATGTATGGGAGTATACATTATGAAGGAGATAATGTATTGTATCAGTTGACAATCATAAAAGTAAGCACACACCACAAAGGTTAATAGTATCAGTTGATAATCATAAAAGTTTGAAAATCCAAATGTTTATTTGAGGATGGGTATACCTCTGGCTTTGCTAATTTATAGTAAGAATGATTATAAAGGGGATGGAATTGAGAATTGTACATACATACATACATACATACATACATACAAACATACATACATATCTTATCAATTTGTGTAGACACAAAAACTTGAGGTGTTTCTTCACAAAGTTCTAGTGGATCATATATATGCTTTTTCATTATGAAAAAACAAGGGCAAAAGAATGCCTGGTGTATGGCTTCACCACAGCCCCTAATGGATGTAGGGCCATTTTAGGGATCTTAGAGATGATTAATGTCTGTCCCAATCTACCAGTCACATGTATTATACTTCTAATAATCACTTAAGAATTCTACCACCATAATAGTCATTTCATCATATCCATGACAATCAAAGTAATGAAGAGTAACTAACTTAACTGTAGCAGAGAAAAGTCACCAAAACTAGAGACAAATTTAAGCCCATTTTCTGAACATTTAGAATAAACAAATACTCTTTGTTGACAGAAAAGATTGAGTTTGACCTTCTCCTCTGAGAAATAGGTGATTAATTTTGCTTGACTTACTTTGTTTTTCACTTTAGTCACGTGTGTTGGTTTNGAAACTGAGGCTGTGAGGCCAATGGACTTGCAGAAAATCCCACTGTAGAACTTGCCAGCCTCTTCTCTAGTCCTTAATCAAGTCCTACTTATTCCTCAATGGATGATTTTGAAGTGTTCAGACAACCCTTCAGAATTCAAAACCAGGCATCCAACTGCCCCCGTAGAGTAATAGGGTCTGGGGAACATATCCACGTGAAGTGAAGGAGTGCTTGCCTATCATTTCTGAGGCAATCTCCAGCACCAAAATTAAAAACACAACAAAAAGCCTGTAGCCTACACTAACAGAGCTGGGCATGCATGGTAGCTAAGTCTAGGAGCCAGCACATGTGAGGTAGAGGCACGAAGGTCATCTGTTCAAGGCTAGCCTATGCTACACATAAGACTCTGCATAAGGAAATGAAGGGCTGGAGCTGAAATGCAGTCATAGAGTTCTTGCTTTGTGTATGTATTTCCCTGGTCTGGTTCCCAGAACCACAGAATTAAATGGGATTGTGAAGTTTAGGATATTTCCCCATTTATTTCAATAAGTCATTGCTATTTTTATGGATACTTCATTGAGTCAATAACTCACTCTGGCAATACACACTTTCTCTTTTTTTGTGTTGTTATTATTTTTCATTTTTTTTATTAGATATTTTCTTTTTTTTCCCCGATTTTGATATTTTCTTAATTTACATTTCAAATGCTATTTGGAATGTTCCCTCTACCCTCCTCCAGCGTTGCTCCCCTACCCACCCACTCTGACTTCTTGGCCCTGGTGTTCCCCTGTATTGGGGCATATAAAGTTTGCAATACCAAGGGGCCTCAATTCCCAATGATGGCCTGACTAGGCCATCTTCTGCTACATATGCAGCTAGAGACATGAGCTCTCGGGGTTCTGGTTAGTTCGTATTGTTGTTCCTCTTATAGGGTTGCAGACCCCTTCAGCTCCTGGGGTACATTCTCTACCTTCTCCATTGGGGATCCTGTGTTCCATCAAATAGATGACTGTGAGCATCCACTTGTGTGTTTGCCAGGCACTGGGATACACACTTTCAATGTGTTAATTATACTGTTCCATAAGCATGTGGCATCTTTTCACTGTCAAGTGTCTTTTTCAACCTCTTTATTCAGGGTTTAAATAGTTCATTGTGGAGGTTTTGTAGCTTCCTTATTGAAGTTTATTCCTAGCTACTTTAAATATATTGAGTGTGAGATTATTTTACTAACTTCATTTTTATCATGTTTTTTATTATTATAATGAAAGGATATTGCTTTTTGCATGTGGATATGATTTCTTGCTACCTTGGTGAAAGTGTTTACAGTTTCTTTCACCACAGAAAAAGTTTTCTCGTGGAGTCTTTAGGGTTTTTTGATGTATAAAATCCTAACTTCTGCAAATAAGAATATTTGGTTTTTTCCTTTCCTGTCTATTTCTATTTACTTATTGCCTTATTGTTATATCTGAGAGTTCAAGTGGAGTATTCTATAAAAGTAGCTAATGTAGACAGTCTTGTTCCTGATTTTAATGGCAATGTTTTTAGTTTTTCTCCATTTAATACAATGTTGGCTATATGTCTGTAGCATATAAGCCTTTCCGTATGCTAATATCTGTTTCTTCTGTTCAGAGAATGACTGGGGCACACTCTGAAATTTCATATTCTCTTAAGTGGGAAGTAACAAAAGATATAGTTGTTGTTGTTGTTGTTGTTGTTTTTTACAGATGAGTATAGGATTTTGATTAAGCACTATTTATATCTACTGAGGTGAAAATGTGATTTACTTAGATGCTGTGTTATATTTATTGACTTGTAAAAGTTGAATGATCTCTGTAGCCCTGGAATGAAGCCAACATGAACATGGTGAATGATATCTTTGATGTGTTCGTCATTTCAGTTTGCAGGAACTATATTGAGAATTCTAGTATGTGCATTTATCAGGGAGAATGGCATATAAATGTCTTTTGTTGTGCACTTATCCAAATTTGATATCAGTATGATACCAAACAATATAATAGTTTTGTGATATTACTTTGGTAGTGGTACTTCTCTTAGTAGTAGAACAGAATGGGGAGCATTGGTGCGAGTTCTATTTAATAGTGTGACAGAGTTCAGCATGGATTCTATCTGGGTTGGACTTCCTTTATTTAGAATCTTTAGTACTGCCTCATCCTCATTGCTTGTTATGCATGTATTTAAGTCATTTAGAGCTTCTTGTTTGAAATCTTGGTGCACATACATTTAGAAATTTATCTATGTCTTTTACTATTTCAAATTTAAGAGAATATTAAATTTCAGAGTGTGCCCTAGTGAGTCTCTGAATCTCATTCTCTCTTGTAACATGTTCTATTTGCATTTTAATTAATTAATTAACTTTACATCCCAACTGTAGCTTCTTTCTCCTATCCATCCAGCCCCTCTCCCTAACTTTACCTCCACGATTCTTCCTTTGTTTTCAGAAGAGGCTCACTGGAAAAATGGCTCAGCTGTTAAGAACACTGACTGCTTTTCTGAAGGTCCTGAGTTCAAATCCCAGCAACCACATGGTGGCTCACGATCATCTGTAATGGGATCTGACACCCTCTTCTGGTGTATCTGAAGACAGCTACAGTGTACTTAGATATAATAATAAATAAATATTAAAAAAGAGAAAATTCAGAAGAGGCTCAGAAAAAGGGAGGCCTCACATGGATATCAACCCACCTTGGCATTTCATGTTGCCGTAGGACTAGGCCATCTTCTCTTATGTGGCTAGGCAAGGAAGCCCAATTAGGGGAAAGCGGTCCAAAGGCAGGTACTAGACTCAGATGCAGCTCCTGCTCCTGCTGTTAGGGTCCCACACTATGACCAAGCTTCACAACTGTTATATATGTGTAAGGATCTAGGAACATCCCATGTATGTTCTCTGCATTAACAATTTTAATAATTGGGTCATCTCTTTCTTTTTCTTTGTTTGGAAAAGTGTTTGTAAATCTTGCTTATCTTTTCGAAATACTACCTCCTATCTCTGTTGACTTCTTATATTGTTTTTTTTTTGTTTATATTTCAATAATGTATGCCTCAATCTAAATCATTTTATAATTTATTTGGGGTACGAGGTGCTACTTTTCTGTATCTGAGGGTGCATATCTCTTTAATAATTTTTAGTTTTACTTCTTAAAATTTTATTTATCTGTGAAAGGGTGTTTACCTGAGTACAGTGCCATTCAGGCCAGCAGAGGCATCAGATCCCTTGGGGCTGGAGTTACAGGCAGTTGTGAGCCACTCAAAGTGGGTGCTGGTGGCCAAAGACAGGCAGTAAAAGCATTGTGCTTGCTCTCTTCACTACTAAGCCATCTCTCCAGACCTCTATTTTTTTTTTAAGGTAGGCATTTATTGTGATAGACTTCCCTCTCACAATAACTTTCACTGCATCTCAGAAGTCTGAATATTCTGTCATTTCATTTTATTAGATTTTACGAATTTTAAAAGTTTCCTCCTTATTTCTTCAGTGACCCGCCATCGATCACAGGGTGCTGCTCAATGTTCACGACTTGTTGTATGTTCTATTGTTTCCCCTGTGATCCACCCTCATCTTACACTATTGTGATTAATAGAATCCAAGAAATCATCCCAATTTTCTTGTATTTATTAAGACTTACTTTATTTTGTAAAATGTGATCTATTTGAAGGAAAGTCCATAGGGTTTGGAGTTTATTTTCTTACATTGGAACAGAATATTCTTTAGGCCTCTTTTTAGGTCCATTTGAGATATGAGGCCATTTAACGCTGATGTGTATCTGTTGATTTTTTTTCTGCTTGGCCTGTCAATTGTTGAGAGTTAGGTATTGATGCCACAGTTTCATAGTGTTGAGTTCAATCTGTTCCTTTATTTTCTGCATCATTTGTTTCATAAAACTGGCACCAATGGCCAGTCTCATCTGTTAACTTTGCTTGACTCTAACTTGAAGGACACCAGCCAGGTGCAAGTGTACACAGCCTTCTTCCTGTCATCTCCTAAATTACCTGTGATCTTGGCAAATTATGCTTGAATTGAATGATGTCACAAATCTCCCACACAGCTAATAAAAGTTCATGTTTAATTTAACAAGGGATTATCTTTCATCTCCAATCTATTTCTTTAGACTCAATTAAAAATTATCTTTTAGTTGTACTCATTATTTTTTATTTTGTCTTCCTATTTTCTCCATTTTGTCTATAACTAAGATAAGCTGGGTTTCCTACCATGAATCTGATCTGTATTTCTGCACCCATTTTCCTTAACTGACACAATGAGAAGAATATCAAAATTAGTTCCAGCATAAAAAATGTATATAAAACCCATTATTAATGACCCATGAAAGCTTTATTTAATGTCAGAATTATGACATTTCATCTCCGACAGTGATCTGGGGCAGAAGCCAAGGACAAAACTGATTTACTGCAGTACATTAAGTACAGGCATGTGTCTTTATGTGTGTATTTACATCTCAGTGTTCTTGGCCAGAGTCATCCAATCCAAAGTCAAGTGTCAGTGATATATGACATTTTATCTTTTCCCAGTCCTTAGCTTGGCTGTTCCTGTTTCACAAGTCCTTACAAACCTGTCCTGTTTTCAGCTGAGACAACCCCCCTTAAAAGGTTCCATGTTCATAAGAGTACAGTGTCTTCTCTACATGAGGTACAGGTTCCATAAAGAAGAAACCATTTTTCTTTAACTTGAATGATTTCTCGGGACATCTGATGCAGATTTTTATGTGAGAAATCAAATATCAGTGATTCAACCCAGGAAAGACTCATTTGAAAATTTGTGAAAACAAATGACTCAACATAATGGTGTTGTTGAGGTTTCTTCCTTCCCAAAGTTGGCTGACTCTGTCCCAACTTTCCAACAGTTCAGGGTGTGGGGAATTCTAGTGTCCTTCAATGTCCCAGTCTCTGGATGTAGATATATTTATGGATGTAGTCTGGTTCAAAGCACTGTACTCCTTAAATTGTTTCTGTGATGGACATCGCATAGGTTTCTGTTTTAATAGAAAAATAAAGTATTTTATGAGGAACAAGCATATTTATATGACCTTTGACCCTTGTAAGACTTGAGACACAAGTTAACACTTTTTGCACACAATAGTCCTAGCTATTCTTTTTGTTTTTTTTAATGCACCATCAGTAATAAATTAAACTATTAATGAGCAATAGTGGGGAGGAGAGAAAACAAATCTTATTCACTGAAGGGAAGAGGGATTTAAAATCACTTAGTGTATTTTGTAGAGATGAGAAACAAAAATAATTTTGTTATGGCTTTAGGATGGAAGTGCTTTAGGGTCCCTGCCCAGATCCCTTAAAATCAAAGCCTTGGTGGCAGTGACAATTCCAGGAATCAACGCCTACCTGTCCCCATAACCGTGCCTGGTGGTGGTAGTACTCTAATGGGCCGTGCTCTCCAAGGTTGTTCAAGATGTGAGCCTGGTAACTCCAGTAAATCCATGATTCAGGCAAGGGGGCAGAGAGAGAAGAGCCCTTATGGAAGGTAGATAGTAGCCAGGCCTTACTTGATCAGGGCAGGATGCATCTTTGGCCCACAGTTCCTGGGCAGCAGGAGCTTCAAGGTAGGAACTTAGGGTCTGGATAGGGCTCTCCCTCACACCAGAAGTTGTTGGCCTGTGGTGTCTCCAGGAAACACACTTCTCAGGGAAGGTGGCAGGCAGAGCTGGAAGCCTCCTTGGATCATCTTTCCAGCCCCTCTGCTCCATTTTTATTTTTGCACATTTTGTGCGCAATTTTAGGTTGAAGGTTTAGTGAATGAATTAATGTCCCTCTTCCTCCCTGGAAGTCCTGCCTGGCTACATGAGGTAGCCACTTCAGTCTCTATATCCCCCTCTGATAGGAATCTCAACTAGGGTCACTCCATTGACTCCCACTATCCTCCCCTGTCTGAGACCTCTGGTTGATCACCAGAGATGTCCTTTCCTAATCTCCATTCTCACATTCAGCTCTCTTCTGCCGCCCAATTGTAATCCCCATTTCTCCCCTCTCTCACTCTCCTGTTTTTTCCCTTTCTCTATGCACCTATGATGACTATTTCATTTCCCCACCTGAATGATATTTGCTCATCTACCCTTGGGAAATTTTTATTACCCAGTTTCTCTGGGTCTGTGGATTGTAGAATGGTTGTCCTTTCACTTTATGGTAAGTGTCCATGTGTAAGTGAGTAGATACCAAATGTGTCTTTATGGCTATGGGTTACTTCACTCAGGGTGATAATCTCGAGTTTTACCCATTTACCTGTAAAAATTCATGATTTTTTTTTGTTTTGTTTGTTCTGCATTTGATTATGATTTAATTTTTGCTCATTCTAAAACCGTTTACTGTTACCTAGATCTCATGGTCTGCACAGTTAACTAACTGTGGCCCTATAGGGTTGGATCCCATAGTTTATGAAGCTGGGCTCTGAAGTACCTGGTAATGACTATTTTATCCATTTTTAAAATTCACTTTACATCCCACTCACGGCTTCTTTCTTGGTCACCCCCTCCCACAATTCTTCTCCCTCACTTAAGTTTTGGTATTCGGCATTCTGATTGGTATAAGGTGGAATCTCAGGATCACTTTAATTTGCATTTCCTGATGACTAAGGATGTTGAATATTTCTTTATGTGTTTCTTTGTCATTTGAGATTATTCTGTTGAGAATTTTCTGTTTAGCTCTGGACCCCTTTTGTTAATTGGGTTATTTGGATTGTTGGTGTCTAATTTCCAGAATTCTTCATAAAGTTTGGATATTACCCAGATGTTGGGATGCTGAAGCTCCTTTCCCAAATTGTAGGCTGCTGTTTTGACCTACTGATGGTGTCCTTTGCCTTACAGAAGCTTTTTAATTTCATGAGGTCCCATCTGTCAATTGTTGATCCTAGAGCCTGAGAAATCGATGTTTCATTCAGAAACTGTCTTTTGTACCAATGCCTTCAAGGCTATGCTCAACTTCTCTTCTATTAAATTTACGGTAGCTGCTTTACCTTGACATCTTTGATCCACCAGACTTGAGTTCTTTGAAGGGTAATAAATATGGATCTATTTGTATTCTTCTACATGCAGACATACAATAGACTAGCATAGTTTGTTGATGATGCTTTCTTTTTATGTTGTATGGTTTTGTCTTTTTATTTTTTTTTAGGACAGGAAGTGTTTACTGAAGGGACCCTGATATAGCTGTCTCGTACAGAAGTGGATGCTCACAGTCATCTATATGATGGAACACAGGGCCCACAATGGAGAAGTTAGAGATAGAACCCCAGGAGCTGAAGGGGTCTGCAACCCTAGAAGAGGAACAACAATATGAACTAACCAGAACCCCCAGAAATAGTGTCTCTAGCTCCATATGTAGCAGTAGATGGCCTAGTTGGCCATCATTGGGAGGAGAGGCCACTTGGTATTGCAATCTTTATATGCACCAATACAGGGGAACGCCAGGGCCAAGAAGTGGGAGTGGGTGGGCAGGGGAGCAAGGCCAGGGGAGGGGGGTGGGAACTTTGAGGATAGCATTTGAAATGTAAATTAAGAAAATATCTAATAAAAATTGAAAAAAAAATGGGTACAGGGCTAAATAAAGAATTCTTAACTGAGGAATACCGAAAGGCAGAGAAGTACCTGAAAAAATGTTCAACATCCTTAATTATCAGAGAATTGCAAATCAAAACAACCTTGAGATTCCACTTCACTCCAGTCAGAATGGCTAAGGTCAAAAACTCAGATGACAGCAGATGCTGGGGAGGATGTGGAGAAAGAAGAACACTCCTCCATTGCTGGTGGGATTACAGGCTGGTACAATCACTCTGGAAATCAATCTGGAGGTTCCTCAGACAATTAGACATAGGACCACCTAAAGATCCAGCAATACCTCTCCTGGGCATATGCCCAGAAGATGTTCCAACTGGTAATAAGAACACATGCTCCACTATGTTCACAGCAGCCTCATGTATAATAGCCAGAAGCTGGAATAACCCAGATGTCCCTTAGCAGAGGAGTGGATACAGAAAATGTGGTACATTTACACAATGGAGTATTACTCAGCTATTAAAAACAATGAATTTATGAAATTCTTGGGCCAATGGATGTATGTGGAGGAAATCATCCTTAGTGAGGTAACCCAGTCACAAAAGAAGTCACTTGATATGCACTCACTGATACATAGATATTAGCCCAGAAACTTAGAATACTCAAGATACAACTTGCAAAACACAAGAAAATCAAGAAGAATGAAACCGAAGTAGGCATACTTCATTCCTTCTTAGAATAGAAAACAAAACACCCATGAAAGGAGTAACAGAGACAAAGATTGGAGCTAAGACGAAAGGATGGACCATCCCGACACTACCCTACCTGGAGTTCCATCCCATAATCAGCCTCCAAATCCAGACACTATTGCATATGCCAGCAAGTTTGCTGAAAGAACCCTGATATAACTATCTCAAGTGAGGCTATGCCAGTGCCTGGCAAATACAGAAGGGGATGCTCACATTCATCTATAGGATTGAACACAGGGCCCCCAATGGAGGAGCTAGAGAAATTACCCAACTAGTTGAAGGGGTCTACTACCCTTTAGGTTGAAAAACAACATGAACTAAACAGCACCCCAGAGCTCATGTCTCCAGATGTATATGTTGCAGTAGATGGCCTAGTCGGCCATTACTGGGAAGAGAGGCCCCTTGGACTTACAAACTTTATATGCCCCAGTACAGGGGAATGCCAGGGCTAGGAAGTGGGAGTGGGCAGGTAGGGAAGCAGGGCAGGGGGGAGGGTATAGGGATCTTTTGGGATATCATTTGAAATGTAAATAAAGAAAATATCTAATAATAAAAATAGAAAGTTTAGGCCGCCCGCCATCATCCCTTTGAGCCCAGCGGAGGTCACTAGGATCGCTTGTGCACTCTCCATACCCCAGAACACTAGGTCTACCTCGAGGTTAAGGATGAGTGGTTCGCACTGTGGGCTTTGAAATCTGCGGAGGTCCAACTGGTAACAAGGACACATGCTCCACTATGATCATAGCAGCCTTATTTATAATAGCCAGAAGCTGGAAAGAACACAGATGTCCCTCAACAGAGGAATGGATACAGAAAATGTGGTACATTTACACAATGGAGTACTACTCAGCTATTAAAATTAATGAATTTATGAAATTCTTGAGTAAATGGATGTATCTGGAGGATATCATCCTGAGTGAGGTAACCCAATCATAAATGAAGTCACTTAATATGTACTCACTGATAAGCAGATATTAGCCAGGAATCCCAGAATACCCAAGATACAACTTCCAAAACACAAGAAAATCAAGAAAGACCAATGTGTGGATACTTCATTCCTCCCTAGAATAGGGATTAAAATATGCATGAAAGGAGATGCAGAGGCAAAGTTTGGAGCTAAATGAAAGAATTGACCATCCAGAGAATACCCCACTCGGGTGGTCCATCAAAGAATCAGCCACCAAAAGCAGACACTACTGCATATGTCAGCAGGATATTGCTGAAAAGACCCTGATATAGCTATCTCCTGTGAGGCTTTGACAATCCCCGACAAATACAGAAGTGGACGCTCACAGTCATATATAGGGCAGAACACAGGGTCCCCAATGTAGGAGCTAGAGAGAGTATCCAGGAGCTGTAGGGGTCTGTAACCCTATAGATGGAACAACAATATTAACTAATCAGAACCCCCAGAGCTCATGTCTCTAGCTGCATATGTATTAGAAGATGGCCTAGTTGGCCATTATTCGGGAAGAAAGGCCCTTGGTCTAGCAATGTTTATATGCCCCAGTACAGGGGAATGCCAGGGCCAAGTAGTGGGAGTGGGAGGGTAGGGGAGCAGGGCTGGGGGAGGGTAGGGGACTTTTGGGATAACACTTGAAATGTAAATGAAGAAATTTTCTAATTAAAAAAAAGAAAGTTTATGTGAAAAGGGTAGATTTCTAAATTAGGAAAGATGCATCAAAACAAAAACCATTCATAAAGATATAATCATTTTGACATAAACCTCTCCAAAAAGCCCACGTACCACATTTAGTTTCTAAATGATTCTTTAGGAGATGGTAGAAACTTCAATATGTGAAGCCCAATGGGTCAACATATGTCATCAGAGGAGTGTGCTTGAAAGTAACTGTGCAAATATATCTAATTCTTTTTAAACTCTACTTTTAAGTCAGGTGGGGGTATGGATGATTCTCTCCCCACGTTACTCCTAGCCACCTCCAATGAATATCAACCAGGCATGGTATATCAAGGTTTGCTGGGAACAAAATAAAGGGGGGGCTGGTGGCCCTGGCAATAATAGGGGAGAAAAAGATGCCCACTGCCCCGCCAGAGTTTCCTTATTCTCTGGTCAGTCAGGTCGTGGGAAGGCTGCTATTTACCCTATCTACTCATGCTTGGGTAGGCATTCCTCTATCCCACTCTTCAGGGGGTGGTCAAGGGGCAGCCCTGCCTGGAAACCCACCTGAAGCTACTTAGCGGAAGCCACCATGGTTGTGGGAGAGAGGGAATGGGGAAGAAGTTCCTAACACTAACCAGAGTGCACAGCGGAACTTGAAAGACAGAGCCTGTTTATGGTTTAAGAGCTCATTATAGAAATGCAGGAGAAAGAGATAAGGTAGGAGAGACAGAGAGAGAGAGCAAGGGGGGGGAGAATAGAAGAGAGGAGACGAGAAGAGAAGAGAAGAGAAGAGAAGAGAAGAGAAGAGAGGAGAGGAGAGGAGAGGAGAGGAGAGGAGAGGAGAGGAGAGGACAAAGAAAAAGGGAGAGGAGAGAAGACAAAGAGAAAGAGAGAGGAAAGAGAAGTGAGAGGACAAAGGAATAAGAGTAGGCAGCAAGAATAAGAGAGCGAGGTGTGGGCTGAGCATTCCTTTTTATGGTCTTCACTGTTGCTAGGTAACTGGGGAGGAGTTTAGCCTGAAGGTCAGAAGCTTGGGCCATTGCTTACATGACCACTGACCATGCTTTTCTTGTGGGGGCTGTGGGAGGTGGTACCTAAGGCAGGGACCAGAGTTCCAGGAGCATGAGGGAACGCCTACCATGTCATGTAGGTGAATTATGACCATCGGGGTTCAGACCTCAGCTTGACTGGAGACCAGCCTGCAATTCCCCACAAAGGTGAAATAAGCCTAGGCACATCCTCTCCTACTAAGGCTAGATGAGGCAGCTCAGTAAGAAATGTCCCAAAGTCAGGCAACTGAGTCAGAGACAGTGCATGCTCCCAGGGTTTGAAATCCCACACAAAGACCAAGCTACACAACTGAAGCTTAGTGTAGAAGGCCTAGGTTAGTACATACCAACAAAAGTAAACTAAACATTAAGAAAATAAACTTTCCATCAATGGGAGAAGAGGCCCTTGGTCTTGAGAAGATTATATGCCACAGTACTGGGGAATGCCAGGGCCAGGAAGTGGGAGTGAGTGGGTTCCAGAGAAGGGCGGTGGGGAGTGTATAGGGGACTTTCGGGATAGCATTTCAAATGTAAATGAAGAAAATATCTAATAAATTAAAGAACATAAAATAAAATAGGAAAAGAAACTTTCCAATCAAAACTGAGTCATGAATCTAAACAGAGAATTCTCAAAAGACATAAGTCACTCAATCTCATTAGCCATCAACTAAAACCAGTTCTTAGAATACATCTCACTCAAGCCAGAATGGTAATTATCAAGAAATGAAAATACATTATGGTGAGAAGATGGGGAAAGTACAATACTTACCCATTGTTAATGGGAGTGTATTATGATGCAGGCACTGTGGAAATTAGTGTGAAGGTTCCACAAAAGGCTAGTATTCAAATTACCCCATGATCGAATTGTACCACCAGTGGGCATGTACTCAAAGGATTCTTCTATATCTCATTACACAGCTACTAATTCATCCACATTTCCTTCCGTTCTATTCCCAATAGTTAAGAAATTGAGTCAGACCAGAAGTCCATCCTCTGTTGACTGTACAATGAAACTGTGGCAATACACTCAACAGAATTTTATTTGCTTGCAAAAATTGAAATTCGAAGCTAAATACATAGAGCTAGAAAATTCTGAGTGATGTAGTTCAGGTCCAGGAAGAAATGTCACTAAGTTCTTTCTTATACAAGGATCCCACCTTTGAAATGTTAGATTAGTATGCTTGACTTAAATCAGGTTGATACCAGAAAACTGGAAAAGACAATTTGGAATGGAAAATGATTTAGTAGAGAGGAAATATAAAAATATAGGCAACATGAACATATATGTGGAGAATAGTCAGTGTATAGGGATAGGTTAGGGGAGATGGGGGAAGACTACAGGGCAGGGGGAAGGGTTAATAAGAATAAAGAGTATGGCGCACGCCTTTAATCCCAGCACTCGGGAGGCAGAGGCAGGCGAATTTCTGAGTTCGAGGCCAGCCTGGTCTACAGAGTGAGTTCCAGGACAGCCAGGGCTACACAGAGAAACCCTGTCTCGAAAAAAAAAAAAAAAAAAAAAAAAAAAAAAACAAAGAATAAAGAGTATACAAAAGGTCTTCAGAAAACCACTATTTTGTCAGCCAATAAAAATATATTGAAAAATGACATGAATATATTTTAATTAAAAGAAAAAAGGAAAACCAGAGCACACACAGGCCAGAAACGCAAACAAAGGCAGATACCCTGCATGGCTTGGATGGTTTTAAAGCCAGGAATTATTACAAATTGAGGAGCCAGGTATGGGATATCTCATTATGAGCTGTAAGTCAGGGAAATTCCAGAGATGTTCCCTAACAATAAATACTCTTGCAATTTTCCTTGGTGATCACTAGAAACACGTTATAAGATCCTACTATTGAAGCCACCACACACCTTAGTTACAAGATAAAGAGATATCAAATGGTACTGAGCTGGGAACTTCCTCATTGCTGGACAGCTTTCATAATGTCAGACAGTGCTATTTAGGATTGCAGGAGAAAGAGGCATCCAGAGTCTTTCTCAGGTGTGAATCCTACAGCTACAACACCAACCATTCAGGCAAGATTTATATTCCAGTGTAATAGTAGTACAAGTTAAGGGAGGGGAACCAATGGCTCTGTAACTGGATTTGAGCTCCCTCCACAAAAGACAGTTTATTCCTAGCATTATAAATCTGTCCAAAATTCCATGACTGAGGAGGTCTTAGACCTCCACTACTGTTCTTTAGTTAAACATGGGCTTAAACTGCTTTCTAAATGTTTATTATGTTCATATCCATTAGACACATTTTAACCCCAGCTTTGTTGGAGAAGCTTCTCTTTACAGTGAATAATGGTGAGTATAGCTGCTCAAAGTGCTGAGAAAAAGTGCTAGTTGAAAGCATATCCCAAACCAGGACATTTACAAACCCTCTTCATGGCAGGAAACAAGGGAAAGAGGGGACATAAAGAATATGACAGTTGGGATGCAGGGAGATGATATCTTCTAGGCACGACTCAACCATTTCAAACATCATCTTATAGGTTTGTTGGTCCACACAGGACTTGAACTAGATTGTTTATCACAGTCAATCATGTATATCAGGGCAGGGCATATAAGACCCTTATAAAGTGTTAGATACTGATGAATTCTGAAGGAAGTGCAGTTATTATATATCCACTGGTGAATCTACTGGACTCCAATGGATATCTCTAAACTCAGAAACTACTGGATAAAAAAGTAAAGGATCACACTACAAAACTCAGAGTCACATAGATGATCCTAGTTACACTCAGTGGATCCCAAAAACAAAGATGCAAAAGTGCAGGAAATGGGTCTATGGAGGATGGGGAGGGAGCTGAGACAGGGTTGGAGGATGAGGCAAGAGAGTATGAGGTGATGTTTATCAGAGTTCAACTTATAAGTTAATGAAATTGTCAGAGAATAAATTTAATAAAAGTATTCAAGGGATTCAACCCTAAACAAGGAAGTGCAGATGATAAGCTGAGTTGGTTAAGGTCTGAGGCATTATGTATATCATTATTGTGTCCTGGGAATGAACACAGTGTTCCCATTCACTGTTAAAGTTCTTGCTTGAATTTGACTCAAGACCATGAACTCAGAATGAAAGCACACACATAGATATTCACATGGCTCCTTTCTGTCATCATAAACAAACTTTGATATTGACATCTTCTGGTCTGAATGATGGAAAGAAAGACATCAGAAATAATCCGGACATTAAATGATACAATAATTTTTGTATAAATAAGAATTGACTTGTGCTGGAGAAACAGCTTAGCATAAACTCTGCAGATGAAAACTACATTAAAATTCCATCTTGCTGTGGTCAAATGGCTGTCATCAAGAAATGAAATAAGCCAGGCGTGGTGGCTTATGTCTTTAATCCCAGCACTCGGGAGGCCAAGGCAGGCGGATTTTTGAGTTCAAGCTAGCCTAGTCTACAGAGTGAGTTTCAGGAGAGCCAGGGCTATACAGAGAAACCCTGTCTCGAAAAAAAAAAAAAAAGAAACAAACAAACAAACAAAACAAAAAGAAATAAAATTAAATGAAATGAAATTCTGGCAAGAATGTGGAAAATGCTCAATATTTTACCACAGTAGTAGGAATAAAACTGGCGTAACCATTATGAAAGTCAACATGAAGTTTCCCCATAAACCTATATATTAACCTACCATATGACCGAGATATACCACTCCTTGGCATACAGACTGGAAGTGCTCTATAACCTACGACATTGCCAACTCATTGCTGCTCTATTCACAATATCTAGGGAATGGAAATAGCCTAGATGTGTCTGAGAAAATGACTGAATATTAAGAGTATGGTATATATGCACAATTAAATTTTATTTGGTGCAAAGAAGAATACATTTTTTGATATTTGCAGGTAAATGAGTGCATCTGGAAAAATCATATGTAGGGAGGAGAAAACCCCAAAAGACAATCTCATATTCTCTTTCTTATGTAGATCTTAGCTGTAAATCTTTAGATATGTGTGATTAACTTGTAGTACCTTTAGAAATTAGACACGTGCAAAGAGGCCATTGTTAGAGGACTCTGAAGGGAAGAAGGTTAGACGAACATGGTGGTATGAAGAGAGGAAGAGGAATACTGTGGGAAAGGTTTAGGTTGGGAGAGGTTTGGGAATGTGGAAAAGAAGATGGAATAGAGCAGGGATAGCCAACACTAAGGATATTTGAAAAAGCCACATGAAAACTTGGTCATTGAGAAGCTTCCACATATGCATACAAAACAAGAGTTTGAATGAAGCCTTTCTATATGGAGAATTTATGATTATCATATACAAATTACATTGCCAGGTTCAGGATCCCTCCCTTTGAGTTGTTTGTCAAAGAAGTCTCATAGATTCCCAAAATAAAATAGACTGTCTTCATCGCTCTTAGTTAACCATAAGAATTAAAAACAAACATAGTCACTTTCAATCCCAGCATTTAGATACCAAAGATGATCTCTGTGTTACAGGCCATCCTGCTCCTGGTAGTTTGCTCCAGGACAGCCCAGACTACACAGTAAGACCATGCCTCAAAAATAAATGATGCTTATAGTATCACTTACTCAGCACATAATCAATTCAATGTATATTAAATGCCTTAAAGTAAGACCTGAAAGTTTGAAATGACTATAGAAAAACAGAGAAAACATTTTATGACACAAAATAAGTAGTAGCTTTCTGAAAAGACCTCCTTTGAGACAAGAAAAAAAATCCCAAGGACTGACAAATAGAGTTGAAGGTAACTGAAATACTTTTTAATTTGAAACAATTGCTAGAGTAAAGATATTATTTAAAGAATGGGGAAATCTTTTTTGATTATATATTATACAGGTCTACATGAAGCATATATAGAGCTACAGAAAGTAGACAACAACAAAAAAAGTTGTCCACTCAATAAATGGACTAAAGTCAGTTCTACAAAAATGATCTACAAATATTTAATAAGTGTTTGAAAGCAGGTTCAACATCTAAAACACCAGGTAAATGCAGATTAAAATTGCTGTGATTCCCTGACAATCCAGAAATGCCATCAACAAGAAAATAAATGAGCACAAATATTAGTGAGAGTGTAGGTTAAAAAGGAAAGCTCATACACTAATGGTGAAATGTAAACACCATTAAAGTTGGTGTGGAGGATTTTAAAAAGACTCACTATATAGCTCAACATGCTGCCCATGAATATATGAATAAAATACTCTAGGTCAATAAACCAAGGAAATATTCATGAAAATATATACAGCAATAATGTAGCTATGCAATGAGCTTGAGTATAAATCAAGAGATGGTTGGATAATGACAATGTGGTATGCATCCATAATGATATTTTGTTGAGACCTAAAGTAAAATGAAATATGCCATTTGCTTGACAATGGGTACATTTTGTTAGATCAAAAAATATTCAAACGGACAAAGGGGCCATGATTTCTCCTCTTTTTTGGCCCTAGATTTTATACAGATTTATAAAACCACAAGCCTGCATTAGTAGGGAAGAGAAGGGAACAGTTAGGACAGGATGGACTGTGACGATACTAAAGCATATGATAGACTGAAAGGAGATTTTTCATGATACCCAGAACTAGGTACAATGAATATTTATCAATGAAAAGCTAACAATAAATGTTCAACATAGCATGGTGGAAATTTTATATAGTACCTGCTAAATAGCATTCACTATTGTAAGCCTCTTTTAATATTTACAGGCATGTAGCATTGCATGCAGGAAAGAATAAATTTTATTCCACTATACAGGGCACTTGGAAGAATAAAAGAAGACACAGAATGAATGACATTATACACAAAATCGTGAACATGAACTTTCTTGATTAAAACTGGAAACAACACAACCAGTCTCTGTGGTGGGATTTATCATTCCACCGAAGGTACAAGAGTTGGAGGGAAAAAGTTTCAGATAAATGTCCTTATGAAACCAATGGTAATTGTCATGACCAGGGTGTGAAGATAGGTCCCTGGATCCAGAGTGTGGAATAAAGACCTTCTTCCTCCTTGGCTTCACTCTCAGATATGTTGACATTATGGCTCAGATGGATCCTGTGACCTTGGCTCCACTCGTGTTCCTTTTGATCTCCTTGTAGATGCACAGTGGCTTTCTACATGAGGCTTTTCTGTACAGATGTCCCTCCTTCTTGCCCAGCTGTATTCCCTTGAAGCAGAAACATCTTATTCCTTCCATTTTCTACACCAAAGATAAGCCATGCCAGCATCTTCTCTCGTCTCTTGCATTTCCAGTGACATCTTCATCACACAGATCCTTGGTTCTCTCTGAAGATCTCTACTCAATATCTCAAGGGCCTGATAATCAGGATGTGGCCCATACAGTATTATGTTTACATAATGGTAATAGAATAGATGGTTAGCAAATAATTGCATGATTGATGATGAATGCACAACCTAACTTTAACAAAGTTTCCACTGAACATATGATGAGGTTCATCACGATCTTCCTTTGGAAGTAGAAAAATGGAAGGAAGGAAGGAAGGAAGGAAGGAAGGAAGGAAGGAAGGAAGGAAGGAAGGAAGGAAGGAAAGAAGGAAGGATAGTATATTTAAGGTTAAAACATCTACTTACCATCAGGTCCATTGGATCTCACTGAATCCCTACTTCTGCTTTATAATCTAAAAAAAGAAGAAAAAAAGCCAGAGCTTAGCTAAAAATGGAAATCAACAAAACTATTATATTAGAAATATTTGAAGCTGGGCGTGGTGGTGCACGCCTTTAATCCCAGCACTTGGAGGGCAGAGGCCAGCAGATTTCTTAGTTCAAGGCCAGCCTGGTCTACAAAGTGAAATCCAGGACAGCCAGGGCTACACAGAGAAACCCTGTCTCGAAAAACCAAAAAAAGAAAAAAGAAAAAAAGAAATATTTGATCCATGTTCACTGGATGTTTACTTAGTTTTACTTTTTTCAAATAATTTGTTGAGAGAATTTGCAAATAATTACTCTTCTAAAAATTTTGTGTGCTCTTGTCATGTTAAAAGTCTCATGGCATAGTGGCAAGATTCTGTGCATGTTTTGAATGCTTATTTTAAAAAATTAATTCATTTCTACACTCCACATTTTATTCCCCCCCCCATCCATCCTCTGACTGTTCCACATCCCATCAGTCCTCCCCACTCACTGTCTCCACATGGATGTCCTCACCCCCTACCCCATCTGACCTCTAAACTCCCTTGGACATCCAGTCTCTTGAGGTTACGGACATTACGTCTGAATGAACACAGACCCAGAAGTCCTCTACTGTTTGTGTGTTGGGGGCCTCATATCAGCTGATATATGCTGTCTATTTGGTGGTCCAGTGTTAGAAATATCTTGGGGGTCCAGATTAATTAAGACTGCTGGTCCTCATATAAGATCGCCTTTCTCCTCAAATTCTTTCAGCCTTCCCTAATTCACCAACAGGGTCAGCTGCTTCTGTGCATTGGTTGGGTGCAAGTATCTGCAACTGACTCTTTCAGCTGCTTGTTGGATCTTTAGAGGGCAGTCATGCTAGGTCCCTTTTGTGAGCACTCCATAGCCTCAGTAACAGACTCATTTCTTGGGTTCTCACCTTGAACTGGATCCCACTTTAGGCCTGTCACTGGACCTTCTTTTCCTCAGGCTTTTCTCTATTTCCATCCCTGTAGTTTTTTCAGACAGGAACAATTATGGGTTGGCGATGTGACTGAGGGATGGGAACCACACCCCTCACTTGATGTCCTGTATTCCTGCTGGAGTTGGGTTCTATAAGTTCCCTCTTCCTATTGTCAGGCCTTTCATCTAAGGTCCCTCCTTTTGAGTCCTTAGAGTCTCTCACTTCCCATGTCTCTGCTGCATTCTGGAGGTTCCCCTCAACCTCCTATTTCCTGAGGTTGCTTGCTCTCATTCTTTCTGCTGGCCCTCAGGGCCTAGTCCTTTTCCCTCACCCAATACCAGATCAGGTTCCCCTCTCCCACCACTTCACGCACCTGGTCCACTTTCCCTCTGCTTTAAAGCTTATTATATAGTTACTGATGGGTAAATGAACTATAAATTATATAGGGATACACACATATGCATTTATATGTGAATATATTCTGAAGTATATAACTCAGCCCACTGACACAGTCATCACTTCACATTTCAGACTTTGGTAATGTACCTCATTTTGAAGAGATTGCTTATATTAAGCCAAGGAACAATGGGAGTGTATGATAAGGTGGAACAATGAAGTTTCTAATCTTAGTATGTTTCATGGAAATATTCAGCACCATGAGTAGACACCATTTTGCAACAGAGGTGGCAGGCATCCTGTTAAGCCTCTGGCCTTCACAGCATCATTCCTGGAAAAGAGTAATAAGAATATTTATTTTAACAGTGCACTCTTTGGAGGAAGGACACTGATTGGATGGCATGCATTTATAA
This sequence comes from Mus minutoides, assembly GCA_902729485.2. Taxonomy (NCBI): domain Eukaryota; kingdom Metazoa; phylum Chordata; class Mammalia; order Rodentia; family Muridae; genus Mus; species Mus minutoides. The sequence goes on along the minus strand of LR751938.1, from coordinate 76,566 downwards.
TACAGACCAGCACTGGCCTGAAATTGTAGGGGGGGTGTGACAGTCTGTCCAAGAGAGGAGCACATCACTTCACCCCTGCTATGTCCAGTTCTACAGATTATATATATATATACACATACATATATTTGTGTGTGTGTGTTTGATTGATTGATTGATTGATTGATTGATTGACTGATTGAGACATGGTTTCTTTGTGTGGCTCTGGCTTTTCTGGAACTCACTCGGTAGACCAGGCTGGTCTTGAACTCACAGAAATCTGCCTGCCTTTGTCTCACACATTCTGGAATTAAAGGGGTATACTGTCACCACATGGCAACATTTTAAAAATGTTTGCTAATCTTCAGTTAAATTTAATCCTGATATTTTATTATTTTCATAGCTTTAAGCATAGAATCAGTCTTTAGACTATAAATGAGATAACTCACTCTCAGCATTTACTAACTCTACTGCTTTATGAGGTAACCGGAAGTCCTCCTTAGTTGATTTATAAATTGTAACTTTTTTTGGTAGAATCTTTATGTCTACATATAACAATATGACATCTTCAGCCACTGACAGTATTTTGTCTTCTTTCCACTATAGCTGCCTCTGATTTTTCTGTGTATGGTTACTATGGGTAGGACACCCACACTGTGAATAAACTGAGAAAGAGGACACCCTTTGTTATGTGATGTGACAAGAAAGATTTCAGCTGTTCCTCATTCAGGGTGATATTTGTGCTTGGCTTATAAGCAATCTTTTCATAATGAGGTACATTTTTAATGCATATATAATTTTATGTTTTTATAATAAAAATTAGTAATCTGAAAGTTTATTTTCCCATTATTTATATTTTTGTGTGTGTAAATGTGGGAAGGCATGCATATGTCACTCTAAGCATGTGCAGGTCAGAGGACAAACAATGGATTTAATTATCTCCTTTCACCATTTGGATCATGGTGATGAAAATTCAGGTACATGAGGTTGGTGGAAAGCATCTTTCTTCACTGAATCATTTTGTCCGCTGATAAAATCTCCTTGCTAAGTAGTATGTTGGCCCTTCTTTATCTAGAAAGAAGTTTAAGGGGATTTTCTTCTTCATTATGCTGATGTAGCATATCATGTGTATTGATCTGCATATATAGACACATTCTTACAACACTGATGATAACAGTGACTATTCTTCCCAACGTGCTGGTGTATTTTGTTTGCTGAAAAATGATGATGGAGTTTGAAAGTATATTCATTAAGGATATTGGACTTTTGTGGGTTTCATCTATGTCTGTGTGTGTGCATGTGTGTGCGCTTGCACATGCATATGTATGTTTGCTTGCACTTTTATGTGATTGTTTGATCAGAGAAATACTGGCCCCTTAGAATGTTTTAGGAACAATTCCCTAACATAAAGCTGTGGAATAAAATAGCAATAAGCAATCTTAATTCTCTAAATGCTTAGTAGAATTCAGTAGGAAAGCCATTTTGTCCTGACCTTGTTATCCATGGTATGGGAATTTTTGTTACATTTATACTCCAATAGCATAATGTAATCTGTCCAGATTTTAAAAATTCTTTATGAGCTCATCTTGGTAGAATATTCATGTTCAGAAATGGCTCATGCTTGTGTGTTATATTTCTTGACATTAAGTGGGTCATGCCCAGGTCAATGCTTTATGCTTTCTTTCTAGGTTATAGCAGGTAATGGCTCCCGTTTCATGGAAGTTTCTTCCAGTCTCGTCCATTGTCTCTACATTAGTGTAAATGTGTGCTTCTCTGGTGTGTTCTTAGTTTGGACAAACTGTATCTTTGCTTTACTAGTGTTTTCTATGCTTTTTGCTCTATATTTTTTCCTTCATATTTATTTTCTCTTTTGCATTGTGTTTTTTCTTTGGGATCTTCCTGATATTTTGAATAGTTCAATGCTGAAGGTTGGATGAGTTTTGGCAGGGTCCAAGTGTAAAGCTCTCATTTCCAGGGCAGGTATTTGTAGGTTCAGTGCCCTGGAGAATGTCACCCTGTTGTAAGAAGCCACCCTGCCTGTTGAGGAGGAGAGAACTCAAGCTTAATAATCAAAAGTTCAAAAGTAAACTGAACTATCACAGTTGCTTCCTGGTGAAGGGGAAAGTTTGCCTGAAGGAACATTGGTTTTCCCATGAGGCTATTTGTTTGGGCTCCAGCCCAAGAGGATGGTAGGTGAGGAGGGGATCAGCTTTCAGTGACGCAGAAGGAGGGTCTAAACCAGACTTTGTGACCTGCCACTGCCTGAGGGCAGAACCATAAACCTCACTACATATAAATATCCCTGGTCCCTATGGGCTCTGGTAGTCCATTTGCTCACCATTTGCTAAGTCTAAAAGCAAACTGAGCACCATGAGGCCAATCCTGTGTCTTTTCCTGATCGGTCTGGCTGTTTGTTGCTATGGAGGTGAGTATTATTTATGATTAATACAGCCATATCTCCAGGTACATTTGCCTCTTTGACCAGGTGCTAAGTTTATGTGTGATAAGGTTGAGGTAAGGAAAAGACCATTGATCTAAAATTTCTCCCAACCTCTTTTATTAACTCTTCAGAAAACCAAAAACGTCCAGATATATTCAACTTTCACCTATTTAGGGAACTTGACTGGGTGGGCATGGACACAACTCAAATGACCATTATAAACAAAGGTCAGGAAAGATTTTTATTAAATGATTTCTGTTTGCTGTGTCATTTTTTTCCATTATTGTATCTGGGAAGGTGACTTGAGAGAACTTTCTGTTCCTAAATCTGTCAATGTTCTCTGAGTCTGTGAGTAATATATTTCAACTATACTCTGAGAATAAGTATGCCTGTGTCATCTTATCCGTTTCCTGGAGGTCCTACCAAGAATTGTGATAGAAACAGTGTGGTAATTAACTGTAAGATTTCTGCTTTTCTTAAATTCATGAATTTTTCACAAACAACCCATTTACATGTAAGCAGGACATTCCACCATATTCTTCAAAAAGAACCAAGTTTCACAGGCAGTTACTCTCTTTCCTTCCTGCATCTCCTCCTGTCTGCCTAGCAGTCCTTCATATTACATATCCTACAACATTTCCCTACAGTCTGATGGATTTTGCTTAAAGCTCACAACAGACACTGTCTGGAATTATCCTAAGTATAGTATTGACATGTCTTTGGGAAATCTGTGTCCAGTGGCACATTTCTCTGATCCATAGTAGGTGATGTTAAACATGAAGAACTTGGGTCTAAGGTCAGCCAAGGCCATCTATGGAGACTTGGTTTTTGTTGTTGTTATTTGTTTTTAAGATCCTTGAAGGAAATATGGAATCAAGATTGGGAAAGTTGATTTCTTCAGTTCTACTCAAACATTTATCATAGATATTTAGAATCCATAAAGTAGGTATCAGCCTCCCTAGAAGTGAATCTGAACATTATTGTGTAAAAACAAAACTTTTCTCAGACTCCAAAATATGCTCTGGTTTTCAGCAAACTGTTGTACTGTCTTACTTGAGCTTTTTAACTTGAATTGTACCTGATGCCATGACATGATTCTGTCATTTTGCAAAATGTCACCTATACATAATCAGTCTTCTTACTTTTTACTTTTCCTGTCTTGTAAAATTATAATTCTAATATTCATGTAAAGTTGGATGATGCAAAGATTCATTCTAAAGTATCCAAGACTCCTAAAATATGCTACAGAAGATGCAGTCAAACCTCAAACTTCAAAAAAAATTATTTACTTACTATCCCGATTCAGGGATGCCCCTCCCAGCCCGTTCCTTCCTCTCCTCTCAGTTCACCCTTATAAATGTTTCTGTCCATTACCCTCTCACCCCATCTTCTCCACAGAGAAGGGGAATCCCCCCTTGAGTATCATCCCACCCTGAGACATCCTGTTACAGTCTATCTATGCACATCCTCTCCCACTGAGGCTCAACCAGGTAGTCCATTAAGGGGAAAGGGTCAAATGTCAGGCAAGAGAGTCAGACACAGCCTGTATTCTAATTATTAAAGGACTCACATGAGGAACAAGCTGCAATTCTGCTAAAATGTGTAGGAGGCAAAGGTCCAGCTTTTGAATGCTCCTTGGTTGGTGGTTAAGTGTCTGTGAGGGCCCATGAGGACAGGTTAGTTGACTCTGTAAGGTTTTTTGTGGTGTCCTTGATACCTCCAGTTCACTGTGTCCAACTCATTCAGAAGATTCCCCATCACTGTCTTTTGTTTGGCTGTGGATTTCTGCATCTGTTTCCATCTGTCTCTCAGAAGACAGTTGTACTAGGCTTCCATTTGCAAGCATAGCAGCGTATCATTAATAGTGTCAGAAATTGGCTCTTTTACATAAAATGTGTCTCAGGTTTGACCAGTCATTGGTTGTCCATTTCCTCATTCTCTGCTTCCTTGTTATTCCTGAGCACGTTATAGGCAGGACACATGCTCTGTTGAAGGTTTTGTGTGGAGTTGTAGATGTGTACTAAATTACAGAAACATAGAAGTACTAAATTACAGAAAGATAGAAATCCCACAATAATTTTTCTGCAGTCCCTTGCTTTATAGTATTCAGGAAATTACACAGTCTTGCATGAGCAGTCACAGTAGCTGGCTACAATGTCTAGCATATTCTGTCAAATCCTCAGACTCAAGTCTGCAGATTCATGGAAAAATAATTAAAAACGAAATGCAGCTGGGCGGCAAAAGCATATTCCTTTAATCCAAGCACTCTGGAGACAGAAGCAGGCAGAGCTCTGTGAATTCAAGGCCAGCCTAGTCTACAGATGAGTTAAATAACAGACAGGTGTACACAGAGAAATCCTGTTTGGGAAACAAAACAGAACAAAACGAAGCAAGTAATTTTTATTAAATAAATTCTTTTTCTTTCTTCTTACATTTTCTAGATGATGAAGGTGGCCTGGTCTGTAAAGCTGTTTTGGTAGATATCGGACTCTTCCTGGCAGGGAGTAAGGAATCCCTGGAAGAACACCTTAATACCTATTCTCCACCCCAAGAGGCTATTGATGCAAAACTGTTGGTGAAGGAATGTGTAGACAATATAAGCTTTGGAGACCGAGTTAAAATATCATTTGCAGTGGTATGTTTATTTTGCTTTACACTCTCAGAAGGTCACAAATGCAGTTGACCTGAAGTTCTGTGGGGAACACATGGATGGAACGAAGCAGGATATCAATGATAGGCTGGTTCAGGAATACACTGCTGATCTGAGTTCACTTGCAGACAGTGTCTCAGATAGGTACCTCCTTCTATAGTTCTACTTGGGATGTGACACTATGTGACATCCTAGCAAGGAAAAATAGGGCCTTAGAAAAGGACGATTCAGCTCTACCTCTAGATTTGCTGGGGCCTTTGCAGAAGTTATTGTTTGTATAATAAATGGATATTATCTCTATTGAATGTATGGGGAATGTTGGTAAATGAAAATCTCACAGATGATAGGAAGGAGACTGGGGACCACCCCCTTCAGGAAATAGTACTGCCAGTCTGCATTTCTTTACCAAATTTATTGGCCCTGCTAGGATCCTGCAAACCTCTTGTTTCCAATACTTTTTATCCACTTCTGCCCTGGGTCTCTTCTGGTTTTCCCATTAAAAGGAAAATAGAGGGCACAATTCTAAATCTTCAGAAATTAAGCCATGCGGAACTAGGACCCAATGAGCTCCCTTCTGATCACAGAGAGTTCTAGTGAGCTATTGAGTTTAGACACATTATTGAACACACTCAGAGTCTATTCACTTGAATTTGGAAAGAGTTTCCACTAATATGCATTATTTGATGTTATTTCCCTGAGCACACTTTGCACTTCCCCTCCTGACTTTCCACAGTGCCCTCTGTGGAGTCTTTGTTTGTTAACAATTCTGTAGAGCTGCTTTGACCCTCTTCAACTTTCTTCTTTGCTTTCTGTTTCTTTCCAGGCAAAACTTTTAGGTGACTGTGGTGTGAAAGCATGGCAGTCAAAATTTTTTCCTGGTATGTAACTGTGGAAGTAGATGAACTGATTTTCCCTGCCTAATGTGAAGGTTTCAACATCTTGCACTAATAAATTACACTCCTTGCATTTAACCATCTGTCTCTTGTTATCCTAATTCTTGCATCTTGTATGGACTGGGTTTTGATAATAAAAATTGCATTTTCAGTGATGGTAATGAGTTAGAGAGATAATCTCTTTTAACTTGACTATCAAGCCTGAGGTTCAGGCATCAGGAATACTATGTTTGGTCAAGCACCATCCTTCATTGCCCGGCAAGTAACTTTCTCATTTCTGTGGCCAGATGATCAAAGATGATAACAAACATTGGCATCTTCTGTAACCACTGTACTAAACTGCCTCATTGCTACCCCTGTACAATGTACCACTCATTTCCTATGTACTCCAACTCAGTTTCTTCCCATATCAACCTATGGGACTACTTAGGATAAGCCATATAGTTGGAAAGATAAGCCTTGGTTGCCATAAGCTTCCCTGAAGTAGATGAAATGCTCTTCATTCCTTACATGAAGTACAGTACTACTTCTTAGTAATTCAAACATGCAAGCTGGTGTTCTAATTAAAACTACATATTCATTTATAATTAATGGATCTTACTTATATACCTTTGTATATTTCTTGGTGCCTTGTTCTTCTGATTGATGAAAAGAACAATATCATTTGTAATCACACACAAAGCACACAGGCAGATAATCAGAACACACATTTTCCTGACACTCTCCCTTATTCTGTTGTTTTTGTTCTTTTCAAAATTTACTTATTTATTCACTTTACCAATGTAGAGATCTATAGATTTAATATTCACTTTACATTTATTTATTTATTTATTTATTTATTTATTTATTTATTTATTTATTTATTTTCTCTGCAACCATAATCCTGTTTTAGAAGCCTAGCCTACACGAGAAACTTCCATTCAAGGTGTTTGGCAGGGTTGGGCAGAGGCTAGCCCAAATAACTTCCAAGGTAATGTAGGCTACTGTTGCCCTTGGTTTACTCTCAGAGACAGACTGAAGCTAAGTCCTTATTACTGAAGACACTGTACACTTAGGACACAGGATTCAATCGATCCAAGCTTTCACTAAACTTGAGAGCCTACTCTGGCAGTCTATTACCCTGAACTGAACCAGGGAGCCTGCATTGGACTGACTTAGGCCATCTGCACTATGTAACAGTTCTGTAGCTTGTTCTTTGTTGGAGACTCTGAACATTGGAGCAGGGGCTGATTTTGACTTTGTGCTTGCCTTTGCAACCCTTTCCTTCTACTGGGATACCTCATTTTGTCTAAATAGAAGAGGATGTGCCTACTTCAGCTTGTAATGGCATGATTAGTTGATATTCATAAGAAGCCTGTCCTTGAAGGAGCCAGAGAAATACCCAGGGATCTGAAGGGGACTGAAGCCCAATAGAAGGAACATCAATATGAACTAACCAGTATCCACAGAACTCCTTGGAGCTCTACCACCAATCAAAGAAAACACATGGTAGAACTTGTGGCTCCAGCTATATATGTAGCAGAGGATGGCCTAGTCAGCCATCATTGGGAGGAGAGGCCCTTGGTCCTGTGAATGCTCTATGCCCCAGTATAGGGGTATGCGAGAACCAGGAATGGGAGTGGGTGGGTTGGGGAACATGGGGGAGGAAAAGGGGATTTTTGGAAGTGAAACTAGGAAATGGAATAACATTTGAAATGTAAATAAAGAAAATATCTAATAATTTTTTTCATAAAAAAAGGAAAAAAAAAGAATCCTGTCCTTTCCTGAGGAGAAATGCACGCAGAGTGGATAGGATGTGAGGAGGGGCAGTCTGGAGTTGAGATTGGGAGGAGGAGAAGGTAGGACTATTGTTATGAGGTAACATATACATACATACATACATACATACATACATACATACATGCGTGTATATATAACTTTTTTACTTATTATTTATTCTTTGTGAGTTGAACATCATGTAGTTCAATCACCCATATCTCCCTATCCTCTTCTATCCACTCTCCACACTTGCAACCTTCCCCTACTAAATGAAAAACACAGAAACACACAAAGAAATAAACAAAAACAAAACAAAACATAGAAAACATGTAATTGTGGAAGCTGTAGTGTGTCCTTGTGTGTCTCACAATATACCCTGCTGCCTACACATCTTTCCTTGTAAGTGTTCATTGCAACACTTACGTTGCAAGTGTTCATTGTGTCCAATGAGTCACTGGTCTGCCTTCAGGCCTCTGGTTTCTGAGATTCAATATAGAAAGCTCACTGGGGGGAGCAGGGCGGGGACGCGGGAGGGTAAGGGAAAATTTTTGGATAACATGTGAAATGTAAAGGAAGAAAATATCTAATAAAGAGAAAAAAACAACAACAACAAAAAAAAAGCTCACTGGGACTCCTCCTGGTTATCTTGCTGTTACTGTGTTTTTGAGAACCCAAAGCTTTGGATTAACAGGATCAGCTCTTCATAACCCAATAGATCACAAATAATATATATTTTGGAATGGGCCAACTCAAGGACCTGGATCTGGGCATAGGGTGATAGCCGAGCTGGTCAACCTGCTGGAACTCTCTTACCTCCAGAAACAAGGTAAACTCTCCAACACTGCTCTAGCTAGGACACCCAATGCCACAAGTGACAGGAAGCCAGGTAGGCTCAAATGTACCCACACCTGCAGAGCCAGCTCCACTGTGCTGTCCAGTGGAGGAGCTGGGCCAGTTCCCAAGAGTTTCAGCCTGGTAGGAGCTGAGCCAGCTCTCCACTTTCATATACACTTAGGGCTGGACAACTTGACTGTGCTCCCCAGATGAGGTGTGAAAATTAATTTTCTGCCACTGAGGCTTAGTGGAGCTCCCCTTTTTTATGATTTTTGGGACAACTCTCCAGACTACTGTAGGAGGTAAGGGAAAATTGGGGAGGGCATAACCCCTCATTCCCACTTCATTTAAAGGTAGACTTTCAAAAGAGATAAAAAAAGAGTTAAATATATTTTCACAGTCCCTTTGAGGCATACTCCTCTGAAGACATATGAGGCCCACTCAGCTTCACATTTTGATGTTTTTACCATCTCCTAAGCAATCATTTGCAAACTAAATCTTTGGTCCATGTACTTTTCAGAGAGATTTATGAAAAAAAAAACCACACATCTTTTTTTTCTTATCATTTTTATGCTTCTTTCCAAATTCAGAACTTTATCCTTTTAGACTTCCCATGATTTTATTTTAATTCAGTACTTAATGCTCCTCTCTATCTCTGTACTCATCATTTTCCTTTTGCTTTCAAAACTTCGTTTTTGCTTTTTCCTTCTCAATTACGAATTTCTTCATTGTTTGTGTGTCTTCTTGGGTCATGTGTTTATGACACACAACTTCAATGATAGATGTTTTAACTAGAGTAACTGTCATTCCTATAAAAGGATCAGTCTGGTATCATTTATTCCAACAAATATATTTTAATTTTTAAATAATTTACTGGGGGGGGTTAAAACCACACATTATTTTTATATACAGTTTTTCTTTCCTTTTTTTTTTTTTTTTTTTTTTTTTTTTTTTTTTTTTTTTTTTTTTTTTTTTTTTTTTTTTTTTTTTTTTTTTTTTTTTTTTTTTTTTTTTTGGTTTTTCGAGACAAGGTTTCTCTGTGTATCCCTGGCTGTCCTGGAGCTCATTTTGTAGACCAGGCTGGCCTCGAACTCAGAAATCCGCCTGCCTCTGCCTCCCGAGTGCTGGGATTAAAGGTGTGCGCCACTACGCCCGGCTTTTCTGTCCTTTTTAATTTATTCTTTAATCTTTTTTTACATTCCAGACTTTATCCCCCTCCAGGTCTACCCTCCAACTCTTCTAGATCCCATACCTCCTCCTCTCCCACATCTAAAAGAGGATGTCCCTTCCCCACCCCACCGGACCTCCTCATTCCCTGGAGCTCAAAGTCTCTTGAAGGTTACATGCAACTTCTCTGAGTTCAGTCCTGGCAGTCCTCTGCTGTATATGTGTTGGGCACCTCATATCAGCTGGTGCATGCTGCCTGGTTGTTGGCTCAGTGTCTGAGAGATCCCAGGGGTCCAGATTACTTGAGACTGCTGGTCTTCCTATAGGGTTGCCTCCTCCTCAGCTTCTTCCAGTTTTTCCCTAATTCAACCACAGGGTCAGCAGTTTCTGTCCCTTGGTTGGGAGTAAACATCTGCATTTGACTCTTTCAGCTGTTTGTTGGGCCTTGCAGAGGGCAGTCATGATAGGCCCCTGTTTGTAAGCAGACCATTGCAGCAGTAATAGTGTTAGGCCTTGGGCCTCCCTATGAGCTGGATCTCAATTTGGACCTGTCACTGGACCTCCTTTTCCCCAGTCTCTTATCCATTTTTGTTCCTGCAGTTCTTCAGACAGTAACAATTACAGGTCAGAATTTTTGACTGTTGGAGGGCAACCCCATCCCTCCACTTTATGCTCTGTTCTTATACTGGAAGTGGGCTCTACAAGTTCCCTCTCCCCACTATCGAACATTTCATCTAAGGTCACTTACTTTGAGTCCTGAGAGTCTCTCACCTACTAGGTCTCTGGTATATTCTAGAGGTTCCCCACCTCCTACCTCCCAAGGTTGCTTCTTTCCATTCTTTTGGCTGGCCCTCAGGGCTTTAGTCCTGACCTTCCATACCCAATACCTTACACCCCAAATTTTATCACCCTCATTGTCTCCTGTCCCAGAGTGCTTCATTTGCCCTCTCCCCTCTCCCTTCACCTCTGAGAGGGTGCCCTTGCTTCTTCTTCCATGAGGCATCAAGTCTTTCAGGATTAGGTATACCCTTTTTCATTGAGGCCAGAAAAGGCAGTCCTCTGCTACTTATGTTTCTGAAACCACAGACTAGCCTGTGTATGCTCTTTGGTTGGTGTTTTTGCCTCTGGGAATACCTAGGGGTCCAGGTTAATTGACACTATTGATATTCCTATGGGGTCGTCATCTGCTTTATCTCCTTCAATCCTTCTCATAACTCTTCCATAGGGGTCCCCAATCTCAGTCCAATGTTTGGTTGTAAGTTTCTGCATCTGTCTCAGTCAGTTGATAGTAGAGACTCTCAGAGGACAACTATGCAAGGCTCCTATCTGCAGGTACAACATAGCATCTGTAAAAGCATCAGGGTTTGGTGCCAGCCCATGGAATGAATCTCAAGTTGAACCAGCCACTATCCACCTTTTCCTTCAGTCTCTGCTCCAGTTTTGTCCCTGCTTTTCTTTTAGACAGTAAAAATTCTGAATCAAAAATTGTGAAGGTTGGTTGGTCTCTCCATCCCTCTACTGGGGGGCATATATAACTACTGGAGGTTGTCCCTTCAGGTTCTCTATCTCCACTGTTGGGGAATTTCAGCTCTAGTTACCCCCATTGAGTCCTGGGTACCTCTCACATCCCAGGTGTTGGGGAATTTTGAAAGGTTCCACCCACACCACAACCCGCACCCAGAGCAGCCACATATTTCCATACATTCTCCTCACCCTATAGGATTCTCTCCTGTCTCCTCCTACACCTGATTTTGCCCCATTTTTTCTCTCTCTCTTCCCTCTCCTCCCAAGGTTCTTACCCTCCTCTGCCTCCCATGATTATCTTGTTCTCCCTTCTAAGTGAGATTGAAGCATCCTCACTTGGGCCTTCCTACTTCTTAATTTAGGGCCTATAGTTTTATCATGGGTATTCTGTACATTTTGCCTAATATAAACTTACTACTGAGTACATACCATGTATGTCTTTTCCTGTCTGGTTTGCCCCACTTAGGATGAAATTTTCTAATTCCATCCATTTGCTTGCAAAATTCATGTTGTCCTCATTTTTAATAGCTGAATAATGTTATTGAGTATTTGAACCACATTTTCTGTATCTTCAATTCTTTCATTGAAGGACATCTAGGTTGCTTCCAGTTCCTGGCTATTATGAATAAGGCTGCTATGAACATAGTGTAGTATGTTTCCTTATGGTATGGTGAAGCATCTTTGGCTACATGCTCAGGAGCTGAAGAGCTGGATCTTCAGCTAGAACTTTCTCCAGTGCTCTGAGGAACTACCAGATTAATTTCCAGAGTGGTTGTACCAGTTGGCAATCCCACCAGGAGTAGAGGAGTCTTCCCCTGTCTCCATATCCTCCCTAGCATGTCCTGTTACTTTGGTCTTTGATCTTAGCCATTCTGATTGGTATAAGGCAAAATCTCAGGGTTGTTCTGATTTGAATTTCCCTCATTACTAAGGATGTTGACTATTTCTTTAAGTGTTTCTAGACCATTTGAGATTGCTCTGTGGAGAATTCTCTCTTTAGCTCTATACCACTTTCTCCTCTTCTCCTTCTTCTTTTTCCTCTCCTTCTCCTTTTTTTCTTTCTATTATTACTTTTTTTTACAGTCCAGTCATTACCAACCTCCTACAGTTCCTCATCCCATTCCTCCTCTTTCCTGTTTTCAATAGGATGTCTCCTTGCTCCCCCAACCAGGCCTCCCCATTTCCTGGGTCCCTAAGCCTCTCTGAGGACAGCTATACTAGGCTCCTGTCTATAAGAACACCATAGCATCAGTAATAGTGTCAGGCCTTGGAGCCTCCCCTTGAGCTGGAACCCAATTTGGGCCAGTCACTGGAACTCCTTTTCCCCAGCCTCTTTCCTAATTTTGTACTTGCAGTTCTTTTAGACAGGAAAAATTCTGGGTCAGTTTGTGACTGTGATATGGCAACCCCATCCCTCCACTTGATGCCCTGCCTTTCTACTGGAGGTAGACTCTACAAGTTCTCTCTCCCCCCTGTTGAGCATTTCATCTAAGGTCCCTTGAGTCCTAAAAGTCTCCCATCCCTAAGGTCTTGGTACATTCTAGATAATTTCTCCCCACCTTCAAAGGTTGTATATATCTATTTATTCTGCTGGCCCTCAGAGATTCTCTCATGCCTTTGCCCCAATACCTTTTCCTGTTCCCCCTTTCATCTCCCTCCTTCACTTCACACCCTTGTTCCCCCTCCCTGTGCCTCTTGTGACTGCTTTCTTCTCCCTCACAAATGGGATTGAAGTATCCTCACTTGTGCCCTTTGGCTTGTTATCTTTTTTGAGTTCTGTTGAATGTATCCCAGGTACTCTGTAATTTCTGGCTAACTCTACTTATTAGTGAGTATATACCATGCATGACCTTTTGGGTCTGAGTTACCTCACTCAGGATGATATTTTTTGTTCCATCCATTTATCTCCAATACTTATGATTAACTGGAAATATACTTGAAGAAATTCCACTAAAATCAGGGACAAAACAAGGATGCCAACTCTACCAATACCTACTCAATATAATACTCGAAGTTCTAGCTAAAGCAATAAGACAACAAAAGGAGTTCAAGTAAATACAAATTGGCAAAGAAGAAATGAAGCTTATGATATTTGCAGGTGATATGATAGTATACATTAGCGATCCCTTACAATCAATCAGAGAACTCCTACAACTGGTAAGCAACTTCAGGAAAGTGGTTGGATGTAAAAATAACTGAAACAAATCAGTAGCTTTTCTTTATACAAATGATAAATGGGCTGAGAAAGAAAATAGAGAAACAACACCCTTCACAATAGCCACAAACAATATAAAATATTTTGGGGTAACTGTTGTAGATAGCCTTGGGGCTAATTATATTCGATGTTAATTCAGTTCTCCTGTGAATGATTGTGAACAAGGAATGAGTCAGCACTCAGATGATTTCCTGTAAACCTGCTTTCTACCTTAATCTGTAAAATGAAGGAGAGCTGATGATTGGGCAGATAAAAGGGAAGGTGGAGCAGAGGGTGGGGAGAGAGAGAAAGGAGAAAATGGAAGATGGAGAGGACTCAGAAGGAGGAGAAAGAAGAAAAGCAGAGCAGAAGCACATGGCCTGGAGAATTCGCACGTTCTAAAAGGTCTTATAGATGTGGAAGATGGTAGTGTAGCTGTAGATCTGCCCAATCTAGGCGCACAGTATGTATTCCTATTAATTGAGTCATGATTTCATTGTTGAGACTTATTTGGGTTGGAGATTTACCACTACAGATAACTAACCAAATACATGAAGGATTTGTATAACAAGAACTTTAAATCTTTCAAGAAGGAAATGGAAGAAGACCTCAGAAAATAGAGAGAACTCCTATGCTCATTTATTAGGATTAACACAGTAAAAATAACCATCCTACCAAAAGCAATCTACAGATTCAATGCAACCCCCATCAAAATTCTAGCACAATTCTCCAAAGATATGGAAAGTGCAATTGTCAATTTCATATGGAAAAAAAACTCCAGGATATAGAAAACAATTCTTAACAATAAAAGACCTTCTGAAAAAATTCACAGTTTTTGAACTCAAGCTACACTATAGAGCAATAGTGATTAGGAACTGCGTGGTGCTGGTACTGAAACATGCAGGTTGATGAATGAAATAGAATTGAAGACCCAGAAATAAAACTATATACTTATGGACACTTGATCTTTGACAAGGAAGCCAAAAAATACAATGGAAAAAGAAAGCATCTCCAATAAATGGTCTAATAGGCAGTTGGAATGTACAAAAATGAAAATAGAGGGTGTCATCATGAGTGAGGTAACCCAATCCCAAAAGAACTCACATAACATGTACTCACTGATATGTGGATACTAGCCCAGAAGCCTAGACTACCCAAGATACAACTTACTAAACACATGAATCTCAAGAAGAATGAAGTTCAAAATGTGGTCTCTGTGCCCCTTCCTAGAATTAAGAACAAAGCACACACTGAAGGAGTTACGAGGTCATGTGTGAAACTGAATCAAAAGGATGGACCAACCAGTGACGGCGGCTGTAATCAGCCACCAAAATAAACACTATAGCATATGCCAGCAAGATAATGCTGAAAGGGACCTGATATAGCTGTCTTGTGAGAGGCTATACCAGTGCCTGGTAAACACAGAAGTGGATGCTCACAGTCAGCTATTAGTTGGAACACAGGACTCCCAAGGTAGGAGCTAGAGAAAGTACCCAAGGAGCTGAAGGGGTCTTCAACCCTCTAGGTGGAAGAATAACATGAACTAACTAGTTCCCCCTGTGCTCATGTCTCTAGCTGCATATATGGAAGAAGATGGCCTAGTTGGCCATCATTGGGAGGAGAGGCCCCTTGGTCATACAGACTCTATATGCCCCAGTACAGAGGAATGCCAGGGCCATTATGTGGGAGGGGGTGGGTAGGGGAGCAGGGCGTGGACACGGGAGGGTAAGGGAAAATTTCTGGATAACATGTGAAATGTAAATGAAGAAAATATCTAATAAAGAGAAAAAAATGAAAAAAAATGAAAATAGATCCATATTTTTCAAGTTTCATAAAGTTCAAGTCCAAGTTGATCAAGGACCTCAATAAAAATTCATATACACTGAATCTAACAGAAGAAAAAGTAGGAAAGAACCCCTATCTCAGTAGCATGGGGGCAGATCTCATAGACCGAACTCCAACGACCCAGGCTCTAAGATGAAGAATTGATAAATGGAACTTTATGAAACTGGAAACCATCTGTAAGGCAGAGGACACAGTAATTCAGACAAATCAACAACCTACAGATTGGGAAATATTCTTCACTAACCCCACATCTGTCAGAGTCTAATATAAAAAAATATATAAAGAACTCAGGCAGCTGATCCCGCTCTGAAAGCAGTGGATAGGGCTGCATGCACACTCTCCACATCCCAGGACATTAGGCACACATGGGGTTAAATGTGAGTGGGGGGGGGCAGGCCTTGAAATCGCGGAGGGTCCAGTGGCCCAGTTGCAGCAGCAGCTGGAACAGAGGATCTTGGACCAACCAGAGGCTGGGACCCCTCCCAACCAGCCAGAACCTCCCCTGCGGCCTGCTGCCCGCCATCATCCCTCTCTGAATGCAGGAGATAGGGCCGCTGGCTGGCTTGTTCACTCTCCACACCCCAGGACACTAGACACACATCGGTGTTAAAGTTTTGTACTCAATTAAGAAGAACAGACCTGATCTTTCCTCTGAGCCCAGCGGACGCAGCTAGGGCCTGTCCTGTACTCCGAACACCATAGAACTTTGAGATCACATCGGGGTTACACTTGATTGGAGTGCAGAGGTGGTTTTGGGAGTAGTGGGGGAGCAGTTGCCCACAGGGGTAGGAACCGAGGAACTCCACCCAGGGCAGAACAGTGGGTCCTTTCTGGTTGGCACCAACGCCAGGTCTCCTCAGGAAGAGATGGCAGGAGGCAAGCGTAAGAACAGAAGCAACAGAATACAAGGGTACTTGGCATCACCAGATCCAAACTCACCCACCACATCAAGTCCTAGATACAACAGCACACCAGAAAAGCAGGACATTGATATAAAGTCACTCGTCATGATGATGATGGAGGACTATAAGAAGGAAATGCAGGAAATCACAGATAAACAACTTAGAGAGATACAGGAAAATAATACCAAACAGGCGATGGAATTCAACAAAGCCATCCAGGACCTAAAAATGGAAGTTGAAACAATTAAGAAAAACCAAAAGGAGATAAACCTGGAGATAGAAACCATAGGAAAAAAAATCAGGAACCATAGATATGAGCATCAGCAACAGAATACAAGAAATAGAAAAGAGAATCTCAGGCACAGAAGACTCTATAGAGAGCATAGACACGACAATCAAAGAAAATGTTAAATGCAAAAAGATCCTAACACAAAATATCCAGGAAATCCAGGACACAATGAGAAGACCAAACTTAAGGATAATAGGAGTAGATGAGAAGGAAGACTCACAAACTAAAGGGCCAGCAAATATCTTCAACAAAATTATAGAAGAAAACTTTCCATACCTAAAGAATGAGATGCCCATAAACATACAAGAAGCCTACAGAACTCCGAATAGGCTGGACCAGAAAAGAAATTCCTCCCGACACATAATAATCAGAACAACAAACACACTAAATAAAGACAGAATATTAAAAGCAGTAGGGAAAAAGGTCAAGTAACATATAAAGGCAGGCCTATTAGAAATACTCCAGACTTCTCACCAGAGACTATGAAAGCCAAAAGATCATGGACAGAGATTATACAGACACTAAGAGAACACAAATGCCAGCCCAGGCTACTGTACCAGCAAAACTGTTATTTACCATAGACGGAGATACCAAAGTATCAGTAATTCAGACAAATCAGCAACCTACAGATTGGGAAATATTCGTCACTAACCCCACATCTGTCAGAGTCTAATATAAAAAAAAATATAAAGAATTCAGATTCACACAATATCTTTCCACGAATCCAGCCCTTCAAAGGATAATATCAGAAAAACACCAATACAAGGGCGGAAACTCTGCCCTAGAGAAAGCAAGAAAGTAATCCTTCAACAAACCTAAAAGAAGACAGCCACAAGAACAGAATCCCAACTCTAAAAACAAAAATGACAGGAAGCAACAATTACTGTTCATTAATATCGCTTAATATCAATGGCCTCAATTCTCC